>JAGXOD010000022.1:7470000-7570000 GCA_020368025.1 Brachyhypopomus occidentalis
ACGTGTCGGAGGCGGAGCGCGGCAGGAGGTGGGCGGAGCACGGCGCGAGGTGGGCGGGGCACAGTTTCGAGGTGGGCGGAGAGAGCGGTGCGAAGCCGCGTCCCGACGCGGCGAGCGGGGTGGCAGCACGAGACCGCAGCCCACGGCGATGGAGAGGACGGGTGGAGGGGAGACGGAGGGGAGGAGATGACACAGAAGAGGAGGGCGTGGGTGAGAGAGGGCGGCGGTGAGGGGATGAGAAAGAGAAATGAGGTCATTATGTATATCGCTGGCAATTCAAACGCTCACACATTCCATCTAAGATCCCATCAGCTGTCAAATTGAGCTAGCGGTGGGTGTGAGAAACAGGGGGCGTGACAGAGAGCTCATCAAAACACAATCACATCCACAGTGGGACCACACGCACACATGTGCACACACACAAATACACACATGCACACACAACAACATACACACACACACACACACACACACACACACACCAGCCCTCGCCGTCCCTTCCTGACTTATAAGAACATGCTGACATGTTCCCGGGTTCCTGAAGCACATCCCGGTATCTCAGCGTAGAGCTTCACGGTCCTCGATTTCAACTAATGTGAAAATGACGTTGGCAGACGTCAGACAGCCTGGTGGCGCGTGCCGCGTGCCCTCAGGCTGCCCAGATGCTCCTGTCTCGGCACCAGCGTGAACTTGTGCGTGCGCTCACACCTGAGCAGGAAAGGGGCCCTCTGCTCTCCTTATAAACCCTAGATCATGTCTGCCGAACGGATGCAGTCCGTGATTGGCTCGGCCCCTGGCTGGGGATGGTAGCCTTGGAGCCTGCATCTCCGTCCCCAGGACTCAACGTGGTTCCTCGTTACTAAGAGACGCCACTGATGTCTGAATGTGCCGGAAGCTGATGAGATTAGCCAGAGCCGTGCTGTCGGCCTGACGACGGTCGCTCGTGACGATGGCTTTAACGTTGGCCGGGCGGCTCTGTGGCCTCCGGCTTCACAACCCTGATTGCTTTCTTATGATGACAGAAGTCCACCTGATACCTGATTGGCTGCTGGACGTCACCGTGGCTCCGCTGCCACACACAAAAACGCTGCCACGTGTGTAAGACGTCGGTGCGTGAGAAGACGTCGGTGCGTGAGAAGGCTTTCTGAGGAAGAGGACGCGGGGCTCTTAACAGGACTCCTGAAAACATTAGTCACATATACAAGCAAACAGCCCACAAACAACCCAAAGAAGCTTAAAGAAGCAAACACAGCAGGCGCATTTACACGACTAAAGTAAAGCCGCTTGGCACGAGAGGTGAAGGACCTGCAATCATCTCAGAGGTCAGGGGTCGTTCAGGCCCCAGGAACACAACACTGGGATGGAGGCAGCGAGACGCAACAAGACGGAACACGCCGGCTTAGCCACGTAAGAGCTGACTCTGACTCACACACACACACACACACACACACACTCACTCACACTCACACACGCCATCCTCTCCCTGCTCTGGCACAGGGAGGAGCTATTAGAGTGGCCTGACTCCACTCGCATGCATGAATAGGCCCCGGCCTGTAGTGAGAGATGGCGAGCGTTCACCTTGAGCCAACCCCGATGTCCGCAGGAGAGCAGCTCAGCTCTCAGATTCATAACAGTGTCTTCAGAGTGTCATCCAAGTCCACTTTAATAGCCATCACAGTGCCTGCACGGCCCGGCGTACACAAATCACGCCTCATACGGAGAGTAAGTACATGTGCATGCACTCGGCCTACAGCTCACACAGTCTATCCCTGTTTAACACAGAGCCGTATTCAAAGGCAGTATTTACCTAAACCACTTGCGTGCTTCAGGAGCCGGAGTGCACCTCCTCATGTATTAAGTGCTCACTACCTTCTTAACGCCAATAGTGCCAGCGCAGCGTGGCACAGAGGGGACGGTGAGACTAGGGTGAGACGAAAGTGAGACAAGGGTGAGATGAATGGTGAGACAAAGGTCACACGAGGGTGAGATAAAGGTGAGATGAGACTGAGACAAGCGTGAGATGATGGTGAGACGAAGGTCACAGGTGGGTGAGATGGAGGTGAGACGAGGGTGAGACAAAAATGAGACGAGTGTGAGACACAGCCGGGCCAGACAACCGGGCAAATGACAAATTTATGAACGGCATTTAAATCACGCCGGCCCGCGGCACATGCACGGTGCTTCCAGTCAAAGGAGGGCCACGGCCTGCTACTATAGCGGGGGGGGGGCAGATCATCACAGCGCAGGCTGCCAAGGGCAGGAAGCAGAACGCTGTGTGGGTAAACGCAAACATGATCACTTCACAGATGGTTTTCACTTACCCGGGGAGGTCGTATTCTGTTCAAGTGCATATATGCACGTGTGTATAAAGGACTACAAAGAGGTTTCGAGATTTCCGTAGCATGTGAAGGGCCCCCCCCCCCACAGCAGTAACCTTGGGGTGTACATGTCCTTGTCAGTCAGGCCAACACAAGAGTGAAGCTGGCTTGTGTTCGTCCAGCGCTCCCAGTGGAGCTCACACACACACACACACACACACACACACAGACACACACACACCCTACATACCCTGGTCCACTCTTTTTTTTTCTCAACCTCCCTGACACTGTTTGCCGACGAAATTGCTTTAATAATTTACACAGTTAATTTCCTGGTCAGTGGCTGAACAGTGCAGTTCAAACATGGTGTGTGTGTGTGTGTGTGTGTGTATATGGTCTCTGGTGTAGAGAACAGACTGAGCTACATGAATAACAAACTGATGATGTGCGTATGTGATTTTAGCTTAAGTTCACACCGACTCGCTACCAAGCAGTGGGGATATGCCCAAGTCAGTGTGAACTCCAGCTGAAATCTCCTGTGTAAACTCTTCCATAAGCTTCAGATCAACTAAAATACAACCAACATGGTCTTTCTGTTATTACAGGTAAAGATCAAACAACAGGTGTGGATAACATTCTAAAACGTTTCAGTATCTGAGACGCTTCGCAATAGCGGCTGTCAGTCTGCTGTCAGGACTTCAGAGCTCTGCACAGATTCTCATTCCTGTCTCAACACCAACCTTCAACATCTCAGCAGCCGGATACATCTGCAGAAGAGCCCCTACCATTCCGCTGCCCTGAACTCCTGCCCCTGATTAGTCCATTAACCCACGTCCAAGGTTGTTACATGTTAACCAACTCGAGGCAAAGCTGGGTAAAGACAAATGAATCTATTATGCATATGAATCTATACGCATGTCACGAATGTTTTATTACCATAAAATTCATATTTATCATCTTTTGCTCCTTTGGAATTACAGCCAGGACACACAGTCCTGGTTTAACGTGATAACACCAGAAAGGCTGTATTTACGGGAACCCTGAGCCAGAACTCAAAAGCACCACAATAAGGCTGTCTCACACGCAAAGCCAACGCAGCACGCACTCTTCTTTTAGCTAAACCCCTTAGCACTTAATGCAAGTCTCTGCAAATGTCACTGCAACATTTAAAATCATGCAGTATTTACTACCAAACAAAGTCAACAGTACAGAGCACGAAACACAAGCGCCAGATAACCATGTCTTGGAGGCGTGTGTGTGTGTGTGTGTGTGTGTGTAGGGGTTCAGCTCAGCAAAGCATAGGGAGTGACCTTGGAAGAAAGTCGGCCTATTTGGGGAGGAAAAATGATATTAATAATAATAGAGAAATTAATCAGGCAGTGTCCTGAGGGGTGGGGGGATGTGGGGATGTTGGGAGTAGAATTGTGAAGAAGGGAGAGTAGAGAGGAGGCAGTGATAGGTGGGGGTGGGGGGTAAGTGTGTGGTTTCCGTGGCAGCAGTGCAGTAGCTGGTGCAGTCACACGTCTGAGCACGAGCGAATGAGAGTGAGTGTGTCTGATGAATACGAAGGCGCTCGTCCTGCTGAGAAGCCCCTCCACTCTAATGACACAGCCAGCACTGCAGAGGCAGCCGCACCGCAGTGCCCCTCCCACCCCACAGCACTCCACCGAGGGGTGGGGGTGGGGGGTGGATGCTAGGGGTGGGGCGCACGCAGAGGACAGACAATCACAACAAAGGCTTGGAGGGGTGTGTGTGTGGGGGGGGGGGGTAGCCCAAAACAGACAACATGCCCCTCCAGCCCACTCACTGACAACAAAACACAGACAGCCTCTCTTTAAATAATGGCTACTGCGTACACACACACACACACACACACACACACACACACACACGTGCCCACACATATGGTACGGGCAGAGAAACAAAGAAGGGATTTAAGCGTTGTCTGGACAGCTGAGCTGAAATGGATGAAGAATCTAACAATCCAACATTACTGCTGTGTATTACACACATAAAATATTCCAGTTTCCATGAGCTACTGACAGTTTACATTTTCTGTCCGCAAGAAAATACATTATTTATGTTGGTTTTAGAATTCGTTTTTAGGATGCATTTTTAACTGGATATTTATCATGATTTTCAACTTTATCAAAAACACATCATCAAAAGTATCATCATATTAGCACTCTGTTTATACCGAACGACTAATAATTATCTTTGTCTTTGACAGTATAAGTTCTATATTACAGCATTTCAAGCAGCCCAATACAATTATGTTACTTGGAATAAAAAGTGTGTTTTCAATCATTTCTGTGAGTAGGGACCATGAGACACCCCCCCCCACACACACACACACACTGATGACAGCTCAGCATTTAATTTACTTCTGCTCTTTTACAGTCTGGGTCAAAGGCACAACAGCCCTTTACTGTGAATGGTGCGTGTGTGTGTGTGTGTGTGCGTGTGTGTGTCCAGCTCCCATGAGCATGACCAGTTGCTTTGGTGACCCTACTTCAGTTTCCCCCTATGGTGTGTGCGTTTAGGGAGTAGCAGGAGTGTGTGATCTGGTTCATTCCCATTCAGCACCGAGCACTTCACGGCCATCTTGACCTCATGTTTCTGCACTGACCCCCTTACAGCCACAACTGCAGGAGGCCCCCCCCCCCCCAAACTTAGCGTCACATGGCACAACTGCGCAGGGCGATCCGCAGGGCCAGTCCTCCCGTCAGCTCCCTGGTCCCACCCAGACCCTCGGCCCCGAAAGTGACGTGTGTGGGTGTCGCTGGCGTGTCACATCCTGACTGCTGAAGTATGAGGTAATTTCCTGCAGGCGATGTGGGGTTGGGAGGAGTGTGTGTTTGTGAGTGTGTGTGTTTGGGGGCTCCATACCAAAGTGTTCCTGCGCTCTCTCTGATATGGTCAGGGAAGACTAATGTCTTTCTGTAGGCAGCAGCTGCACCAAACTCTCCATTGTGTGACTCCATTCCAGTGTGTCTCTGCTACACTGAGACCCTTAGCAAAGGCAGAGGTCAGGAGACCCGCCGAGACCCACCGAGAGACCCGCCGAGACCCGTCCAGGGGGAAGACAGGGAGACGTAGCTAGCTTAGACTGCTAACGTTAACAAACTGCTACCATCAAACCCAGACCATTGTGTAAAAAATGGTCTGGTGTTGTGTAACTCCAACACCCAACACTGCTCCGGTTCTCTGACGCAGACTCAACCGTCATCCGCCGCCATCCAGAGCTCCCGTGGCAACAATGACATTACAGGCTGATTAGACCTGATTAGACCTGATTCATTAAGAGCGGCTAGCTGCAGGCCTGCTGGGTCAGCTCCTACGTGCTGATGGTGGAGCGGTGGAAAAGACAGGCTCTCCGCCCAGATCCTCCCAGTCGCCCCCAGAAGAGAACGACACGGTGAGAAACACGATCCCTGAACAGGGTGGAGCGGGTGGAGGACTTGGAGGCTAACTTCTCTACACCTATTTATCCCCACGCAACATTGGTACAGTTTCAGGTGGGGATTCATTTAATGGATTCATTGTTAAAAAAAAAAAAAAGGATGACAACCTAAATAAACCTTTCAGCTTATGCTAAAGTGATAGTGACATCCTTAGTATGTTTCATAATGACTATTGAAAAGCTATTGAAAGTTATGAGAAACCATGACAAAAGACCTTTTCATTACTTGATAATAAAGTCTAAAAATATTAGGGCAACAATAATGGATAAAAACAATGTTTACTGGACAAAGTGTCGCATGCAGGTTCTTCTGTCGCCTGGCGACGCCTCCTTGTGCTGGGCACTGGATTTGGTAGCTCTCTCGATGGACTGTTGTCTAGGAAGATCTATGATCTCTGCAGAGTTCTGTAACTGCACACAGCTCATTCAGAAGACCATATGGTGGAAAAATAAAACACTTAGAAACATACTGCTTAATTTCAAGGGTATAAACATGCAAAGAAATACTAGTCTCAGTACTTTCAAGACAGATGGTGTGTGATGTTCAACATCAAGTGTGACTGGGTTATTTTCTATTTCTGAAGTGCATGGGAGCAGGAGGTAGAGGCCCGTCAACGACGTCCATTCTTATGAATGACCTCTTCATTTAAGCCCCGCCCTGTCTGTCCTCCTCCACAGCGTCCACCGTGAGAGGGGGCGTGTGATGTGTAAGCCCCGCCCTGTCTGTCCTCCTCCACAGCGTCCACCGTGAGAGGGGGCGTGTGATGTGTAAGCCCCGCCCTGTCTGTCCTCCTCCACAGCGTCCACCGTGAGAGGGGGCGTGTGATGGGTAAGCCCCGCCCTGTCTGTCCTCCTCCACAGCGTCCACCGTGAGAGGGGGCGTGTGATGGGTAAGCCCCGCCCTGTCTGTCCTCCTCCACAGCGTCCACCGTGATATACGTGCCACGATGTCAGAATATGCATCAAAGGTCAGCAGACCGCCCACTCCACCAGCGCCTCCACACACCTCCACCAGATATGTGGAGTAGAAATGGATTCCCACTCATGTGTGTGCACTGCAGTGGAAAGTAAAGACTGGTGGAGCGCAAATCAGCCACAAAATGTCCAAAACACACACACACACACACACACACGCGCGCGCATGTACGCACGCACGCACTCCGTGTTAGAGGCACATCGTTTGCAGCTTCACAAGTCACTGTTGTGCACACAGTCTCAGTCTGCAACCTCATGTGTGCAGACGGAAGTAAAAATACACAATGTGAAGCTCCCATTATATGTCTAGTGAACAATGAATTTCATTTTTCAGTAATATTTTGACAGTTTGAAGTTTGTGTTACATTTTTTCAGAGGTTGTTTATTTATTGTTTTTGTATTTCTGAATGATGTACTGCAACATTATCTTACATAACCCTCCCAGCAGGAAATCTCATGACACGGCACATAAAGTCCCTACGAGCCTGTGTTGGTTCCAGAACTCATGGGGTCCAAATTTGACAGGCGATATGAAATGGCGATACGTCCGATTGACATGACACAGACCACTTGCACCAAAGTCACATGTCAATTGGGTGGACATGCTTGTCAGGGAGAGTCTGTGGCCACGCGCTTGTTCGTGGGCCGCAGGGATCGTCCGAATCCATTTTCTGTAGCTCAATTGGCCTCTGCAATTGCGGGTCACGGTCTGAGAGAGAGGGAGGTCGTTCACACAGATGCAGCCCTGACACAGAACAGGCTCCAGCTCAGAGGCGTGGCCAATCACAGCTCAGAGGCGTGGCCAATCGCAGCTCAGAGGCGTGGCCAATCACACCCCCAGCTGCCTGAAGCCACCTGTCAGACGCAGACCTGCCCCCGACGAACCTGCCCTGACAAACCAGCCCCAGTAAGGTGCGGATCAAAGTGAGGTCACTCACTAAGTCATGCAGTCTGTCTGAAGGACAAACACAACCTGCCTCCCTGCTGTTGCTACAGGGGGAACAAGTGCTGTGGCTGTAAACACAGCACATTTTAATGAAGTGCCGTTATCTGTCCTACTAGAAAACGATGTGGTACAGTAGGCTTATAAAATCCATTTTTCCCTAAAAGCTGAATTGAACCATTTTAATTAAAGCGCTGGCGCCGATAAGAGACCATGTACAATGCAGAGCGACGAACTGAGCATCTCCTGTGCCAAATGTCAGCCATTTTAATCAAGATCTAATTGTTTTTAGATTCATTTGTCATATCTTCAATAGATATTAAAGCCACTGGTTTTGCAGCACAGCTTCAAGCTAACTGACTAAAACACCCGCTCACCACATATGACTATACATTACACACACGTGCCATGCAGTGTGTATATTGAAAGAACAGCCACTGGTTAACACTGTATGGTTATTCAGTGATCAGTTTGTTAAGTGGCCATTAACAGTGAGTGGTCGTCATACTAGAGATGGTGGAGACGATGCACGAGGTTGTTACTCCACCATACAGTCTACACCCTCAGCTCACTGCTTCACCTGCAGGCGTCTGGTCTGCTTTCTGGACCTGGTCGGGTCCACCGAGCTGCACACCAGTTCAGGCAAGAGAATCTCCGGATCTCGCGCTGCCCCTGGGCAGGTGTGCTGAGCTAGACTGATCTTTTACACGCTGGCTGTCCTTGGCATTCTGGGTAATGTTTCGGTCCTGATGTCATCGCCCTTCGAGCGTGTGACTTGTGCGCTGCAGGTTACGGCTGCAACCGAGCGTCTCCTCGGAGGTCAACAACGTAAATGTCAGTCTGACTCTACGTTTGTGTGTCTATCTTTTCCTCTACCCGTCTTTATGCGTTTGTCAGACCAAGCAGCCAATAATCGGTCTCGCCTCTTCTCCTTGCTCACTCTTGCTCTGAGATGCATCTCAGAATCACTGTGGCTGGAAAATTTCAAACCAAAGCAGATCAGTCCCGCGAGACACACAAAAAACTGCTTCCGGACTGGTTTTGGTGTGAACTGGGATGAAGGTTGTGTGGTTGGAGCACCACCTCAGCACCACCTCCGCGCTGAGGGACCTCCACCGGAGCAGCTCGGGCTAGCGCCCCGGGTGTAGCTGAGTGTCCTCCCACAAGATCTCTGCTTAACCCTGCAGAGGGAACAAAGAGGGAGAGGGACAGGAAAGGCCAGGTCCCTCCCAGCATGCTCACGGGTGCTTTGAAACAACACACACACACACACACACACACTCAAAGACCCCCCCCCCCCCCCCACGGACAGCTTTCAACCTTCTATTTGTTCACTCTGACTGGAGGATCAAGGCCTTGCACACCCCACCCACCCTGCAGCAAATGATTCCTTTGTACCAAACGTGGCTGTACGGGGCAATACGGGGCTCTACGGGGCTGTACGGGGCAGTACGGGGCAGCCCGGTCCGGCGGGCATGGACTCCTTTCCCGTGCGTGTGCACCTGATTAAAGGGCCATTAGCCACTCATTGCAGGTCAGAGCTCATAGTGAACTCACAGCTCCATCACAGCTCCATCACAGCTCCATCACGCCTGCGTTTGGACACCTTAAGGGCCTCTTTGATCTTGCACCTCTCGGGAAAATCGGCCAATGGCGGGACACCCAAATGATCCTCTTCTGCCGCAGAACATACACATCAAGTAGTGTTGTAAATATGTAAATGCATGCAAATCTACTGCTGTATTCAATAAGGGGAGACGAATACAGGACCCTTGATATAATTAAGCAAAACAAGCCACAGACAGGCAGTCTCAACAGTGTATTGAGAAGGAGAGAAAACAGAGAAATAAGTGCATGTATCTCAAAGAAATCAGGACTCGCAGGATAAATGCACCACATTTCATCTGGCCATTTCTGTAAAAGGGTCTTTGTTATCTCCAGGCGCAGAGAAAGGACTCCTGCTGACTTGATCTTTAGAGGGTTAGATCATGTCATTAGCATGCTAATAGCAACCTCGTCCACAGAGCTGAAAGGGACTGAAAAAAATGGATGGGGGGGGGGGAACACACCCGCCCACACCTACATCCACCCCCACCCTCTCCACCCACTCACAATCACACAAGCAATCACACACACCCCCATACAAACACACATATACACACTCGCCCTCATACACAACCACGAGCACATGCAGGCACACAACACATGCAGAGTTGCTTTGTCCTACTACAGCATGTTATTTTCTTACAAGTGCGTGCTGTTATATTAATAATTATAATAAACAAACAAACAAACAAGCAAACAACAATAAATGACACGACTTGGGAGGTGGAGAAGGACAGAGAGTGCGTGGTGGACGGAGCTTTCAGTGGGAGGGAAGCTGCTCTGGTTACCAAGGCCAGGTCCTCACTCCACTCCCAGGGCCATTACTCACCACAGGTGAGGCTCCTAATAGCCTCGACCCCCCCACACACACAATCATAGACTCATATACAACTACCCACCCACACACGCACGCATATACACTGAGATCAACCACACAACAGCTGTAGGTGCCCCACCCTGATGAACACTGCCCCCCCTTTGTGCTGTGTTTTTTACACACCTTTTTAAACCTCCCTCCTGCCAGCCCAACCCTAGTGCCCCCCTAAACCCCCCCGAGCACCAGCCACACACAAATGGCGTGAGGTCACGCATCTCCTCCAGTCAGAAATCAAAATGCTAATGGACCCTTATTAAAAATTCTATTTGGGAACCTGCATGTAGGCTACATCAAAAGGAGTTGTCATGGTGGACTGTGGTGCGGGGGCTGTGGGGCAAGGGGATGTGGTTTGGGGGGGCTGTGGGGTAAGGGGGTGTGGTTTGCGGGGGCTGTGGGGCAAGGGGGCAGGGTTTGGGGGGGCTCACCAATGACTCACATCAAAGTGTCAGTGCGGGGGTTGGGGTGATGGACGCCCATGCCTGGGAAGTGGGGCTGTTTGCCACGTGCAAATGAAAATATACCCACCACCATTTCTGCTAATGCCTTGACACTGAGACATGGGTTGTTAGCCAGCCCAGAAAAGCGCACTCTTCCTCTGTGAAATGAGTCTAAATCACGCTGCTGAGGTGGACGTAGTTTAGGGGATTACGAATGATAGCCGAGCCTGTGGAGAAAAAACACACAGGACATAATCAAATAAATCTGCTAGTGGACCATTAATGAATGTGTGCAGGAGTGGAGCACTTCAGGAGACAATCAGGCAGAGGTGTGTGTGTGTGTGTGTGTGTGGCAGGACGGGGGGGGGGGGGGTCCACTGCAGGTGTGGTCGACCTTTCAACGGCGCATGGTTATGCGATAGCCGTCTGCTGTCCACTTCAGCGCTCTCTCCGCATTTAAAACCACGTGCAGGAGAATCCTCTCATACGGCCCTGTTACAGAGACTCTCCAGGACATTCACCCCATCGTTCGCCTGGGCTGAGCTGATGTAGGGGAACAACCGCTGGGCCAGTGGCCACTCCAACCGCCTGTGACAGACTCACAACGTTTGGGGGTCATTGCACCTGAGCCCCAACAGAACGGGCGCACTCTCTCCAAAGAGCCTTCACAGAGGAGATCCAGGCAAGCAGTGAGGGGAGTGTGTGTGTGTGTGTGTGTGAGAGAGAGAGAGGGAGAGGGGTGGGGTGGAGAAAGAGAGAGAAAGAGAGAGAGGGAGGGAGGGAGGAAGGGAGAGAGAAATGGAGAAAGAGAGAGAAAGAGAGGGAGGGAGAGAGAGAGACGAAGGGAGAGAGAGAGGGAGAGGGGGAGAGAGGGACAAAGAGAGAGAAAGAGAGAGAGATAAGGAGAGAAAGAAAGAAAGAGAGGGAGAGAAAGAAAGTGACAGGGAGGGAGAGAGACGGAGGGAGAGAGAGAAAGAGGGACAAAGAGAGAGGGAGAAAGAAAGAAAGAGAGCGAGAGAGACAGAGAGAGAGAGAGAGAGAGAGAGAGAGAGACCACCCCAGAGACCTGCCACTTCCTTGGTTCATTGTGTTGTAAGTGCACATAATCAAAGGAGAAGGAAAGAAAAAGCTGCCTCTTGACATCTGAGCCCTAAAATCAGTGGCAATCAATGACAAATAACACACACGGGTCTCTCAGTGCTTCATTATCTGTCAAATCTTTAAAAAATCACACACTGTGTTCAGAGGTAAATGACTTTCAGAAGAAAACAAGGGAAAAGGTTATAAAAAGAGACTCTGCTGACGTTAGACATTAAAACCACCACATGACCAGTGAATGTGCACACACTCTATACTTAACACACACACACACACACACACACACACACACACTTCATTATACACTGCTACGCATTTCTCAATTATACTGCATTCTAATCATATTACACATTTATAATGGAATTCCGATCTACTTAAGGTTTCTTCAGCATTATAAACTCTTCACATAACTCGCCCGCCATGTCCTGATGTGTAATGCAACCCCCCCCGCCCCACTTCCAAGTTTCAGTTCATTAGCTATTCTATGAATTTCCAATTAGACTGCAGACAAAGGCCGAGACCTTTGAGCTTCATGTGAGACGAGTGGCCACTGCTCAGGTATTCCACAGCGCAGGTGTGTGGATTTGCATAGTTGGTGGGGCTAGGTAGGGCATGGTCAGGATGATCAGGTGTGACCGGCTCGTCTCTGTAGTGCTCCAAAAGGAGGTAACAGAGACGGGAATGGATGATACTCTCATGGCCGATCTGCACAGAAAGCAGAGAGGAAGAGTCTTCCTCATATCTCCATGTCTCACATTTCACTCTCACTCTCTCTCTTTGTTTCTCTCTCTCTCATTCCCTCCCTCCCTCTCCCGACTTAACACTAGCGCTACAAACACTACATCCGCGAAACTAAACCAGCCCCACTTTGATGCATTTCGTAGCCGGCGTCATTATTTTTTCAGCCCGTTTTCTGTTTTAAAAAATGTCCAGGAAGGGCTTTCTGCTGCTTCCCGGGGCCCCACAGCGCCTCTTCTCCTCTGATCTCATTAGCATCTCTCGCTGCCTGCTGGCCGAGCTGCATTGCTATGCATTTCCTGACTCTCTTACCCTTCTGTGGATGGAAATCATTTGGCTGTCTCCCCGCTCTGTTCCCTCAGCCTTATTCGTCCCGAGCAGGCCGCCGCTCCCGCGGCCTACGGTTATTACAGATAAACACTATTAAAGAAAAATGGCCAGCAGAAAGGGGTGATGGGTAAAACAGTGGGGACACAGGAGCAGCATAGCCCACCAATCATAGCCTGTTGGTATATGCCAGGATTATTAAAGCTAATCCACTTCTGTGGTTTTTCAACCGTCATCACTATGGACTACAGAAACAACCTTAACAATAACACTGAATGGTACATATTTAAAGAGATCCCTCTCTCTCTGTACTGTTTCTTTGTGTACTTCTCTACAATTTTTAATCTTTCTCTCTCTCTCTCTCTCTCTCTCTCTCTCTCTCTCTCACACACACACACACAAACACAGGGTGTAACACCAAGTTAATACACAATGTTTCCAAAGGAACAGCAAAGCAGTCCACTGTGTAAGCAGAAAGCTTTATAAGATCTAGGTTTACCCAGTTTATGTTCACTGGTAGATCCCAGAAGTTTCAACGTTGTGAGAGTGTGGATCACATCTTTTACATTTCTTCACTTCATTGCTGCCATAGCAACAACCGGTGGAGCAAACAGATCATTAACGCAGTGGTGCATTGCTATTAAGACGCCTTGCCACTTGTGACAAATCCTTAATCGTAATGGGCTGAATATGTTCAACCACATGAGCACTGAAGCCTCTCTGGTTTTCTCTGGTGTACAGATGATTCAATTTGCTTCAGCATTGACAGGCCCTACGGTGATGCATTAGGAATAGTTGATAATCGATTCTTTTAAACAGGACTTTTCAACCACATGTGCCTCATCAACTGATGCTGTATCATGACAATGGTTTCTAAATGTGATTTTCCTTACACACCATGGTGGTGGTGCCAGAAATTGCTGCAGTGGTGAGGGTCATCCTGCAGGTACTAAACGATAACACACTGGGCACAAGACGTGTGCTAGCTTTGCGAAAATATTTTTAACACACTGATTCAAACATAAAGTTACGCGGAGATAACTAAGGTAATCTGAGCTCTATAAAATTACTTCGATGATCCAAGAAAATGCAGTTCCTGGAGAAGGAGGTCAAGCATATTTTGTGCCAGTGGATATAACTATAATCAATATATTGATAATGGACACCCTCGCTGATATCATATTAAATATTGATCAAAAGGGCTGTAAAGAGGTTGGCAGGGGTTATTTTTTAATAATCCTCCCATTCTCCTTCGTGCGAGTCGAACACGTGAATGTGCAGATTAACGTGGCCAGACTGTATGTGGTTATCAGCAGCTCCAGCAGGACATTCAGAACTTCACTGTGAGAGCCGTGAGGAACTCCGCGTGCTATGTGCTGGTCGTAGGTCACAGGTCACAGGTCATAACACGGTGAAGACGTCAGTGCCTAAACAATGCAGTATTCAAGGTTTTGCTGATGAGAGAGAGAGAGAGAGAGAGAGAGAGAGCATAGGTTTGGAGGGAGACACACCTGTGAACAAGCTCTCAGTGTGGATGAGGCTGAGTGATACAGAGTGGCTACGGACACAGGCGAGAGCTGCCCATTAGTTATGGGGGGCGTGTAATGCTTTGGTCCTAGTACATTATTTTCGAATGCATCAGTCAGCCTTGCGCCGCACAGATAAATTCTAATGCCTGCGATCTGACATGCCTGCTCTCACCACGGCCATATTGCGGTGAGGGTTAGGAGAGACGCCTGGGAGAGGGGAGGGAAAATGTAATTTATTTTTCACTGGGGCCTGTATTCCTCCCATTAGCTTCAAACGTGAGATAAGTTATAGCTTTTAACGAGCGCCTTTAGCCAGCGGAGCACACTGAACACTGAACACCAGGTCCAGAGAGAACGCAGGAGCAGAGAGGGGGTGAGGGAGGGGGTGAGGGAGGGAGGGAGGGAGGGGGGGAGGGAGGTAGAGAGGAGATAGAGAGAGAAGGAGGTAGAGAGAGAGAGAAATGCTGGAGGCTCCTGATGATGCTGGAGTTCGCCCTGTGTGCATGACCTGGCACAAGAACAAACATCAGCTCAGTGCTGGCACAGAGCAGAACTCCACTTCACTGCACACACACACACACACACACACACACACACACACACACACGTGTATGCAGAGGCGCACAAACACATGCACATGCACACACATGCTTCACCCCATGATAACATCTGGCTACACACACCCTACACCCCCGGGGTCAGGGGGGGCTGAGCGGTGTGACCCCCGGGGTCAGGGGGGGCTGAGCGGTGTGACCCCAGGGTCAGGGGAGGCTGAGCGGAGTGACCCCCGGGGTCAGGGGCGCCTGAGCGGTGTGACCCCCGGGGTCAGGGGAGGCTGAGCGGTGTGACCCCCGGGGTCAGGGGAGGCTGAGCGGTGTGACCCCCGGGGTCAGGGGAGGCTGAGCGGTGTGACCCCCGGGGTCAGGGGAGGCTGAGCGGTGTGACCCCCGGGGTCAGGGGAGGGGCCGCCGTCACAGCCTAGGAGCAGAACACACACCTCTCACGGCCGTGAGTTAGTGCTCCTCAGAACACACACCTCTCACGGCCGTGAGTTAGTGCTCCTCAGAACACACACCTCTCACGGCCGTGAGTTAGTGCTCCTCAGAACACACACCCAAACAACAACAACAACAACAACAACAACAACAGCAACAACAGGAGCATGTCCTGGCAGCAGGTGAGGAAGAGTGTTTGGGTCTCAGAGTGGACCACTGCCTGGAGCTGGGCAGTCAACACCCCGACTATGTGTGTGTGTGTGTGTGAGTGTGTGTGTGTGTGTGTGTGTACGTGCGAGTGTGTGTGTGTGTTAGGTCAGATTTATCACAAAACAAAGGCAGAGCTTTGGCACTCTATTAGAGAGGGTTTTGGTGAGTGATTTCACACACACACACACACACACACACACACAGCTTTAATTCTTATCGTAGGAACCCACCCACTAATTCACCCTCTACAGGTGGATCAACAGACACAAAAGAGCTTCACTTAGATTTGTCACCGATAGCTGCTCCTGTCGATCACACACCCCAACACGCCGCGTTTGGTCACACTGCATACGTTTTGGTGTCAATTTCTGGCGCGTGACTAATTAGCAGTTCACTTTTTAAAGGTTCTTGTTTGTTTCTTCTCTTAGTTTGTAGGGTTCTTAAATATGCACAATCAATAATTTCCTGAGTAGCACACCATTATCTCCAGTCATAAGGTCCAGACCCATAGCTACAGGCATCCATCATATGTTAATTATGACTTTCAGCCAAATTACCATCGGCTTTATCACATTTTTCCATTTCAAATTGCACTCTTCTGAAGTTATTAATCAAAAATCAATTAACTTTTTGTGTTGAAAATGTCTTTGCATTAATGTCAAATTACTTTCCTGACCTGACTCTTACTCGAAAGGACGAACTCGGTGATGCAGAATTTGAGCTGGTGTTGGTACACACGTCCCTGTGAGTGTGTGTGTGTGTGTGTGCAGACTGCCTCCTGTTTTCTTGTTTGCTTCAGCCACTTTCCAGCTAAATGCATAAACAGGGCCAAGGTCAAAGGTCATGGTCATGCTGTCTGCCGTCCCTCCGTCCCCACAGGTCGATCCTAGTTCACATAAACGGAGAACATCTCTCCTAGACGCTCCTGTGTGAATGATTCAGGACTCTGCTTAGGTAGCCATTTACGACATGCACCAGTTAACGTAACTGCAACAGATCAGCAGCCAACCTCAGTGTGTGTGTGTGTGTGTGTGTGTGTGACTCTCTCTGTTTGGAGATCATATGAACAGAGTGCTCTCATTGGACGATCCACGTGCACCCCTGCCACACAGGAGCTGGTGCTGTTGTAGCTTCAGCAAGGTTGATGATGAGAAGGAAGGGGGCAGAGGGCGGAGTCTGCCTCTAACACAATCCACTGGGCGGAGTCTGCTTCTAACACAATCCACTGGGCGGAGTCTGCTTCTAACACAATCCACTGGGCGGAGTCTGCTTCTAACACAATCCACTGGGCGGAGTCTGCTTCTAACACAATCCACTGGGCGGAGTCTGCTTCTAACACAATCCACTGGGCGGAGTCTGCTTCTAACACAATCCACTGGGCGGAGTCTGCTTCTAACACAATCCACTGGGTGGAGTCTGCTTGAAAAATACTATATTTCCATCTCTCATTTTCTTTAAAGCTGGTGGATTTAAAACTATTCTGAAAAACCACAAACAGAGCTGTGTCAGCCTCCAGCCAGGGGTGGGCGCTGCTGTGAAGTTTAGTGCTAAGGCACAAGGTACTGACCTTAGCTACGGCCTGCTGCTCGGACAGGGACATCTCTGTCAGCTGCTGCAGCAGGCGTCCCTGGGAGACGTCCATCACTTCAGCCTGATCAGTACGCTGCAAAGACAGGAAGTTGGGGCAGGCGAGAGGGCGGAGAAAGGGGAAGTGGGGGGAGGGAGGGGGAGGGGTGATGATGAACGAATCACTCTCATAAGTCACACCACGATAAGTCAGTGTCAAAATCATGAGCTCGTTAAGGTTCGTCCCTGTGAGAAACGACACGTATGGGAGGGTTGGCAGCATGCAGGCGGAGTGGCGGAGGGCAGAGGGTGGAGGAAGAGCGTCCCAGCTGAGCGTGTGAGATGGGGGCGTAGCGACACATCGCATACCAAGGTGGGCCGAAGAGTGATGAAGACTTGTTGTCATTTTCACCGCGACTGAATACATCTTTACATACGACGTCAGACAACATAGTGAGCTGATGGAGTGAAAGTGAGTGAGTGTGGGGGGTGGGGGTGGGGGGTAAGAGGGAGAGAGAGAGAGGCAGTAGCACATCACTGTTCCGCTTCAGGGATAAGCCACATGATAAGTGGACCAGCCGGGGACGAGTAAACAAATCAATCATGTGTGATAAGTGCCTGCGTTTTATCAGGGCTGGTCAGGGCCGGCCACCCCCAGCCCTCTGAGCTTGGCAGGGAATACTAACTGTGTACGGGTCTGTAGGAGGAAGCCATGCCCTGGGTCCATACACACCAGGGGGAGTATAGACACACACACACCGCCAACACGAAGGCTGAAAGCCAGAATGCCTTCAGTGGTTCAGCAGCCAACCCTGCCGCGCACGACCCAGACCCAAACAAACAAACAAACAAACAAACAAACAAACACACACACACACACACACACACACACAGCTGCTCTGTAGGCCCTGTGGGGTGTGTCTGCTGCTGGGCCCCCTGCAGACCGTTATGGACACTTCTGCATAAGCACATCTGGGACTGAAACGCACGTCGGCCGACTGACACACTTTAGGGGGTGAAAGGGCACCAGGAAGTGACGATCTAACTCGGGAGTCAAGTCAGTCTCCACCCCCTCACATCAGTGCTGGCAGCAGTGTCATTTAAACCCTTTATTACACAGTCAGGGCATTATTACATATCAGCGCTCGTCATATTTAACAGGGAACAGTAAAAAAATAAGCTACTCATGGAAGATGATAAAATAATTTAAAATCTAGACAGTAATTAAATATGTGGACTTGAAAAAGAAGTAAGTAAGTGTTGGTCAGACTGAGAATAGGAATAATTCAATTCTAATAATACACACACACACACACACACGTTCATCATATAGATTTGCAGAAAAGGCAAATGTGTCAATGTGATAGCTCTTTTAACAAGGGGCTACTACACTAGTTAAAGTGATGTTTGATAATCACTCTTAGTTACGATGAAAATCAATTTTCAAGAAAATGGGAAGAAAACAACACTGATGGAAATATACTTACATATTTACATATCAAATCTGAATAATTACTTATACATTTACACATTTTAAAGCTAACCAAAGCTAGCTGAGGTAAACATCGTTATGTAAAAGAGGGAAGTGGAAAAAGACGCAAGCCGTAAATGAAATTAATCTAAAGACTCACTGATGATCGGTATCACAGACCGAAGAGCCTTTACCAGCAGAACGGCATGTATCCATTACGTCAGGCCTAGTGTAGGACACCTGGCCAGAGGGTGAAAACCAGAGTCTGGTTCTCTAGGACCCACCAAACCAACTGGAATCCACACAGAATGGTGGGAAGATAAAAATAAAAAAAGATTCAAATCACTACAGACCTCATCTACATGTAAAATCACATAATACACAGTAGACGGATGCACTTTTGAATTGTGCACTTTTGAATTAGGATTGTGTACTCCTGCTGTGTCCGTTATGAATAGTCACAGAGATGCAGTGCTGATTGGTTGTTCCCATAAAGGTATTTTAGCATTCTGATTTCTTAAGATTACTTTCCCCATCTTTTATTATGCAGACCCATTACAAACACATCAATATTTGTATTTGCCTAGAAGCATCATTCTCACTCATGCATATTCATTTGAATGTGCAATTCATGACAATAATCACATCACAAATCCTGCACAAATCCTGCACACTCTAGGGCTTGTTTGCACAGGTGTGAGCGTCTCAGGACTGCGTGTCTGTCCTGACCTCTGTGGCGCACTACGGGTGAGAAACAGCACAGCACCTGTACGAACGACTCGCCTCTCCGCGTTCTTCAGCTTAAATGCTTCATTTTTCACCACTGCTTTTGGTCTTGAAAGAAACGTGAACAAAAGCCTGTTGAGGTATTTTAAGGTTTTAATCTCCCTTTTTAGGTGAAGTAGATTTGTAAACGCTTTGCTGTCTTTGGTTTCATCAGGTATTTCACAAAAGTAAACAGAAGGAAAATGATGAAGGTGCACAGAGGCTTAAACAACGACATCCACAGATAACTCATCCGCACAAATGTATAATATATAACGTATAAACAAGACACGTCACAAACAAGTTCTAACTTTGTCAAAAACATTTTTCTCTGTCAATGTAGGATGATAAGTACCACAATATAATTTGCCTTTTTTAAGAAAAACGATTGGCTTACAAATAAATCAATTAATGAATTTATAACAACAAAAATAACAATAATAGTAATGATAATTTAATACGATTTTTCTCAAACTACTGTCTAATATCTCAAGGTTATATTCTTTAAACCGATGCAATATTTCGCCAATCCGGCCCACTCATCAGTATGCAAGCGAATAATGAAACGTCTGCTTTGCATAATTAAAACGACGGCTTAACTCTGATTAAAAGAAAAAATATATATATCTGTAATTACAAAAAAAAAAAAAAAAAAAAAAAAAAAAACAGGGACAGAAAAAAAGACTCTAAATCACATCGCAAGAACATACGGAAGACAAACGAACCCGTATCTCCAAAACGAAATTACCCGCTGAATTAAGCAAGCACTGGATAATGATCTCGGCTCTGGAATTAGCGGAGACTTTAGCGAGAGGAGCTGGAGGCGCTGTGGGAGGAGTGAGGTGGCCGCATCAGGGAGCAAGAAGTGCAGTCCTGTTGGGGAGGAAGGCGGCACCTCCGTGGTGAAACCCACCCTGGGCAGCGGCAGTGCCCCCACCAGCACACTGCAGGAACCCATCTGCTCCTCCTCGGCTCTCGATGGCGTGCGCAGAAGGACGCGGCGACCGGTGACTCTTGCGGCTACGGGTGGCGCCTCGGGAACGGTCCCGGCCGGGCCGACGACACCCCGAAGGAGGCAGGCGAGTCCAGCGTCGTGAATGCCAAAGCTGATGCAGGGACATGTTCCAGAGTGGAAAACATCCCCAGATCAGACACACGGACCGATCAGAGGACGACGACGACGATGGACCAGACTGACAGCACAAAAACATGATAAGTATCCATTCTGAGAAAGAACGAGGCCTTTCAGCCACGTACGCAGAAGAGCAAAAATAATCAGCTCAAAAAATAAGATTCTCCAGACTAGATCTTCCTCAGGAGCGGGAGACGTTTCATCCCCCACCATACATTCTCTCTCTGCTTTGTCTCTGCAGAAACGTGACACTGTGTCACATTAAGCAGAGATCAAGTATGCAAACCAGCAGGGTAATTACGATAAAGCCGAACCGACACAAAGACGAGGAGAGGCAGGGTGGGTGGGTGGGTGGGTGGGCGCTGGGCTGGGTGGGCAGGCAGATGGGCTGGCGGGGGCGGCTCACGGCGGAGGGACGTGCCCAGCGGAGGGACGTGCCCAGTGGAGGGACGTGCCCGCCACACTCCCCTACGAACGGTTCCACTCCTGGTGCCCGAGTGCTGTGTTCAGGTTGGTTCTGGAATCCACACATTCACATGCACTCACACATGCCTTTACATTCCCTCTTGAAACTGGCTCCATTCCCTCTCCCTCTCTCTCCCTCTCTCTCCCCCTCTCCCTCAAGCCCAAGCAGCACAGCTAACATCTCCAGTGACTCCAGCGATACTTCAATCGGAAAGCAGGAGCACTGCCCCTCTCTCACATGCCGAGCCGAGTGGGCAAGACCCCAGGGCAGAGGCGGTGGACTCCAACCTTCCCCCAAAACAAACAGGGTGGGCGTGGTCACAATTGACAGCATACATTAGCGACCCTTATTTAGCATTTTTGTCTTGCAGCTAATTAATTCGTCTCGCCGTTGTTTTCGAAAATTAGCTTCTGGCGTGGGCCCCTCTGAAGAGGCAATTAGGAGTCTCTGTCCCATGTCCTCTCTCTCGCTGTTACCCCCCCTCCCAACACCCAACGCCAGGACATGGCCACCAGCCCTTTGAGAGAACCCAGCCGCATGCTTGTGGTGTATGGGAATGGTGTGTGTCATTAGTAGGTGCCCGATCGGAAAGGAAGTGGGAAAAATAGCTCTCTTTGTAAGTTATTGGAACACTATGAGACACACATGGGCACTCATAAATTACATGCTTCATTTGCATATTCCTGGCATAAGACATTATGCAAATAGTAGGGAATTTGCATAATGGATTCCTCTTGTTGCCTCAGTTGCCTCACGCTCCTTTTATTTAATAATAAAGAAAAAAAACCCACAAGAAACAAACCACTACAAAAAAGCCAGAAAGGGCATGAGCAGTAGTGGTGGCAGCTAGAAGGGCCACATACACCGAACACACCCAACACGACTCCAACCGCCGGACGAGCTGGGAGTGAATCAGCCCCACAGAGAACAGCAGAGAACTTGATCCTGTAACTAAGTTCTCACACACAGAGGGATTAGAAGAACTGAGAGAGAGAGAAAGCTGTGTGATGAGACGCAGAGCCGGTGACAGCATGTTTACCATGTGCCTTCCTCGCTCTTAACGAATCAGCGCTACCTTTCTGCTCGTGTGTGCACGGCTGCCTGACTAATTAACTGAGCAGGCACACTCGGGAGGGAGGGGCTTAGTTGATATTGAATAATTAAACATAGCTCTATCTCTCATTTTTAACCTCATCAGCTCCAAACGATGTAACACTCGCGAGCGCACGCGTGCGCGCGCACACACACACACACATGCGTGAAAAAAAATACGAGAAGATAGAAAGCTGCACGCCTGCGATAATTACTTAATCAAATATGACAGACACTGCTAATTTCAGCTAATTCACAGAAAGGTTTCTAGCGAACGCTAATCACAGAAGACAAAAGATAATTAAGTAAGACGTAGCCGTACACAGCGCGCTTACGAAAATCACATCGATACGCAGCAACGTAGCTTCAACTTTTTACCATGAAATAAACGTCTAGATTTTCCTACAGTCTAAAGAAGAATTACGACAATCAAAAAGGTGGCGAGGTGGAATCAGTGTGGGTGAATGCCAAGAGCAAGTGAAAGATTGAAGAGAGAAACTTAAAGCCATAGAACAAGAGAAGAGGACAGGGAGTAAAGGAGAGGATGGGAGAGAAAGAGGGAGGAGAGGAAAAAGAGGAGAGGGGGTGGGAGGAGGTCGGAAGAAACACTTTGATTATTTATAACAAAATGCCAGCGTAACATCCCGCGGAGGGATCAGACAGCAGGACATCAACGAGCTTTAGTCCAATGAGCAGGCTGTGTTTCTTCCCAGGGTGCCATGGTACAGGGACACTCCTCGCTCCTCTCCCAGGTCTCCTCCACTCCAGCAGCGCCAACGTGGAGGACGGGGCGAGGGGAAAGGTGTGCCAGGGCACGGGCGGGGGGCGCGAGGGCACAGGAGCGCGAGGGGCAGCGGGACCCAGCCCAGCACAGACGCTCGCCGCAATTCCTCGGCTTTTTAGAATCAATTAACCCGCATGTTAATTAATGTCAAGCTTATGGAACATAAAGGATGGGGGAGGGGTGTTGGAGGGGGGCTTAAAAAGGCAGAGGGAGGGAGGGAGAGAGAGAGAGGGAGAGAGGGAGAGAGAGAGAGAGAGGGGGTGGGTGAGTGAGAGAAACAAGCTGTAAATGCGGATGATGGCGAAGGGAAGCTGGCACAGTGCCATCCATTCAGGAGTGGCGCTGGGGCAGACGGGCACTCGAGCACTTAGACGGGAGGCGGGCACACGTAGCCAACACACCAAAGGACTCGTGCCATTGGGCTCAAACTGGCAAGGCAGCAGGGTTGTGTTGGTGTTGTTCTTTTAACGACTGGCACACGGGGTAGCATAAGACACGGGAAAGACGGTGAGGTTGTCTTCACGAAGACGATCGACAAACGCAGACAAAACCGTGTGCCGTGGATGATGCGAAAGAAAATCTGAGGATGGCAACGAGAGGGACCGGTTGGCACGGCTACGGGGTTTAGGAGCCATCGGGCGACCCAAAAGATACGGGACAGAAGGTGATGCCGCCATAAGGAACAGAGACCGCAAAAAACGTCCTCCCCCACGGGACACCACGGGGGGGAACCACCATGGAGAAAGTTGCTATGGTGGCGCTGTCCTGAGACTGGCAGTGAGGAGTGGGGCTAAAGAAGACTCCTCCCCCGTCCTCTCTCTCCACTCTCTTTCCACGCTGTTCCCCGTGCCAGGGGGACATCCAGCCAGGCAGCAGACGCCATGCCAACGTGCTCGCTGCCAGCTGCTCCATGTCGCCGGGAGACATGGACCACTTCGCCCAATAACCACGATCTGGAGGCTGCGTTTTACGGACATGCGGCTACACCTCATCTTGGGAAAATGTGCCAGGGCAGAGGGCCAAGACGATGCCTGCACTGACCACGACAGATGCCAGGAGCAGCGGCGTGGCATCTGGTGCCGAATGATGGAGGCGCAACCCGGGACTCGCGCGAAGACGAGGGACATCCAAGAGAAACAACAACGCGCCCGTCGCGGGTCGCTCGACAAAGATAAGGAGAGTCGAGACCAAACAAAGACGATAGCGCAACGTTGCTGACTAATTAAACACAAAAAAGTTTACACCAGTAATTAGCGCGACTGATTCGATGAAAGGATCGGGGCGGATTACAAACAGAACGTGGCGAGGAAAGAAAAAAAAACTGACAAAATAAAACAAAAGCAGTTAGCTGCCGTCCGGAAGGGGGGGGTTCTGAAGCGGGTGCCTTTTCTGTGCCACCACCCGCCCCCCCCTCAACCCCTCCAACACCTCCAACACCTCTTAAACCACAACATTTTCCTCCACACAAGACACCACCTCTCGCAAGCCGCCTGCTTGTCACCGCGGCGGGGACCGCCGACCACGGGCACCGCTGCTATAGATGGTGCCAATCTGCCAATCGTTTGATCGCGGCGAGAGGGGAGGGGCCAAGATAGGACCTGAGGGACTGTGCCAAGGGATCGACAGCAGCTGTTTACTAAAACCACCCACAAAAAAGGGAAAGAAAGAGAATCAGCAAACATGGGGACGCATACTAATGAACCGGTACATAAAATTATAATCAGCCAGACAGACTGGAATTAATTTATGCTTCTCTTTCTTAACGAACCGTTAATTATTCGCGCTTTGTTAAAAAGAAAAATCGCCGCTCACGTTCGATCCGTTCCAGGTGTGTGGATTTCAGCCGGTCAAGATCAACTTTTTTTTGAAAGGGGTGATAAAAGGATTGGGGGGGGAAAAAAAAACACCCCTGAAAGCGTGAAACTCTACCTTAGCACAAGCTGACGGAGAGCTGGAGAGGCAGGAAGGCAAGCAGGCGTGTGTGTGATTTATCTACATTCACAGCAATCACCAGGGAGATGAATGGTTGAGGCTGTAGCCTCTGTACACCGTCAGGCAATATGGGAACCAGGGGAGAGAGATGCCATGCAGACGGCCGTGCAGGAGCTTGGTGGAGGGGGCACGGAGGGGCTGCAGCCACTATACCAGACCCTGGGTGGAGGTGGAACCTGACCCTCCCGTCTACCTCCGCCAAACCCGCCTGGGGGGCTGTGGGAACATTTGCAGTACCCCACTTTTTTTTTTCTTTTCTTTTTTTTCTTACCTCACCCTCTTTGCCACCCAATCAAGAAACTACCAAACTCCTCCTGTTTTGTTTTGGTGTCGGGGTGCAGTGTCCGACACAGATGTACGAGAGACGGTACCATCTGCTCCTGTGCTGGTACCTCTGAGGTTCGGGAAGAGCTGCCGTCGCTCTCGTACTGTCTGCGGGCACCGGGCACCGAGCCAAGGACGGGCGCTGATCGGACGGGAAAGATCGGATCGTTCCGTTAAAATCGTTTTCATTTGTTAAAACGCTCCGCAACAATTAAAACGGCAATTAGCATGGGGGATGGAGCCTCATCAACTTATGCTAATCACGAGCGGATAGCCCAAACTTTCCCTTCCAGTCCTGCATTCTCTTGGATTTTTTTGTTGGACAAGGGGCACAGTGGTGGAATATGAATAATTGAAGACGCTGTCCAAAGGGAGGGATTATAAGATCTTTGTGCTGCCTTCACTGCCTTGGCATAACCTCCAAGATGATACAGTCAAGGCTGCCACTACGATAGGCTGGGCACATGGTGGCATCTTTTGGGGCATCTCGCCCACCGTCGCCTATTACGCGTTCGTTATACATACATTTCTGTCGTAAGCCTGGCCGTGATTTTACTTTGTTTTTTTTTTTTTCTTACCCGTTTTTTTTTTTTAATCTTCGCCGGAGAACGAGTGTGGATATTATAACCATTTGAAGCTAATGAGGTTTGGACGATCTGCATTTGATTTTAATTCCACTAGGAATATTAATTGCGTCTCGCCTTTATTATACAAATGGATTACAAAAAGAAGGGAAAAAAGATTGCTGGCAGAGACAAGGAGGGAGGGGGGGGGGGGGAGAGGGGAGAGACAGCAAGAAAAGAGGGAGAATATTTTCCATTCACATAATACCACACTACATGCAAACAAGCAGTGAAAAGCTTCTGCAATGCCTGGCAAAGCGCTGCTCTTCCAGGTCTTCCCCTGGAAACCCTTCTGTCTGTCTCTCCACTCGCCTTCCACACTGCACCCTTATCAGTCACATGCCAAGGACCAGCTTTGACTGGATGTGGATCTTACAAAACGTGGTCAAGAACAAACCCTGGCTGGAATTTAATTTCTGTCGATTGGATATTACCATCGTTATTAAAATGACTTGTCCTCTGGTTGTGATTAGCGCCGAGGCTCGTTAGAGTGGAGTCGTTGGCGTGGCAAATCGGAATGGAGGAGAGACAACAACAGAGACTATGGTGGGGCACCGGCTAATGTCCTGTGTGCTTAATCATCGTGCAGCAGAATGGTTTTATGCATATTTCATTTGCATATCATTAAATCGCTAAGGCACACTGGCAACTGGCTGCAGAGAGCGGCGACGGAGGAGAGGAAGAAAAAAGGGAAAGCGCGACTCATTAAGTGATGGCAATCTTCAAAGCTGGGCACCTCCTTCCCGCCAGCCTCGCACTTCGTTTTAATTCAACGTTAATTAAAAAAAAGTGCGTGCGCTCAACCTTTCAAAACGCGGATTAATTGAGCGTCTTCCAATCTGAGGAGCACGAACACTTTATGGTTATGGCGAATGTGTGAAAATTAAATGGATACGTATTATTGGGATAATTTTAATACTGAAGATCAACGAATTACATTATATTTTCCACAGGAGAAGGATTATATATGTTTTATTTATTTTTTTTCCTTGCTGAAGAAAAGTTTAGCGTCAAGAAGAACTATCGTAAAAATTAGGACCGGAGGATTTTTTTAATCTCAAAATTATGATCGTGAAATAAAGGGGGTTACTTTATTCTATTTGAGAAGGAGAAAAAAAACAAAACAAAAAAAACAAACGTTCACAACACGTTTGGGATAAAGCAGGCGTGCAGAGGGGGAGCTGGGATTGCGGCTGGCACCAGGGCTGCCCGGACACGGGGGCGGAGAGGAGGGAGCTGGCGGCGCTGGTGCGGGCGCGGGCTGTGGGAATCGCCCGGGGCATTTTGGCACTGGCTTTGGCTTTGTTTCTGTTGGAGTAAAGCACAGGCAGACCCATGCCTCCGCCCAGCCTCCACCCCGACACCACCCTGGCCTACGGAGCAGACTGTCTGCATAATTGGCGCATAAATTAGTGTGCTTGCCTGGACTCTGATTGCCTGTATTAAATCATTAGGAGCAATTAATTCTTTGTTTCTGATTGGAGAGTGCCCAGTATGTCCCTCCCTCTTGTGTCTGGCACTATGTCCCTTTCAGAGGAACATAAGAGGAGCATTGTTGGCTCCTAATACACACACACACACACAAAATACAAGCTGTGGGTAGTCACACCCTCTTAACCTGCCACTTAATTAACTAAGAAATGAAAGAGAAAGAATACAGCATAGACAACATAAAATAATACTACTAATAATTATTATAATAATAAACACACAATACATAGTTTGTAATTCACATGCCTATGAAACCTGCTAAATAAAAACACGAGGCAAGACCTACCCAAAAACAAGAAAAAGAAACGCAATCCAATATTTCATATTCATCTGAAGCATCTTTTGCCAAGAAAAAAAAATAATAATAATAAAAATCCTGTTATTCTGTAACTCCCCGAGGGAAAAAAAAAAAAAAAAAAAAAAACCAAACAAGCAAAAAAGTTTGGGAAAACACGGATATCCGAATTCGCAGCCCGGCATCTGCTCGTCCTACACGTCGCATGCCAAATCCCTGCGGGCTGCTGGTTTAGAATATGCAAATGTGGGAGGCGGGCGGAGGCCCTCAATTAGTCGTTTTTATGAATGCGGTGATGAGAGTGGCGGGCTGAGGGGACGGTGGGCAGCCAGCGGGTTTCCGCCTGCCGCCTTGGCGCTCTGGAGCCGCGATTCATGCAGATGTCGCTGTAGTTCTTCCAAAAAACGCCCGCGCGAGCCAGAGAGGGAGGGGAGATAACGAGGAGCTCGTTTGGTGCCCCTCGCACCTCCACCGTATGGTTTTTAAGGAGATGGCGTGCCCACACGAGCACGTGGGGGCACGGCGCATGGGAAAAGCCTCGGCCGCGGGGGGGTTCAGTTACGATACGTGTGGGAGGGGTTAATTGCAGGTCCCTCTATGGAGGAATGTTCGTGTAAATAATGCTTTTCAGGCATGGGCATGGTAAATCAGAAACGGCGTTGCGCCCACATTCTGCTGAGCATGTCACACGGAGCAGGCATTATGCAAATTGATTGCATTAATATGCATAAGGACATGCTTTATTATGCAGACTGGGAACGAAAGCAATATTGTTTGGAGCAGCAGTGGCGGTGCTCTCACGTTAGGGAATGTTATCTCTCTCTGGGCAAACACAGTCCTTCCTCTCCTCTAGTTCACAATCCTTAATTATCACACATACAGTACAACATCTCCAGAGTTCCATTAAGTGGAGAAGAAGAAACACTGAAGGACTCTTGATTACAGAACGGTCCTCCACCTGCCAATCAAATCGCAAAAAGTACTGAAAACCCCGCCTCCCTCTAACCAGGCCACTGAAGTGGCATCACCACGACACCAATAATAAACGACACCAAACACACTCTAGCAAGCTCATGGCACCCTCATCAAATATGGCGCAGTAAACAACCAGGCTGAATGTCACAAAGTGGTTAAATGGGGCCGCACGGCGGTCACATGACTAAGCAGTCCATGACAACCTGCCGTCATGGCGATAACTGCATCATCACCGCACCTGTCTCTGCTTAAAAAAGGATGTGCTGACCTCACAACCATAGCCCCGCCCTCTTATAAGGAGGAGGGGGGGAGAGGTACACCATTGAGCTTGGGCTGAGGTTACAAGGGTCTGGAGAGCCTCCAAAGTTACTGCCCGCCCTGCAGAAGCTCCTGGTCCCCTCGAGCTCCTCCAGGTCTCACTGCAGATCCACTGCACTGGTAGCTTCTTCAATGAGAAAGCTGCGAAACTTCACTCCCAGGTCACCAGTTACCCCCAGACAACCAAAGCGTGACACACAACGGGCTGTATCTGTGACCAGATGTTTACAGCTTCAAATGATTTGATAAGCAGATAACGACGGGACTTCTGCAAACTGCATTAAGCACATGAATGCTTGAATAAGTATTATGTCAGCAGTGCTTACAACACACGGGCCTTGTCTCTACGGAGACAGTCTCCAGGTCCACTTGTCCTACGTGTTTCTAGCACCTCTCATGACAAGGGCACTCAGAACTCATGACTAACTTTGTTTTTAGTAACACTAGCAGCATAACGCGACGCGAAGTCGGTTTATATGTTCCAAGCTGGACTGAAATGCACTGTCAACACATATCTTGGCTTACGGTGGGAAATTCACAGTGTCTCTGTCCCTGGGCTGCCGCACTGCAGACGCTAGTTGACGACTGCTGTCGGCATTTACAAACTTAGTTCTGTGTGTGTAAACACTGCATCCATTGCAGACTCAGACGCTAAAATGGTCCCTGACATTATATATGTTAGGAATGTATTAAGTTATGATTTATCTGCGTTCATATGCTGCATGAGACATGGCCAATCAGAGCGGATCCCCTCCCACAGAAAAGACTCGTTACTGTGGTCTGTCTTGCATCTCCTGCAGGATGCCACACTTTAACACACATATTAATGGCTCTTGAGGGTCATCTCATGTGGGAACAGAGGGCGGGTCGTGGTGTGTGTGGTGGGGTTGGGGTCCTGACATCCTGGCGCTCCTGAGCCCACAGGCGCCTGACCAAAAAATACCCTTTATTTGGACAGCAACAGCTTCCGTGCACAGACACCGTCACAGGGTTCGCGGTGCCTCTACTGAATGTTCAAATGTCCAAATGAGCACGGTGATTAGGCAGTCCGCAAACCCCCACACTGGATTGGAGCAAAGATCACTGCCTTGGCTTCAAAAGGGCCGGCGTCTCCCCAGGGAGGGATGCTATGAGCTCACCTAAGCATGCAGGGATTTCCAACCAGTCACCTGGTGACCCCTCACATTTGTGGGCGGTCTACCGGGGTTGGCCACACCCACCACCTACAGTCAGCCTTCATGTGACACTGGCTCTTATCTCTTCCTGCGCAGGACACTGGGCTGCATGCTAATTGCTTCCGGGTAATTCCATCACATTAATATTAATAAGATGCTGCTGAAGTAACCGAGACGACCTGCACTCCCTCTCTGGCTTTTCAGAAACATGCGTGAAGGTCAACCGTCAATCATTCCCTACAATATGGTAATATGCCTTGGTAGAGTAAAAGAGGATGTTATTAGCCAAAGCAACCACAGAAACAGTTTTAAGGAGGAGCTGTCATAACATGGGGGTGGAACATGGCAAGATGGAGGACATAGAGAGAGTCCAGCTGACCTGTGAAAAGCGTGTGTGTGCATACGCCTCACCTACACCTGGCAAGCGTGCAAAAAACCCACCAATAAGCAAAACAGTCATATTCCTATGATCTGACGGGGGGTATATATGAGGTATATATGGTATATATGAGTTATTGCTGCAGGCGAGTGGATGAATATTCAGTGATGCATATATTTGAATATTTGACGCATCTCATTCGGAATGTGGGAAACATCTTGATGACTTAGCGGATCTGACGGCGCTGAGCGGGTCCGGTCGTGGAGCTTGGCTCAAGATCTAGCCACAATCTTGGCTCAGGCTACTGAGTGTTGCCACAGGTGCACTGGGATGTACGGCCTGCCGTCAGAGCTGAACACTGTAGCCTCTCTCACCCAGACAGATGCCCTGCTAGCGCCCGTGAGTGACAGCTCACTCTTTTATTACGGTAGCAGCAGACAATCCCGCCCACATGTCTGAAGTCCCGCCTTCCCATTGACTAGCAGAATGGGGAGCTTCTCCTTGTGCAGGTTAATTATCACACGCGCATCATGCTCTTCCAATCTGGGAGGCTGTAGGAGTTTTGGCCCACCACAAACTCCTCTTTAAGGTCTGACCTTGAAACGCATCGCTGTGGCAGGTGACGGTGCAGCTGATCTTTCATGTAGCTCAGGCTGCAGAAAAACCACCCCTGTCCTGTCCGGACGGCGTCGGAGTCGGAAGCTTCGCTTCCCCTGACACATCAGACGACGTGTGCATTTATCCTGACACCTGCGTGCGCCAGACTCTACGTTTCGCTCACACGCGCGCACGCACGCTCCATCGTACGCACGCCGGCAGGGCGTGGAGGCAGAGCGGCCGGCCCGGGGGTGATGGGTAAGGCGTTCGCGGGGCTGATGTAATAAAGCCACGGACTCCTGCTGAATCACTCCGGCTGTCCGGCCCGATGCCCCAGCGCCGCATGTCGCGTCTGCAAATTACGTGTTCCTCAAAATTTACGGGCCTGTCAGGAGATCCACGCCTCCGACCCCACCAAATTAGATCAGGCTGCACGCTTGAGAAGAGAAAGGCAGGCGTGACGAGCCAGGCGGGGGGAAGCCCGGGGAATGACCCCTGCCTGCCGGGTCCGCGCGATCTGCCACGTCCGCACTTTTCTCACTTAATTGGCTCTGAGGAGATGCGTCTCTCGGGCATTCCTGGCGATCTCTGGCGCTGCTGGAGCGCGATTGGCCGAGAGCAGCGGCCGACCTCGTGGACGGTCCGGCCGAGCATCTGTAGACGCTTAAGCGCGAAGCGCAGGAGGCCCAGCTCCAATCGCAAATAAACCCTGAACATAAATAAAGTTAACATGTACTCTGCAGAGCTGTCCTCTATCAAAGCAAAATCTTTATAGAGCTGACATAGTTCTCAATCGCAGGCCGTGCACCAGTAAGAGAATCATGGGATATGGGAAGGAGAGGAGCACATTAGATCCACACAGCTGTGGCCTTGGACAGGCAAACCATTTCAAACTTGCGGAAAAAAAAAAGACTTAGAAAAACATCTGCGCTACCAAAATGAAGTGAACGAAAAAGGATTCTCTTATTACGGTAGAGCTGGCGTGGCTGTTTATGAGTGGGATGAAAGCAGTTGTGAGCACTATAGACAGTCGGCCACTTGCGGTTGTCTGGGCATATAATGGTGTGACGAGAGATCTAAGTGGGAGCCGCCGAACGTGTCTGAGTGTTGTGACCGCGGGGTCCAACCTGCTTGTCGCTATGGCTGCTCTGCTCACCGTGGTCTTTAACCTCAGGTTCAGGCATTTATGGAGCTGATGCAAAAGCAGCAGATGACACTCTCACTCTCTCTCTCTCCCTCTCGCTGGGTCTTTCCGGGAGTGTGGGTGTCCATGAGCAGCGTTTTCAGCAGGGACGCACAAGATTAAGTCCGATCTGCGCCTTCTATATCACACAGCGGCTTCATCCACTCTGCTGGTTTACACATTTAGGTTTTGGTGTCCGAGCTTTTAGGAAGCGGCTCATCCTACAGGAATTCCCATTCTTGCTTTTCCTTTTCTCCTCGCACCACAGTGGGAGTGAAAAGCCAGACTTCCTCCTGGCGCGGGACCGTCGGTCCTGCTGACCTCGTTAAAGCGCTGGGCCCCAGCCGGCCCATGGACCGGCCAAGCCAACCACCAGCAGGGGGCACGTGGCCCGAGCATCACGCCTATGAAGAGCCCGGAAAGGGGGGGGGGGTGTGAGACTGAGAGAGGGGAAGCTGGGTAGTGGGATGAGCGATGAGGAGGACGAGCCGAAGAGATATGCCTCATTACCCGCCGCAGACAGGCGAAGGGAGAAGAAACAGATAAATGCAGGAAGCGCACAACCGGGGGGAAAAACGAGAGAAAGAATAGAGGATGAGACAAATCCACAAATAACCTTAAAAAAATAAAAAACCCCTCGGAGCAGCCGTGCTGGTGAGCAGAGTGCCGAGCTGAACCCAGACGGGGCGCTAATTCCCCACCTTGTGGCATTTCACCCTCGCCTTGATTAGAAACAGGTCCTATAAATCAGCCAGGGGATGGGGCAACACCACCCAGCACTCCCTAAGTGCCAGAGATTCACTCTGCAGTGCAGCAGTTCTTGATTTGTTAATAGTGTACATAATGGCGGCCATTTTCACAAGCTACGTTAAATCATACAGTGCTAGCCCCCCTGTGAGCGCTAAAGCTAAAGCCAGGCTCTGTGACACACAGCTCCACTCCAGAGGCTGGGCTGAGGTTGCTGAGGGCTTTTGTTGTTGAGGGTTTTTTTTTTTTTTTTTTTTTTTTATACTCCCTCTAAAGCTCAAGACTAAATTGGATTTTCTCAGCACTGTTTTCTAATTTGAAACATCCATCATTTATTATTAAAGGAAGGAAAGTAAAGGAAGGCTTGCCTACGGCAGCCAACGCCCCACACACTGTTCTATGCATCACACACACACACACACACACACACACACACACACAGCCCTTACCACAAAGTATTAAGCACTGCTACTAAACAGACTGAAACATATATTGTACGTTGAGTGAGAAGCAGTTGATGTGGTCGGCAGGTTTCTGGGTGGGAGAGATCCCAGCATCCTGCCCCCTGAGAATGCCACGGGGTGGCCCGGTCCCCGTCCAAGGGGCATCTGTGTGTGGCTCCTGCCTGCCATCTTCCACACTGTCGAGACAGTGAAGCTAAAGTGCTGCAATTAGGCCGGCCTTTCTTATGCAAATCAGCTCGACAGTGCTCCAATCAAGAGGCTCTGCTGGCTGGGGCTCTGTGTTCTCTCCCTCCCTCCCTGCCTCATGAATGCGCGTGTGCCCACTCTGGCCACGTCCGCCCTCATTTGCATTATTTGCATTATTTATCATATCAGTGGTGGAGTGGGGCCCTGGGCTCCAGGGACGCCTGCTGATTAGTGGGGCATTACATATGTAAAGCACAAAGGGAGTGGGGCCCCTCCCTCCTGCCCCACTGCACCACTATGGGCTCCTGGAGAGAAAACAGGGAGCTTATTAATATCCAACTGCTTCAGAAACCAAATATGACTGGATGGAGAGTGGGAGATGGCAAAGATGTGTGTGTGTGTGTGTGTGTGTGTGTGCGTGTGCGTGCAGAGAAGGCAAATGGCCCAAAGGAGCGTCAGGGTATGTTTGTCCATGAGGGCAGGTGAGGGTGTCAGGGCTTGTTATTGCTCCAAGTGGGGGAAGGTATCACTATAACCCCCCCCCCCCCCACACACACACACACGCATACACAGAACAGGATGCGCATACAACTTTCATTTCCTTCTTTTTGTCCATTTGAATCTTGGTGGCACAGACACATGGGGTTTCAGGTGACATGATGCTGCTGCTGGTATTATAAATAGGCCCCATTTGTTAAGAGGAGGAGTCGCGTCAAAGGACTCTGTGGACTTGTGGCACTGTGATGGATGGACGCACCTTGATTATCATTAAAAAGTCATTTACAAGACAAATAGCGACCATCTTTTTTAAATGATGTTTGCTATAAAGCAGATTTGAGGTTGGCCGACCGCTGATGTGGACATCCCGCACGTTAGCCTGTGCTAGTGTTTACTGATCTGTGTTCCCAGCAGCCCCAGGTTTCATGTGCATGGTACAGAACTAGCCTGCTAACACCATCCGTATGCCATTTACATCTCAGCAGGAGGTAGCCTTCTAAAGCTAGGCTAGTAGGAAATAGCCTTGAAAAAGCTAGGCTAGTAGGAAGTAGTCTTGAAAAAGCTAGGCTAGCTGGACGTAGCCCTGTAAAAGCTAGGCTAGCTGGACGTAGCCCTGTAAAAGCTAGGCTAGCTGGACGTAGCCCTGTAAAGCTAGGCTAGCTGGACGTAGCCCTGTAAAGCTAGGCTAGCTGGACGTAGCCCTGTAAAGCTAGGCTAGTTGGACGTAGCCCTGTAAAGCTAGGCTAGCTGGACGTAGCCCTGTAAAGCTAGGCTAGTTGGACGTAGCCCTGTAAAGCTAGGCTAGCTGGACGTAGCCCTGTAAAGCTAGGCTAGCTGGACGTAGCCCTGTAAAAGCTAGGCTAGCTGGACGTAGCCCTGTAAAAGCTAGGCTAGCTGGACGTAGCCCTGTAAAGCTAGGCTAGCTGGACGTAGCCCTGTAAAGCTAGGCTAGTTGGACGTAGCCCTGTAAAGCTAGGCTAGCTGGACGTAGCCCTGTAAAGCTAGGCTAGTTGGACGTAGCCCTGTAAAGCTAGGCTAGTTGGACGTAGCCCTGTAAAGCTAGGCTAGTTGGACGTAGCCCTGTAAAGCTAGGCCAGCAGGTGTTCAGAGCCAATGCGAATCACATGGAAAGACAAAACTGATTTCCACACATCTTTAAAAGGACAAAAAAGGTCCCCGAGTAAGAACAGTATGGAGGACACCTAAACAGTGGGATCGTCAGGAGATAACTGCATGGACTCTGGACCTCCCTCTCTGCGAGCGGTCACATAAACGAAGGTTGACGGCGGCGATTTAAGGGGGGAGAGAGCGAGAGATGAAAGAGAGAGGGAGAGATGAAAGAGAGAGGGAGAGATGAAAGAGAGGGAAGGGAGAGTATAGGTTCAGGCAGCAGAAGCACCATGTGAAAGCTCCCTGCGCCTTTAAATCTCAATCTTGCAAAAAGTTTGTTCCTTAAAAGGAAATCAGAGGTCTTAGCAGAGGCACCGCCTCCGAAATCATGAATAAACATCAGACTGCCTTTCCATGCATACATCATTCATCACAGGGCGACACTACCTAATGGAGGAGGACTCATAGCCCTTCGACACATGAAAAGGCAGAGAAATTACCAAGCCAACCATACGGCTGTTCGCTCAGCTCCTCAAAAGGACTGGGGAGGGAGGAGGGGGGGGGGTCTTTGACTAAAATGGCTTCCTGAGATAACCATCTCCTGTGCCGCTCGGCGCCGATGCGGAGCAAAAGAAAAGAACCGTAATGACATTTGTGAAAATAATTAGAATACAAACGCAATCTCCTCTTGTAGTCAGCCAGCCATCACACCCCACAACCATTTCTCTCTCTCCCTCCCCCTCTACTCTCTGTCTACTCTCTCTCCCTCTCACCACTTCCATCTCTACTCTCTCCCTCCCTTAACCCCATCTCTCTCTCCACAGCTCCATTTCTCTCTCTCTCCCCTCCCTCTCTCTCCTTCCCTCCTCTTCTGTCTCTCTCTCCTCCCTTCCTCCTCTCCCTCTCTCTCCCCTCCTCTTCTGTCTCTCTCTCCTCCCCTCCTCCTCTCCCTCTCTCTCCTCCCCTCCTTCTCTCTCCTTCCCTCCTCTTCTGTCTCTCTCTCCTCCCCTCCTCCCCTCCCTCTCTCTCCTCCCCACTCTGCGCCTCTGTACTAAGCGTATTCTCTCACTACCTTCAGCCCCGTTCGTCAGCACCTAGTGTCACACATTACACACAACCTGCCTTTTCCATGCTGGCCGTTAACCACGAGTGCTTCAGCGCGCGCTCCAACACAGACAGAGTCGCGTTCGACACAGTCGCGCTCGAGACACAATCCCGCTCCCGCCGGGCTAGACGTGCAGTGCGGCAGCGGGCGAGACGCAAGGCGCTGAGCAAAATGGACGTCTCCTTCACACGCCATCACAGAACAAAATGGACTCACGGTGAACACTTTGACCGGCTCTGCATAAGGGACAATAGCAAGGGACAATAACTGCTGAAATACAAGTAGCAAGTACCTCAGTGATTCACGGGTGGCTTTAACACATCACAGGAAGCACTGGCTAAAGGGCTTTTGCAAATCACCTTTTTCCAACATCAAGGACGAACCGATCTGCAAAAATGTGACCAAGACCAGTTCTGCACTTACACGGCTGATAAGAGACCAAATGAAAACACTAACACCAGTCTTAATGTTTTAATTTAATAACATATCAATATTTCATTATGGCCCCACAATACTGAGAGTCCAGATCCATAAATAATGTAGCAGCACAGGGAACAAAATAGTGACAGTGATTTAAAGCGTAAGAGTGAGCACCATTTCCTGAGCTCTGAGCACGCCGTCTGCAAAAGCCCTGGGCAAGTTTAAGTGAAAATATATACACAGTGGATCCCAGGAATCTTTTACAGGAAGATGGTAATTGGTGTATGAGCTGGTGTCAGTCTGTGTGTGTGTGTGTGTGTACTATGGATATATGGATACATAGGCAGGCGTAGGCTCAGTGCAGTATGCGCAGATATTCCTTTGATCATTTTTAATGGTGGCATTTCTTGCACGGGCACGCATACACACACACGCACGCACGCACGCACGCACACACACCACCACCCTGCAGGTGTCATTTCACTCCCCTAGCTCTGGGATTAGTATGCGGTAGGCAATAAAGAGGCGGGTCATTACACTGCACTGCACGCATCCATAATCTCAACACGCCGCCGTCATTACCGTTTCAAAAGGACTCACTGTCTGCAGGAAGATTGGTGTGTGTGTGTGTGTGTGTGGAGGGGGGCGTAGAGGAAGGCATCATATACTGAAATACATACGCAATGGAACGTAGACAGTCCGAGTCACTATGCAGGAATCATAAAAAAAAAACCCCAGCAGTGGCCACATATTAGGAGGCAGTCTTGCGAGACTGGTAACCAAGGACAACCCCAGAGACTGCTGCAGCCACACGGCCACACTCACCCTTTCCCAGGTTTCAAACGCATCAAAACATTTGGAGAATATGGAAAGCCGCATGATTGTTTAGATCGTGCCCTGTGTGGACGAGCACCTGTGTGGATACAGCCTCGTTCTCCAACGAGCCTGCCAGTCCCAGACCTGGAGCTCTCCCCAGCACCATGTCGGCCATGGGGGTGATGTCTGCTCCCCTGGGCTCTTGCACAAGTCTCCATTATGGCTCAAGGTAGCCTCAGTTTCTAGATGCAGACCAAGGATCACTGCCTGGCCCAGCAGACGGGTAAGGGACCGGAGAGCAAGGAGAAAACCACAACAAACAACATCAACAACAACAACAGCGTGTAATACCACCAGCCCAGCCAGGTTTATTCCATATTCGGAGCATTCAGGAGGACAATTATGAAAACGTCTAGTTCCCAGCTTCAAGGGGCTGTGCTCAGATCCTGCAGCTGATGACAGGATGGGGGTGCTGACGTTTACACACCTTCATCTCACCTCCTTTATCTGCACACCAAGCAGAGACCTGCTAGAGGAGACTGGACACGCTCTCTGATTCATCCCCAGGGTGCAGAGAGCTGCTATTCTCAGAGGGTGCGGTGGAGTGTCTATATGTGTGTGTGTGTATGTGGACCATATCCAAGGCCCCATGGAGACAGTGAGAAGAAAGAGACCTGGTGTTGGACAGCAGGAACCTGACGGAGTTGTGGCAGGGCTACAGAGAGCATTAGAGTCAGTACGCAACCACAACCACCTGGCTGGGTGCTGCTTAATCTCTACATTTGGAACACAGGAAGAGGGAGAGAAAGCACCAGCCATTGGCCTGACCACTGTCCAACCATTAGCAAACCACTAACTATTCCCTGACCACTGTGGAACCATTACCAAACCAGTAACTACCTGTCCACTGTGGAACCACTACACACTAGTGACTGAAGGGGCGCCAGTTCACCACAATGTGCTTCTGGTGCTGCTTAACATCATAAATCTGTCACAGATGTGCAGGCTGGTCTGATTATGTGCCGTGGACAGGGAGGGGGGGTGGGTGTCTGGCCCAGAGCCCACCAGAGGCCCCAGGGCCCTGGCTGGTCAGCTGAGTCCATCCGCACTCAGAACCGGGAGCCAGGGAGACCGCACCACCACCACCACCACCACAACCACCACCCCCAACACCGCTTCGCTCGGCTGGCTGGAACCGGGAGAGTTCAGGTAGCAGACGAATATCCGGTCAGAGGTTAAGGACTCACCCAGAACATCCCACAGGGGTGCTGAGAGTCGTGCACGGCGTTTACGGCGCAAGCACATCCTTCCCTAGAAGAGCCCAGCGCTCGCCGCCAACACCAGCAATCCAGCACTGAATCAACGACGTGAAAGCAACCTGCATTCTCCATTGATTTTAATTAACTCGTCTGAGTAAGCTGGAGTAAACTGTTCGGGTTGATAATAAACGCGCAGTTATTCCACACGTACCTCTTCATGTCTGAATGAAGCTATAGATCAGAAATGCTACTTGTCCCTGGGCACTACTGCAAATGTTGCAGCTTCAGCTGATGTAAAGAACTCACTGCTGGATAATATGCGCTCATAGCAGGCAGGCCTAACGATTCCCCAGGCACCGGGCCAAGATCCAGCATACCTGCTAAAAGCACAAATTCTCCCAGACACATTCTCCCAGACACGGGCCTGCAGTTCACTCTAATTGGCCTTTTCAACAGCCCTGGACCTTAATTACTTTGTTCCTGCATGAAAGGCCTCAGACTGCTCAGATGAGGCCAAGGTCCTAACCTTTACCACACTGCTTCTCTCCTCCGACACACACTCATACACGCTGCCGGTGTGTCTGTCAGGGAGAACTGTGCATAGGGATGGTGTGTGTATCAGGTTGAAGTGTGTACAGAGCTGGAGTGTGTATCAGGGCGATGTGTGCATGGGGATGGTGGCCGCTATGAGGCTGCTGTGTGTGTGGGTGTGTGTGAGTGGTGTGTGTGTGTGTTAGAAGGGAGACACACACAGCCTCAGGTCCAGCACACATTCCTTGCTGTGCACCAGTGACCTCTGCTTCGAGGCTCTTCTTAAAGGTCATTAAAAGACACAGTTCTCAGACATCTGGAATATTTTCGACTTATGTGCATTTTCCCCTCCTGCGCCAGCAACAATAACACTCACTTTCGCCCATTTGCAGGACTCTACTGTTTCCTATTAAGAACGTGGGCCTTTAACTGATGCCTCTCAGGCAACGCTGCAACGATTGGAAGAACAAGGCGAACTAAAGTTAATTTATCCATCATCCAATGACTCTACACCAGGAAACCTTGACGAGAAGGCCCATTCAGTCCACTGGTATAATCCTCGTTGCCTTGAAGGAAAAGTGACTCCATAGAGCACAATGAAGAGTGAAAGTGCACAGCCTATTATGAGAGATGAATGCATTCATGGGTCGATATCCCTACTTAGAAATATGCACCAATAAACATTGTATGTTCAATTGTCCAACAACAAGATGATTCTAAAATACACATCCATTTCTGCTCATTTCTGCCAGCACCTCGGAGATCTTCACTTTCACAACATCTCACTGGGCTCTGTTAACAGACGCTGACCATGTAGTCCACTTCAATTAGCTTGACTGCAGACAAGATATGAATGTGTGTAATGTAGTTATATTGTAGAGGAAATAACAGTCAGCCTACGCATTATCAGCTAAAGGGATGCATATCCAAAAGTGCACTGGAAATCTGTAGAGTGATGTGTGCATGTGATGTGTGTGTGTGTTTGTGTGTGTATGTGTGGGGTGTGTGCATGTGATTGTGTGTGTGTGTGTGTGTGTGTGTGTGTGTGTGGTGTGTGGGGTGTGTGCATGTGATGTGTGTGTATGTGTGTATGTGTGATGTGTGTGTGTGTGTGTGTGTGTGTGTGTGTGTGTGTGTGTGTGTGTGTGTGTGGGTCTGTGTGTGTGGTGTATGGGGTGTGTACATGTGATGTGTGTGTATGTGTGTATGTGTGATGTGTGCATGTGATGTGTGTATGTGTGGGGTGTGTGCATGTGTGTGTATTTGTGGGGTGTGTGCATGTGATGTGTGTGCGTGTATGTGTGGGGTGTGTGCATGTGTGTGTGTGTGTGTGTGTGTGTGTGTATGTGTGGGGTGTGTGCATGTGTGTGTGTGTGTGTGTGTGTGTGTGTGTGTGTGTGTGTGTGTGTGTGTGTGTGTGTGTGTGTGCATGTGTGTGTGTGTGTGTGTGTGTGTGTGTGTCTGTGTGGTGTGTGTGTGGGTCTGTGTGTGTGGTGTATGGGGTGTGTACATGTGATGTGTGTGTATGTGTGTATGTGTGATGTGTGCATGTGATGTGTGTATGTGTGGGGTGTGTGCATGTGTGTGTATTTGTGGGGTGTGTGCATGTGATGTGTGTGCGTGTATGTGTGGGGTGTGTGCATGTGAGTGTGTGTGTGATCACTCTTCAGAAGGAGTGTAATGTGAATTGGCCACTGTGGCCACATTGAGTGATGGGCTAATCGATGTGGGGCACAATCAGCCAGCTTAACTCGGACACCCTGGACAGCTTCACATCATTATCATATCAGGCTGAGCATTTTTGAGGTGATGAGGAAAAAAGTAGGAAAGATTAAAGGGGGGGGTCTGTACAGGCTTAACCCCCCCAGTGTGGAGCTGCAGCCAGTCACAGGGCACAAATACCCCCCCGAAGATGATGGTTTATCTGATACACGGGCCAACGCTGGAGTTCACACACGCACACATGCACACACTCGCACGCACACACACACACTCGCACGCGCACACACACACTCGCACGCACACACAGGACTTAGGAGGCAAGACAATCCCGACTGAAGGAGAAGCTTTAATATGCCTCCACCCAAATCCACCTCTGTCACCACAGTCACCTCCACCCGCCCAGGAGGCCCTGTGCTATGGATGCAGTTCAGTCGATTCAGGCATCCACGTTTAAGGGTGGCGGAGTGGTAATAAATCATCCATAAACGCCTTTACGCAAACTGTTTACAGGCAGCAAATGACGCAGAAAACAGGAAGCAGGTTTGCTTTTGGTCTGAAAGGGGCTGGTTTAAGTTAGATAGCGGCTGCCAGCTTCATACGGCCATCACTCTCACTCACATACGCAAACAAGAACACGTCTCTCACTCCATCACGCTCACACGCACGCAAACACGCGTGCGCGCACGCAACTCAACCTCATGCTTCAGTCCGACAGCCCGAGCTGTTAAGTGCACAGACGCTGTGGGGCGATGTTGACTGGCTCCGTGGGCATGTGCTCCGGAGCCTCAAGGACAACCCCGCGCCAATTAAACACTGCCTCGAAAAAGCCCTGCAATTTTCAAACTAACAGTCAAATGAGATGAGCTTGACATCAGCCAAGTCTTCCATCGCGGAATTGGTTCTGCGCTGTGTCAAAGTGGCACGTGCACGAAAAACAAACTCCAGCATGGACGTTATTAAGAGCACTGATTTGGTTTCGTAATTAGCGCTGTCTGTATAAGGTCAAGCTTATTCAATTCATGTGGAGATTAAATCACTGTGAGATCTTTAGAGTTGGCAGCAGAAACAGAGGGAAGAGAACAGAGTGTGTGTGTGTGTGGGGGGGGGGGGCTCGTGAACTCTGGTCTTGTTGGAACAATTCAGTACAAAAACAGTCATTTAGATTCCTTTTTTTTCTCTGAAGCATCTTGGTTCATAATTTACCATTTCTCAATTGCTGTCAGCTGACTTTAGAACACAGACTTCAACACTAATGGGAAACTCTTGCGGATACTGGTCCCTCCAAAATAATGTTTTGATATCTAAATTGCTTCTCTCATTATACTGATAGAAGACCAAGGTTTGCATACAAAGACTGCGAAATTAGTATTTGCAGGATCAAACTGTGACAGAAGTACAGTACATCACTATAAAGGCTGTTGGTAATTATCTTTCAAAGACGAACATAATGAAACGTGGATCTGCCAACGGCCACATTAATTTTCCTCTGGGCTGTAGGACAGGTTGATAAGGGCTGATAAATAATGATCGTGCAGAAAGAAAGACTTTTGAGCAGGTGTGGTCCACCACGCTCGGCCCTCAAAGAGAAGATGGTGCCAACGCTGATTAAATGTTGTGTGCTTAAGTCTTTCACAGGGCATCTTGCCGCGCGAGGACAGTGAGCGATAATCTCCAGGCCGGTGGCAAAAAGAACACAATTAACGTGTAACACAAGCCCAGGCCTGATTGGGCTCTAGATTTGCAAGAATAGAAATCACGCACGCCGAACACTGGTACCTACAGCCCTAAACACACCTGCACGATCAGTACACTCTGCCCTACCCACAGTCACGCTCAAACTGGGAGTGTGTATCGTGGGTATGGAGTATGTGTATCTGTGCATGGGGACGGTGTGTGTATCGGGTTGAACTGTGCACGGAGCTGGAGTGTGTATCAGGGCGATGTGTGCATGGGGACGGTGGCCGCTATGAGGCTGCTGTGTGTGTGGGTGTGTGTGTGTGAGTGGTGTGTGTGCGTGTTAGAAGGGAGAAACACAGCCTCAGGTCCAGCACACATTCCTTGCTGTGCACCAGTGACCTCTGCTTCGAGGCTCTTCTTAAAGGTCATTAAAAGACACAGTTCTCAGACATCTGGAATATTTTCGACTTATGTGCATTTTCCCCTCCTGCGCCAGCAACAATAACACTCACTTTCGCCCATTTGCAGGACTCTACTGTTTCCTATTAAGAACGTGGGCCTTTAACTGATGCCTCTCAGGCAACGCTGCAACGAGGCGAACTAAAGTTAATTTATCCATCATCCAATGACTCTACACCAGGAAACCTTGACGAGAAGGCCCATTCAGTCCACTGGTATAATCCTCGTTGCCTTGAAGGACTTGAAGGGAAAGAGACCCCCACAGAGCACAATGAAGAGTGAAAGTGCACAGCCTATTATGAGAGATGAATGGATCGATATCCCATGAACATGCACAAATAAAAGACTATTCAATTTTCCAACAAGATGACTCTAAAAACATCACATTCACTAAAACCCACAAGGCCAGGACCTAATTCATATTCATATCTTTCATATCATCTCTTCCCATTTTCTGTTAAGAGTTGCGATCCATGTATTGTTCAGGCCTGTGAAATAAAGCTTACATCCTTCAGAGAGACCAGACAGTATCTCCAGGCTAAAGGCAATAATAATACCATTAAGATGCAACGACTCACAGTTAGATCATGCTCATCTTTCTGGAAAAGAAAAAGAGGAACAATACTAATAATAAATAATAATAATAATAATGATAAAATCCCTTGGTCAACATGGCTTCTAGTCATGAACAAAGGCTCACTGTCAACAGCTTCCCCTGCTAATCGACGTGTCAATCAATGGTGAGGGCGCGGGTGTCTTTAAGAGATGCCCCAGGGTGGTGGTTTAGAGCACGCTTAGTTTAACAGGGCCACTACCAGAGCAGGAGTAAACAGAGAGGCTTATGGACTAGAGTATCGACTCTGTGATCAATGCTATTGATCAGTTGGCTCCGGCACTTTCAGCAGTCTACCCGAGCTCTCACACACCCTGCCTCGACCGCCTACACCAGGACACACACACACACACACACACATGCAGTTCACACACCTTCCTCCAGGAGGAGACAAAGGGGATGGCGTCATTAAATTATGAACCAGTTCACTCATCCGTCGAAATGTAATCGGTAACGTCTACTAGTCAAACGAGGCCCTTTGTAACGATACGACACTAAAAGCAACTGCAACAAGCAGGAACCAGTGGAATTGCCCTCGTGGCAACAGCGTGCCGGTCACCTGCCCCAAGCCTCCACATTGCTGACCCAGAGGGACAGGTGGCGGGGGGAGGCTAAAGTCATCTGTCACTTGAGCCTGGTGCAGATACCACACAGCCTGGCATGCAAAATGGTCTTCCTGTCTGCTAGGCTGCTGGTGATAACATGCATCATCTCATTAGCTGCATGCCGTCCCTAATCAGCAGTGACACGTCCGTTTGCGAACGGCAGGCGGTGGGCTAACTCGCCCCCGCCACGCTCCTTCTCCTCTTTCAGGGACCGGGGATTGTAAATTTGGCGTGGACGAACACGCAGGAATTACCGCCGCTCTGACTGGCCTGCAGTGCAAATGGAGATAAATGTGGCAGCCAAAACGAAAGATATTCACGTCCAGGGCCGCCCGCCCCGGAGCCGGAGTGGATGTGACGGCTGCCGTCGCCTTCGGACGGTTGGGTTGGTGCAGATCTCATGCAAATGATGAGGACAGACAGTCTGCAGGGCGGGGAAGGGGCGGGGCCGGAAGCATTGGTTACAAATTATTTGATTGGCCGGAAATCATTTGGGGAAAAAAAAATCTTTTTGCTATTTTTTTTTGCAATTGTGATTTAAGATGCAATTATATTCTAGACGTTCGGCTCCAGTTGAGTCTTCCTGGTTAACACAGTATCAGACACTTTTTCTACATTTAAAAAGATTCAAATGATATAACGATGAAGTAGCCACTACTGTACACTTGAAGAGCGGTTTTACAGGACTACAAACAAAAGACTAAAGGCTAGAGGATCTTGTAGGCATAAACCTTAAGAATCCTGTTCTAAATCATTACAATGATGTTAATAAGGTGTAGTTCACAGGTCCAGATACTTGAGAACGGCATTCTTTTCAAACAGCAATTTCGATATGAAATCAAGCATCATTCATCTCTCCCTAGAGCAGACCTCACAGAGCTCACCACCTATGGCCCGCATGTGCACAAGGACCCAACTCGTTTTCTGTCTTATTTTGTTGAAGACGAGTACGTGACCCTCGGCCGTGACACTGCCGGACCTCATGGTAGTGCTCACCTCCTCAAAGACAGCCCAGCTCTACAGTACCGGGCTCTACAGTACCGGGCTCTGCAGTACCGGGCTCTGCAGTACCTGGTTGGGGATGGTTGACTTGTTCTAACTGCAGGCTTTTTGTGAGCTGTTCTTCTGTGTTTGCCCCGTAATCGTGTTGCAGTAATAGCCACAGGCTTCTTCAGACACAGCTGTGAGGTGTAGCAGGTCTGCAACTTCACCATACAGGACGGACATTTGACGCACAAACACAAAGCAAAGCCACAGTCTAGCGTTTGGCTAACGGCTTAAGCTGCACTTCATTTTAAGCACGAAATAAAAAGGTAGTGGCAACTTTTCTCTTCAGTAGTTCACCGGGGACATTCTTTGGCATCCATGCAAGCCAAATGCTTCTCGTTTCAACCAGATAAACAAAACGGCAAGGACGTTCAAAGACTTTTCTAGAATCGGCTTTAGGCCTCTTTTAAAACTGAATCTGTTTAAATACCGTAATGCCATGACAACACAACATTTTTTACATTAAGTTTTCATGCCATAAAAAAAAGATTCAAACCAAAAGACCCCAAACAGCGACATTAAAGAGGTGAAACTGATTTTGATGTTTTTAGAACCGCCGGTCAAGAGTGGACAGAAGCGATCGGAGCGGTTCAGGAGCCGAACAGCTCAAGGTGTCTACAGAGAGTCCGCCGCTGTGCTGCTCACCTCAGGAAGGAGTCAGGAGGAGGCGCTCTAGTGTCCTCACAGCCTTCCTCCAATGTCCTCACACCTCAGTCTTCCTCCAATGTCCTGACACCTCACAGTCTTCCTCCAATGTCCTGACACCTCACAGTCTTCCTCCAATGTCCTCACACGTCACAGTCTTCCTCTAATCCTGCCGCACAGTCATGACCTCTACAACTAATCTGCAATGCAAGACACAGATGAAAATTAATCAGGATTTACTATATGTACTTTTACATACATTATACATTGCTTACATTATACACACACACACATTTATATAACTATATATATCGTTTACACAACATATATCAATTTATATGTTCATATATTAAATATATATATATATATATATATATATATATATATATATATATATATATATATATAGACGCATTAAATACCTGTCTGTCTAAATATATATATATATGTATTAAATATCTGTCTATTTTTATTAGTATATATAAATACACACACCACACACATATATTTCTATATAAAATGTATATATCAATATAGTTTACACAATCTATATATAGATTTATATTTTCATATATTTATATATATCATATTAAATATCTATGTGTGTATGTACACACACACACACACACACACACACACACACACACACACACACTCTCTCTAGGGATCCACACATTCTAATTCATACTGGATTTTTTTTCCCCCCGTTCACCTTTCACAAAGCGTCGATTCCAGACGATATGAAAAAGTAATATTCCAGCAATAAAGCTTGATTTACACCTCACTCCGCTCTCTCCTTCTCCTTTTTTTTTTCTTTTTTATTTGATCATTTAGTGGGGATCGTATAACTGTATATCAGACACAAATGAAATCAGGTCCCATGCACATTAAGGCCGTGTGTGAGCTCGGGCCACCCCACACGGAGCCACTGCCTGGCCTCTCGTCTGCGCCAAGGGCACACTCCCGTTCATTTTCAGGCCCATTTCCTCCTATGATTAGGCGATCAATCAATCCCAGTCTTCAATCTCTTCACGCAGACGGGATTATCTGTCCATCTCCCCCTCTCCTACTCACACACTCACACACTCACACACAGCAGCACATTAACATCAGATCAGGTGTCACCGAGCTCACACACACCGCAACACCAAAAAGAGCACAGACAGACATCTCATCATCATCAACCTCTTCTAATACTCCCACAGCTCCCCTGAAATACACACACACACACACACACACACAGACCCCTAACACAGGCAAGGCTGATGGAGACCATGAACACAAATGAAGCTTAAGCGTTTAAAGATTATGTTTTACCTTTATCTATAGCTGCTTTATCAAATGTCCTTCCGATGCATCTGTGTCTGGCCGTGGCGCGCGACCTGTCCAGAAGCAGAGACGCTCCGGCTTGTTGTCAGCTGTTACTATAGAGAAGCTCGCTGTAAGAAGGCTGCACTCTGCTCCCACAGGAATCCCATGATGCATCCAACTGCTTCCACAGTCCCACAGTGCAACAGGGAGATGCACCATTTATATCTAAACCTTTCTGGGTGTGACCGGGTGAGTGAATGCAACCTATCACATGTCCACTCTGATGTTCTGATGAGAGGGCCATGGTGAACACAGTGCTGTTACGGTCAGCAAACCGCCATGAGTTGCTACAAGATGTGCAGGACCTGGGCTTGGGCAAGGTCCATCTGCCACGCAAGACACAGACAGGACATTTATTATGCCCCCCCCCCCCCCCCAAGCAGACGGGGGCTACTAGAACTTTTGGCTGCGTTCGTCAAGCCAGGAGTCAAAATTGTGCCTCCTTCCTGCTCCTCCAGTAGGCCTGAAGAGGAAACGCGTCACACCCCACACTTGCCTTCATAATTCACCAGAGCCTGCACTGACGAGGAGAGCAGCACGTCTTTAAACCAGGATGAGGAGAAGAATGAAGAAGTGATAGAGAGGTCAGGGGTCTGCACAGGTAGGGAAACCTCGCCTGCCCGCAATAACAAACATTCCCCTCCAGTTTTGAGGCGATGAGCACAGGTCAGAAGGAGCAGCGAACCGTGATGTGCAGATGTTCAATAAAGGGCCACCTAATGGATCAGAGTCAGGGGGAGAACGAGGAACCCAAAAAGCTTTTTGATGTAAAGACACTAATTCTGTTAACAGCATTGATCACGCTGTCATGCTTTCATTATGCTACAAAGCCTTTTAGCACCATCTGAGATACTAATAAAGTTGCAAAGCCTCCAGAACACTCAATTCCACCCCCAGACACCCCCCCCCCCCCGCGCTGGCCCCCACCACAGCCTTTGGAGCTAGTTCTGGACTAGACAGTATGGAGAATGGGCTTATATCTCCACTCAACTCGCTTTTGGATTTAAAAGTGAAGCCCTGGATTCACCCATGCAGATGAAAATCATGAGAAAATAATAACAACAATAATTCTTTATTTGTGTGGCACCTTTCACACGTTCATGCAACTCAAAGTGCTTTAAAGAATAAACAGAAGAAAAAACTGCAAAGACCGCAAATATTTCATCTTTTTTTTTACTCAAAAAACAACCTGAATATTAGCTGCATGAGAATCGCATAGTGCTAACAAGTGCTAACACACTTGTAAATCTTACAAAAAAAGGGCCTAGTGCAGCTGACTGATCTGCGGTATGTGTGCTGAGCGCCGCCCTGCTGGACCCAGACCCAGCTCATGGGCATGTCTGCCACGCTCTGCCTCCCTTCGTTATGGAGACAGGTTATCTACACATAACAAACATGAATATTCATCACAGAATCGAACAAACTCCCAGTTCCCCTCAGATCCCCTTTGTTCAACACACACGTAAGACCTTAAGGAAAAGTAACACTAACGTATATCTGGATAAAGTTAGCAGAGCAGAGCAAAAGACCAAGCTGACGTGCTAAGCCTCTCGGATCTCCGCGAGGTTTCCCCCCCCCCCCGCTGTCCGGAGAAGCGTCCCGCACGATAAATGGTTTTAATACCAGATCACAATCCTCCACGAGCATCAGGCCCTTGTTTCTCTCATGTCATCATTTCTAATTATGCGCAGCGTAACTTACCAAGGGCTCGGCGCTTCCCATCACAAGGGCCGACCGTATACCCAGCAACGGCAGCAATTAATCAGGGACCCCGCGATGCTTTCATGTAGAAGAGAAAGAACATAAAAGCAATTTTACTCAAAGCCATATCAGCAGCGTCGCAATATCAGACCCGCCACTTCCTGGACATTGTTAAATGCTGTATGTCTTCAAAGCTGTAATGTAATGTTTAAAAAAAAAAAAAAAAAAGAAAATTTGTAGATTTGTAGTGTAAGCCAAGAAAGTGAACCTCCTTTAAACAGTGCGACCACAGTGTAGGACAAATGTTTACAGTGTTTAACTGGTGTGTAAACTAGAAACTAAATAAAACTATACAAATAAAGTTGGCCTTAAATCGAATGAGCGAACAGAAGGAGCGTTACAACATCCACTTTAGATCAGGAACACACTGGCACTTTTTGTGGGACAAGCAAGATCTCTATCGCAAGGTTCGAGAATCGAAAAGCACTTTTCAAGGTAAGAGATAATCCAGGATGCGAGATAATCCAGGATGCAGGTCCCGGAGGCGTTCTGTATGACACATGTGTTATGTCATGGCTATTCTACACCGTCTGGGAGGAGAGCATTTCAGAGACATCTCACTCGACTCCAGCTCCTCCAGAAACCAAGAAACATAGCACAGAAGATAGGGGCTGACATTTCTATAAACTGAGGTTTGCCTCAGTAAATTTCTCAATTTCAATGAACAATTGCTATAAATAAATGTCAGCAACCAGAGCAATTTCCTTTATAAATCTTGCAAATTCCAATTCAATATTGCTGAAAATTTGCTAATTTACACCTCAAGTTAATATCTACAGGACATGACCACAGTATACACATGTCAAAACTAGTCACAGTGAAGATCTATCGTGGCTTAACCTCAAATATTAATAAAACGTTTTAGTAAGTACTGATCTTGCAAATGAAAAGGTAGTTTAGGTCACTACATTCGGATTAATTACAGTTCTACTCAAAAATTCCTCTCTCTCTTGACCCCACGTCTGAAACGGATTTTCTGACATGCTGAAGTTTTCCAACAGAGTCCTACAGGTTTCTGCAGCAGTGAAAGACTTATGAACGTGGTCAGACTTGCTCATAGGTAGTAGGTAGTATAATACAGACACGCAAACGGGTCACGACCAGGTCATGTGGGGCAGGGCTGCCTGCTCTCACTGTTTCTGCGCACCGTTTCACCCGTTCAACTGCAGCTTCCTCTCGAGCGGATCTGTTCTTCTTCGTTCCTTGGACGTCTAGCTGTGTTAGCTAGCTTACTCCATTCCTCAATTAATTTACCGGCGATGTCAGAAACGCAGCGTCACCGCTTTTCTATCCACCTGATCAACATTTCTAAAATACCCGCCCCGCAATCCCCGTCTCCCGCCTCGCCCGCCCCGCCCGCCCCGCCATCCCCGCCATCCCGGGCTCAGCCGAACGAACTGCGCTTGTGAGCCAATCGCATGGTTTAAAAGATCTTACGTCCATGCGGCAAGGACCAATCACAGGACACAATGCGACGGTGTGGGGGAAAGGGGGGCTTACGTTGTGACAAGTGCGCAGCAGTGATTTCCATGGGAACCGAGCAAACACCACGCGCAGAGCCATGTGAGGCAAAGGGCAGAATCAGACCTGCAGGGTGGCAAGCCGTCGCCTTGGCAACCTAAAGCTACCATTGCAATGGCAACTATTTCATTTTTTAATATATATATATATATATATATATATATATATATATTTTAGTCTCTCTGTTTGCACGGGAGGCATTCACGTCCGACTACCTCTTTTTTCTCTAGATCAATATCCGGACTAAAATGATTCCTTAATTTTTAATTTCCCAAATATGTATAATGCCTTTGCTAAATACAGATTGGATTACTATAATCCACTGTATTTTGGAATTAATGCAGCATATCTAGTTCAAAATGTCGCAGTCAGATTATTAAACTATTATTAAAAGAGACGAGACAATGCTACTCCAGTTTTAGCATTCTTGCTCTCAGTGCATCGCAGAATACAAAATGGCTTTGATCATTTTTAAAGCTTTATATGAACTCGGACGTGCATATGTTGTGGACATGCTGTGCTCCATTAAGATTTTAAAGGTCGGTTTCCCATTCTTTTATGACTATACCACGATCACGGCTTGAACAAAACGGCGATCGTGCTGCGCCTAGATTTTGGCATGGCCTCCCAAGTGACATTGGACATTTGTCATGTGTGACGATTTTTAAATCTTAAAACACAGTTATACTGATTAGCGTTCAACAGCAGTTGAACTGTGGGCCTGCGGGTGGAAGACGGCATTGTTGTCGGTGTTTCTGTGTTTGTGTAAGTGGAGATGTCAAGGAGCGAATCGTTTTTTAATTATAATTATTATTTTTATTGTAAATTACTTTAGTTTAAATGTGCTACATACCACGCTATACATAACATTGCTTTAGAGCAACGTGTAGACGGGTAAAGTGCTCAGGTGTCATCCACTTCGTGGCAGGTTCCACACTCGCTTGTCATGACATGACATCTACTTCAGCCAAGGCCTAGGAGGTTCATACAACGTGAAGGAGAGATCAGAGGTCAAAGGTCGTGGTGTGTAACAGAGCTAGACTTGCAAAGCAAGGTAAAGCAAGTTTATTTATACAACATTCATAGTGCTTATAGAATGCCCGTAATATTCATGTGTCCAGAGGGGAAGAGGAGGAGCATCTCGCTTCCGAGTTTCAGATACAGCTGAAGGTGGGGAATCTAACAGGAGCGTGTAAGATGACAACAGCATATTTAGATACAAAGAATAGCTTACTGTAATCTTTCAGACTTTTTTGTAACCTTTTGTATAAACAATTAGGAAAATTAGAAAAGGTGTCTCTTTGTAAAGTGTCTCTCAGGGACAAAGGATGTCTTTCATTTAGTCATTAAACTTGTTACTTATTTCTGTGAATGACCTTTAAATTGATAGCAACTTCAAAATAAAAGACTCTTAATCAGAAAGTGTTTCCAAGATTGAATTGTTATTTTTATGGTGTCATTCAGGTAATCAGTGACCTGTAACTGATTACTTGGTGAAAGAAACCCACACAATCAGAATTCCTTTCGACTCGCTATCTGTCCACCTGTCATTCCACTCATCCAGCTGACATGAATTTATTAAGCAAACAGTGAACACGAGTGTAACCTTGACAACGGTAGAAAAAACCTCTCGTAGCTGGGATTCCACTAAAGCACACAACTGTGTTGTGGACAGAACTCATCACGAATGACAGAACAGAAGCGCCGCGTCCTTATGAGTCTCCATCGTCGGTACACAAACAGGTTCTGTAATTCAACAGCTTCCGTTCCAGACAGACGCTGATGTCGAGTTCACGCTTCCCGCTCTAGGTTAGGGGTGTGCGTGAAATGAAGTTATCAGATTAATCACAAAATTACAGGCCACCGGATGGCGTCACGGAGCTCACCGAGAACTATCTGGGCAGCGTATACACCCAATCACCCAGCCCCTGTGACTCACAGGCAAACTAAAACTTGCCAATGTCTTTGTTACGAACCGAGATTATTAAAAAGATATCCCACGGCAACTCATTATACCATCAGCCTGGACCTATTCCACCCGCCAGCTCTTTAATTAAATCGGAATTATTTGAAAAATAAAAGAAAATCAACAGTTATGTGAATGGCAGCCAGTCAGTCCCTGTGCTAGCAGACTGACACTCTTATCTCATTCCTCTCTACAGCACATGAAGCTCATACCCTCCTTGACTTCTTTCCCCCCCCGTCCCTCCTGTCTTGTGTCCACTGGTTTAGCATTCACTCATTGTCAGACTGAACCAGAGAACAGAGGTTCGACGAGAGCCATGCTAGGTCAGCTCACATGTGCCTCAGTTCTCCTTAAATTGCTTCTGCTGTCCGCACAGCGGTTTTTTATTAAAAACATGTCTTGTGCAGAGTTGAACAAAATCTTTTGTGAAAACTTTCCTATGCACATATGAATACGGCCCACTGTTCATCATCTCCCTTACAATCAAGAAAATTGATGAGATTTTCCCTCATTGTACAAACACAATAGCAGTCAGGACACGTCCATTACTTGACTGATGTTGTGATTCTTTTGGTGTAATAATATCTAATTTCACATAAATGTAAGGAAACAATTGAAGTAACTGATTGCAATGTGAACGGGGACAATAACACAGGCTGAAAACACAATTACAGTGTGAGTAAGGCTATGTCTGTCAGCACTAATTATGTGTTCTGTTAATGGTGCTGTTTAGAAAAATAGCCCATAGCCTACAGAAACCATTGTGGACTGAAGAGTTAAGCAGGATATTGTCAAAGCGAATCTTTTTTCCATTACCCATAACAGGACATTTTGTTGTGTAGCATATTCTCTCATTCTGCATGGCCTTTTGTCTTATTGAAAGACGGAAATTGTTACTTGTGAAAACACTGAAAATAATTTCAAGGTTACTTCAGAGTGGTTTTCTGTGTGTCTTCAGCAGTACCTCACTATATACTCCCTCTCACACTTTTCAGATAAGTAAACAAGATGCCTTAAACAATTACTCCAGGATGTCACAAAGGCCAAGAGTGCAGAAAACGGCTTCAACCAGCGCGTCAGAGAAAAGAACAGATTCACTTTTAGCTGTAGTGGTGTACTTTCTTCATGAGCATTGCCTTAATGTTCTGAAACACTGCAAAGAAACACCAAGACTGTTACCCACCAAGCAAAACGCCAGAGTCTCAAACCTGCGGATGCACACACTGATATGGGACTTGGAACGGAGCTCCAATGAGCACAATTAGGGGAAGTCACAGGCAGGAGTGAGCATTCCTTCACCCCAGGTTAGCATCTGTGTTTGTGTGTGTGTTCTCAGAGCCATCCTTATACACTCTCTTGGTGGGAACACCCTAAGGAATGCAGACCCTATTCTTCCCGCTCACTCACACAGAGAGACATGATGAATAGTGAAAATGCCCCTCAGAGACGACAACAAAAAAAGAAAGGTCAGAGGTCACCAACCCAACTGGCCACTGACGGATGTGTGACTCATGGAACATCTTCCTTCCTTCGTTTGCCACTGATTATACGACTGTACAGCACATTGTAATCTGGGCTAGTTAGTCCAGAAAACACAATTGGGTTTTATCTCAGATGAAGAGCAGGGTGGCGCGTCATGAGTGGAAGCGAAGCTCACCTTAACCAAAGACGTTCTGAGCAGCATTCAGCCATGAAGGTCGAGGAACTGGTGTCCTATCAGAGCCCCTGAGCTGGACGAACGGGGATCAGACGCTCTTGGCAGGAGGGGCGTTCCCCGAATGTGGGAGAGCACGGGCGGCCGTGGAGAGAGGGAGAGAAGTGCTGGTCGAAATGAATTATCAATCTGCTTTACATTTGAAGGTAATTAGAATTCTTCATTTCTTTTGTGTGGAGCGGGGCAGAAAGACGGCGGGCACTTGGGGTGACAGGTTAATTGAGGAATAATACCCTTCAGAATGATGGATTTTGGTGACTTGAGATGTCAGATTCCATTATGGAGAATTTAAATTTGCAATTAAAGTAGGAGGCGGGGTGCAAGATTCCCTCCTTTTAATTTTCCTTGCACCAGCTCCTCCCCCAAAGCCCAACTCCTTATTAATGTTGTGCGTTAAAGTCTAGCCCTTCCATACTGCTTCTGTCTGTTTCCTCATGTTTGGAGGGAAAATAAGGCTTGATTACCATTCCAACGTGTGAATACAACAGCTCCTGTCCGCAGAGAGCCGTAAAACGCCCCTTGCGGAGCGGGGACACCAGTTCACCGTACACAGATTAATATTATGGCTCGTTTTACACACTATCCCGCTGTCCCATGAGATTATGTGATTATGACATGGACCAATGTTTTGTGACTTCTTGCGCATGCTCCGCGACCTATGACCTTAGTGGGATCTCTTCAGGGCCCGAGGTGTATGAGAGGTCACAGGCGTCTGGATGGATTCTCGTGCTTCGGGGAGGCCGGCGTTGTTCCGCAGACAGACAGTTGACTTATGGGGGGAAGAGTGTGTGTGTGTCAGAGCCTCACCTGTTTCCATAGCTCACTCTCTGCTTGAGCGTCGAGCTCTCAGAACAAGTGGCTAATGACGACACTTGTGACTATAAATTCCACCTATAAAACAGGAGCTGATTTGACCGCGTGAAGGGCTAATCTTTTACGCAGACTTATTTTTAGATGCTGTTATTTCACTCATCTGAATGACGTGATTGACTTGTAACCTTACAAGCATCGCTTTATGATTCTGTCATATCATTTATTCTCGGTCTGTTGCAAACTGAATCAGGGAGATGTAATGCTGTATTTAGGTGGGACATTAACAGCAGCCTTGCGATCAGAGGCTGAGCCTTATTACACCCGTCAAATAGCGAAACTTGTTAGCAGAGTCTGATATAAGACGAAATACACAAGCCAGAACCTGTTTCGTGGACGCCTTCCAAGAAATAGGGATCTCGAGCTATGGCCTCGGACGCTGCAGGGGGGGGGTCATAATCAATGAGCTTCTCCTACAATCCGCTCCAGTGTCTCCTTACCGCAGGACGGAAAACACGGGTGTCGGTCATTGCTTCTGGATGGGGAGGGTGATGTGGCTGAGCATGGAGAAACCAGGAGCAGCGCGACCAGGAGCGGCCCAGGGCCAGGGGGAGCAGGTGGACCAGGGGCAGGGGGGAGCAGGGGGGAGCAAGGGCAGGGGGGAGCAGGGGGGAGTGGGCAAACCAGGGGCAGGGGGTAGCAGGGGGTAGCAGGCGGACCAGGGGCAGGGGGGAGCAGGGGCAGGGGCGAGGAGAGGGACCAGGGGCAGGGGGGAGCAGGCAGACCAGGGGCAGGGGGGAGCAGGCAGACCAGGGGCAGGGGGGACCAGGGGCAGGAGGTAGCGGGCGGCCCAGGCTCATGGCAGGGACGCCTACCCATGGAGCCCACGGCGACCGAGAGGAGCGAGTAGATTCTGCACACCTCCCGTTTCTTGGCAGAGACGATCTGCGCCCGTGCACAACCATCAGAACCGCCGGCGTCAGCTACTAAATCAGCAGTCAAGGTGACGCACAGCAGACAAGCAGTCCTCAAATGGGGAGGGGGGAGCAGTGGGGAGGAGGGAGGGGCTTGCACGAGGGGGGGGGGACAGATCCGCTTTGTCTTTAAAGCGGGAGCAGAGAGTGGGAGGGACTCCAGAGGCTCGCGTGATGACTGACAACCAGAATGCACTGTTTGTGCAGTTGTGCAAAATTTTAGCAGTTGGTACCGGCATGTAACAATGACAGCATAATGAACCGGGACAAATGCATCTTTTATTGCCCCACCCTTAGCTCCCCTATGCCCCTCTTTGCCCCCCCCAGCCCCCCTTGCTACCCGTGTTCTTTACTGCAACCCCATCCAGAACACTCGGACAGCTGGAATCAGAATTCATCCGATTAGTTCAGCGGCGATCGTCTCCCCCACTCCATATCCCTCTCCAACACCCCTCACTCTCCTCCCCTCCTCCTGTGCCTCTCTCTCTCTCTCTTTCTCTCTATCTTTCTCTCTCCTGCTCTCCCTGTTGTAATAGGATCTACAGGAATCATTCACAGCCTAGATATAATTTACTGCTCATGGTGCACGACGCCCCCCCCCCCACATTGCACCTTCTCTCCGTCGCACAAGGTGCCCTGCAGATGAACTAATCATACTTGAAATATTATTTCTGCTTCTTATACTTCCATTTCGTGAACAGCCTCAGTTTTATGGTGCAATAGATTTAACCCCTGCCTGGAACTACATGTACGTGTGTGTGTGTGTGTTTGTGTGTTTATGTGCAGTCCGAAGGAAAGACCAGGGACATTAAACTATGTTTATTAGTTACATTTGGCTGTGTTGTGACAGGGACCTTGTCTCCTCTAATTCCAACCGCATCTACACCTTTATCTCCCCGGGGAATTTTTTATAAGTGTGATGAAAGTGTTGTCATTACATGGAGAGCCATGAAAGAACGTTCCAGAAATGCAGTTAGGAGCCCTGACCACATCCAATAACATACAAACACACGGGGCCTCTCGTCCCCATGACCTTTGCCCTCCACATCCAGAACAGACACCAGCACACATGCGTACATCATTAACCTTTACGAATGAGCAGCAAAGCCCTTGTTAAGCAAACAGCCAGGCTGTGCCGTAGCACAGACAGTAAGGAACCAGTGGAATTACAAAAGAACTAAGAACATCTCCTCAGTATAAGCACGTATGCACACACTCCTCGTGTGTGTAAGAGCGTTTGTAGGGAAACTGCCCGCTGATTCTGCCACAGCGCCATTGGCTGAGCGGCTTCGGTACAGGAGACTGTGCTTCACATGCAGCAAAGTTGTTTATTTAGCTGAGTACTGCTTCCACAGAAGGAAGAGAGAGAGAGAGAGAGAGAGAGAGAAGCAGCTGGCAAGGAGACAGATCGTGTGCCAGCACCGTTTGTGGGAAAGTGACAGAGATTTGTATGTAATGCTATTGATCAGGCCCACCCCCATTGATCTCCAGAGAGACAGCAGTGGTCTGGATTAAGAAGAAAGTCTTTTAAACCTGTATGGGGCATTACATCATCAAAGCTCTCCCTGGGCCTCATTGGGCAAACATGGTAAATGGATTTGGAGGGGGAATTGACTCGATTACAGGAACATCATTTGGAGAAGAATAAATCAGCTTTATTGTTTTGATTCTGTCTGAACACTGACTCCTGCTCCCTCCAAATGACGCCCACACCTCCACTTCCTTCTCGCAATATCGCGCTGTTTTCTGTTTTCTTTTAGAAGTGAAAGGTTCCCTGCTGCAAAGTTGAGTTGTTGTTTTTGAAAATAATTGGTTTAACTGTGGCTCCCGCCTCCTGGAGGGGACGGAGCGGCTATGAAAGTGTTCTCCTGGGTCCTGCTCTTACATCGCACTGAACACAGCTACCGTCTGTTTGGATTGGAATCCATATTGCATAACACTGAACTATTGTTTCCTCTGCAGGATTCTTAATGTTACACTATTGCCTATTTATGCTGCTACTTACATAATAACGCATGATACAGGCTTTCAGGAATAATGTTCATTGGTTTTGTATTGCTGATATAGACACATTTTACTGTTATAAAATGTCCCTTGTTTTATGGTCTATTGTTAAAATCTATATGATTCTTCTAGGCAAAACACAAACATGTTACAGCTTTATGGTGTGTCAAAATCTCTACTGCATGTAGGAGTTCAAACACACACACACAGACAAACACACACAGACAAACACACACACCTCAGTCTTTAGCTATCTGTATCAGCTTTTCCTTTCTGGCTTCTACACAGGTATTGACTTAGACTACGATACAGACAGAGATTGAGAGCATGAGAGAGAGAGAGAGAGAGAGAGAGAGAGAGAGAGAGGGAGGAGAGAGAGAGAGAGAGAACTGAGAATGAGGAGAAAGAGAGAAAAAAGAGAGAAGAGACAGAAGGTAGCTCTCAGCTGCTCACTTGTATTTAAGGAGTGCGTTTACTTCCCATTGATTTCCAATGCTTTACTCAATGTCCTGTCACTTTTCATTGCAAGTACATGGGATCTCAGTTTAGCTGCTTACAGGAAACCAGGCCAAGCCCAGAGGGGAAAAGTGGGAAAGATTTCACTCAGTCCCCAAAGAGCCGACTGTTACTCCAGCAGAAGCCCATCCAGCACGGACCGGGGATGCCACCGAATCCACTACGCTGTGTGCTGTAGTCGTACAGGCCCTCGTGTGCTTCTGCGACCTGCACTGTTCTCATGCTCACTGGCTCACGCTCAGACCTCCCCTGGACTGGCACTAAGATACAGGCCTTTCCCTTGACCTTCTTGCTTTGTCCAGACGGATGTAAAAATGAAAAGGATGGAGGAAGCATGAGCTGCCGTGTGAGATGACCGTGGTGGACCAGAACACGCCTTGTACCTACATAAGCGTCAGGAACATTTCGAAATAGGCTTTGCTGATCATGGCGTTACACAGTTCCATAAATGCAAAACTCTCTCTCTCACTCTCTCTCTCTCTCTCTCTCTCTCTCTCTCTCTCTCTCCCTCTCTCGATGTAAGACCTCTGGGCACGATGGATTTTCAGTATCTCTTTTTTTGTATCTTTTTTTACATTTCTTTTTAATCTGTTCAGGCAGCAGAGTCCTGTTGTCTTGGGAGGGACTGTGATCACGGCTCTCCGACATCCCCCCCCCTCTCTCTCTCATTCTCTCTCTCTCTCTCCCGGCGTGTTTTAATCAGACAGCACTCCTCCTTCCTGTTGTCTGGGGGTGCAAGTGGAGCTGCATTCCTTCCCGTCTTCTCTCCAAACATAATCTCCTCCTCGCGCTGAACATTAATCCTTCCTCATTTCTATCTCCCTCTATTTCACCCGTCCCCCCCCCGTCCCTCCGCCAGCCTGCATGTTGAGTTTTATTGCTTCCAGGTGTGAAAGCGCTGCTTCGCTTACAGGCAGATGTATATAAAGGGGGAAAAAAACAACCTTTGTTTGGCATTGTGGCGTTTTTCAGAAGGAAATGGTCGCTATGTTCAGCCCTCGGAGGAGATGAGAGAATTTGGGAGAGGGAGGGTTACAATAATTGGGTGAGTGGGTCTTGGAGAGGCAGCACATGAAGGAAGGGGAGTTATTGGGTTATACAGGCTGAGCTGTCCTCTGGGTATGTCCACTGAGACATATGTTAGTGTTGGACAGGACATCTATGAAGTGGTTGTCTTGGCAAAATGAACTTCCATGTGTGGACAAAGTGAATATATGAATACTAAGCTAATACATCCTTTCCTCCTTCCAGCCCTTAGAATAGCACAGTTAAAGAACACAGATTTGATCATGTTGGGTCATTTTTTGGCAAGTAGTTCATGTTATTTATTGTTTTTGGCCAACCTGTGTTTATTATACCATCGATTAAAGTCCTGTGCATTCACAGATAAAAGCAAAAGAGGAAATCTGCGTACACACACACACACACACACACACACGCACACACACACACACACCATGACACACTAGAGCAATTGTGTGTGCGTGTGTGTGTGAAGAGAGAAAGAGCAGAGAGCAGTGATGACAGCATAAGGATGGGCTCCTTGGGGAGTACAGGCACGGAAAGTCCTCCACTCTGCTGCTCTGACGACCTGCCTGAGATCCCTCTACACTCCCTGTTTTTACAGCCATTTCAGCATGAGCAGGGATGCCTATAACTCACCCTCATTTCTCCCTGATTCCTTCCACAGAGCACAGACAGTGTGAAGACCCACCGTGTTCACCGGTCCAGACTTTATTAACACACACACTCGCACACAAGAATAGCAATTACATTTACTCCTAGGGTAATTATCTGGATCCCACTTACCAGTGTGTGCTCTTAAGGTGAATCAGGAATGCTACATGCTATTTTTAAAAGAGTGTGTTGTCTGTATTCCCCAGAGCAACACGTGTGTACTGCTAATCCAGTGATCTTAACCGAAAATTGGTGTCTTAACTAGCAAACATCAGAGGCTGAGGGATGTTCAGCGGTTCAAGTTTGAACAATTAGCCAACACCCTGCAAATTCCACAGCCATGCAGGAGAGTCCCGCCCTGCGTAGACAGGCTTCTGGTGTTAAACCCGTTAGATACCTTCTACAGCTGCCCTGCTTGTCTCTGCAGAGCCAACACCAAGTACTTTCCACCTGTGGCTTCATTTCACAAATTCACTGTTAAGAAAGTCCATTTACATTATATTGTATATTTATGTTAACATACTGTATGCTTCTGCCATTAAAAAAAACACTTTGCTTGCTATGTGATTGCTGTGCTTTGATCAGTGATTTAAAATTGCAGAGTAATTGTTTATATCTCTTCACTTCTCCCCCTTTTCTCCCTCATTTGACGCCGCTGCATCCTCTAGGCGAGGGATTGTCTCTCCGGAGTGAGACGGGGCTGATCCTGGGGACAAGCAGGCAAGACAGTGCTAGCGAGAGAGATGAGAGAGAAATGACAGAGATAGGGGCAGAGGAGGGTCTTGGGAAGAAGCAATTATTCTAAGACATGCTGACTCCATTTTGTAATCTACAGATCCACCTTCAATCTCTGAAAGGTTGGGAGGAGGAGGAGGGAGGGAGGGAGGGACCCCCCCCCCCCCCCCCCGGGTTCTCTCCTCGAACACAGGAATGGAGTGAACCAAAATTTTCTACACACTGAGTGGCATGTCTGTGCACCCGGAGAGGAAGATATCTACACACACACACACACACACACGTTGACTGGAATGACATTAGATGCCAGTGCTTGTTTGTGCTCTAATGACAAGCAACAGGGGACATTGGTCTCCATGGCAACAGCCCGGGCTCAATACATCATACCTCGTTACAGTAGTCAAGCTGGGACGTTTGGTCAAAAATTAATATATCAGGGGAGGTGGGTGGGGGTCACGGGGTTGTGTGGGTGGGGGTCACGGGGTTGGGTGGGGGGGGAGTGGCCTGTATTTGTTATACAAAGCCGATAACACCAGCATTAAAAAAAAAGTGGCCTGATTAATTTTAGAGACCTCAACCACACACACAAGCGAAATTAGCGTACAACAACCTTGGCTTGATAGTCCTAAATGTGTGTGTGAGTCTTTGGGTGAATGCGTGTGCGCAGGCATGCATATGGGTGCCTGCAAAAACATTTCCTGCTGTTCTGAAGAGCAGAGACAGTCTGAGAGAGACCCAGAAATACTTCTTTATCACGAGGATTGTGCTAATCAGCTTGTCTGAGTGAAACTCCAAATACTGAGCCTTCCTCTCTGTACAGACCACACCACATTTCTGGTATCCAGCACACCTGTGCTTAGGAGCCAATCAGATCACATTAGCACATCTACGCAGGGTTAGATTCCACTATGCAAAAGGCAGTTTTTCTCGTTAGGAGATTAACATCAGATAAGCAGAGGAACAAGATTAGTTTTTGCTGAACATTTATCTTTTTCGAAAGAGGAAACTTTTTTTAATATTGCCCCTTTCAGATCAAATGTGTTCTTTCACTCCAGCAAATCTCACACAAGTGATAAATTGGGTGTTTGGGTGTTCTCAGAACACTAACGAGTTTCAAATTTGATTAACTTTTAATCAACTTTCCAGCAGTTGGGTGTAGTTTGTTGGTGGGGGGGGCTACAATAACCAGATCTGAATGCCTCTAAGGTGCAATAAAGCACCGTGACAAAAGATTCCTTTGATTATGAAATCATTATTTGCAGCAGTGTGTTCGCGTGTTTGCTGCTCCTTATGAGCTGCTGTGCATCACCAATAACACTGCATGCCTCAAATGCTGGAAACAAGATGCTGAACTGTTGTTCAGCTTTGTGGAACAGGTCCTCAGATTTGTACTTCACTCATTCAGACTTTGTCAGCGTTGTGCAGTATGATAATATTAGGGAGACTCTAGGTTTACAACACACACACACACACACACACACACACACACACGGGTCTAGCAGATGTCAGTCAGAGAATCTCTGCCCACCAGTCAATTCGTATTCCATGAAGCCTCTAAGGAGTCTCCACTGGACACACGTGTGTCGACGGGCTGATGTTACATTACTCTTCTCCTCTGCAAACAACCTGATTCACAAAGTAATAGGGATCAGTCTCTGAAATCCTATTTCTCTGCGGCTGAACCTCCCAACACACTTGGTTCTGCCAGAAGTGTTTCTTACAACAATAACTCCAGATAGCGCTGCACAATCGTGTGTCGGAGCCGCACTCTGCACCAGACCACAGCTGTAATTAAACAGGGAGAAGCACCTTGGCGGCATCAGCGGGCCTACTACACATGGCTTTTTAATATCGGCAGTTGGAAAGGTTGCTCTGTTCGCGCTGCCTTATTTGGAAGGGGTGCACGTGTCTGTACTTCCTGCAGTTTCACGGTAAACACAGTGTCAATATTTGATTTATATGTTTGAACCTCCGACACGGCAAAAAATGGAATCACGTTTTTACCCCACATGATAAGCGTCAGGCGTTTCAACAGCCAGACGGAGGAAATCAGATGGAAATCTACCTCTCTGCAGTATTCCTATATTCCTCTGAAATGATTGCTTCAGCATCTGTCAGCTTCCTGCGTCTGCACGTGACAGGGGGTGGTTGGAGGCGACCCCTCGCCTTCCAGAAACATCTGAACTCCGGTCCCTCTCTTCAGGACATGCCGTCTCCCCGGTGACGCCGTAATGGGAAAATCGGGGGGGAAAAATATGCTGCTTTTTAATGATATCATATTACCTCTGTGGCCGGGATTTGAGAGGGGGCTGCAATGCAGACGGGCCAGATTAGGCCTCTGAAAATCGGCTCCGCGTCAACTTTAATCCCCCCCCCCCACCCCACCCCCATTTCCCAATTTGGCACGTTCTCAAACTGTGGTGATGAAGAGGAGGTGGAGCACGCTGCCCACTTCCACCACTCCAGACTCAGCAGCCGCTCCTCAAACATCTTCTTTAAATCCGGCCTCTGAAGGGTTAAATTATTGATGTGAAATGGCATGCTGGATTTCGTCTGGTGCCTACTAATTAGATTGTAATTACGGTGGAGCTTTGCGAGCCTGTCTGCTCTGATTAGAAACACTTTGGCGGCCTGATCCACCTGACCTTTCTTTTAAAACTTCAACTACTTCAGATTAAGCTCAGCCACCAGGGGTAAACGCTTAACAAATAGAGGTGTTTCTGGATAAGAGAGACGATGGGGAGAGCTCATCTGTGCCTCAACACACTCACATCATCAGAGAGAGAGAGAGAGAGAGAGAGAGAGAGAGAGAGAGAGAGAAAGTACAAGTCAGACTGAGAAACAAAGTCAAAAAGACTGATGGAGCATAATAATGTTAGGGATGCAGAAAAACAGACAGAAAGACGGGAGGAATGAGAGAGAGAGAGAAACACATATGTTCTGTTAAAGCACTGCAGTGCCATAAAAATATATTTTATATATATGCCATACCAGATTCTAAGATAAATCTGGTAACCGGTACATCAATGCATCATAGTTCCCAAGTGTTCAAAAAGAGCAGTTTCCTGAGAAAGTAGAGGGGGAGATGGGAAGAGGGAGAGAGAGAGGGAGAGAGGGATAGAGAGAGGGGGGAGAGAGGTAGAGAGGGATAGAGAGAGGGGGGAGAGATGTAGATGGCCATTCATTTCCTCTGCTAGCGAAAACCCTACAGTAAGTGAAAGTGTGAAACATTATGCAAGAACGTTTGGTCCACGCCAAACACCACACTCCCCTCTCCACACACTCCCCTCTCCCCACACTCCCCTCTCCACACACTCCCCTCTCCACACACACCCCTCTCCACACACTCCCCTCTCCCCAAACTCCCCTCTCCACACACTCTCTTCTCCCCACACTCCCCTCTCCACACACTCCCCTCTCCCCAAACTCCCCTCTCCACACACTCCCCTCTCCACACACTCCCCTCTCCACACACTCTCCTCTCCCCACACTCCCCTCTCTGAAATTCAGCTGACCTCTGTAGATCAGATGCAGACAGCACATTTCTTTACTCGGGGCAAGAAGACGGGCGAGTGGGTCAGAGTGAGGCACTGGGGCACTGGGGCACTGGGGCACTGGGGCGGGGGTGGGTGAGGAGCAGGCCGCCTCCCTCCCGGCCAGTGGAGCTCACACGCTGAGGAACAATTCTGACTCTCACGGCACACCTGGTCTCCATTATGCCTGCGTTTCACAGGCCTGCAGCCCCTAACAGGCCGGCCTGGGAGAAGGCAGGAGAGCTTTCATCCTCCCATCATTAGAGCAGCCAACCCAGGGTCATGGCACTGTCTCATGCTCCTTCCCCTGCAACACTCAACAACTGACTTTGGTTAAGAGGGAAGGGGGGAGAGAGAGAGAGAGAGAGAGAGAGAGAGAGCACAAAAAAGAGGAGAAGAGAGCTGAAATACAAATATTCAATATATATACAAATGTGTACAAATATGATGGAGGCTTAGAACAATTATTGAATAAAGAATTAATTTCTGGGCGGGTGATGCAGAATGTGCCACATCTCAAAGGTTCAGAGTGCCTGGTTGGTCAAAAACGGAGCCTGTTCAGACCTCTTTACCCACACAGACACAATCACAGCAGCACCCTGCTGCTTAGAACACACACGTGCAGTTCACACATACACACACACACACGCATGCAAAGTACACAGTAGAGGCAATATAAGATTAGAGAATAAACTGACAAACAGACAGATGGTAGGCAGACAGACAGACGCACAGTAATACACAGTGAGGCGTGGTTAAATTATAGACTTTCACACTTACAAGCACACATGCTTCAGAATTTAAATATGAGCGTGACCATGCAATGCTGGATGGAAGATTTATTCTGGTTACACTGTAGGTTTATGCCCCTTTAAAGCACTCCTCTGTGTAATGGCTGCAGATACATGGATTGGTCCATTCTTTCTCTCTCTCTCTCTCTCTTTTTATCTCTCATCTGTCTTACATGTTTTTTAACCGTTTAAGTGCTTTACCAGACCGTACCAACAAAGAACAATCTGAGAAGGCCATTCAGTGGGACAAGCAGCATATAGGCCAAGTCTGTGAATGGTCTCCTCATTATCATCTTAGCATGAGAGAGAGAGAGAGAGAGATAGAGGTATAGAGAGAGAGAGAGAGAGAGAGCGGGAGAAGGCAGCCATAATGAAGTGTAATGATCCACTCTCTCACGGCACCATGGACTTTCTCTCTCATAAATCTTAGCATTTTGGAGGTTAAAAAAACTTTTCAGAAAGTTGCACGGAGTCCTCATGAGCTCTCTCCTTCACATTGCTTTGAGGTTACCAAGGTGACACCTAGAGTGAAACTTTGAAGTGAAGTAAAACTATCCCTCCATCTCTGCTGAAATGATTTATCAGGTATAGTAGGACAGAAGAGAGAAAGAAGGCGAGGGCATAGCAGTGAAAGAGAGAGAGAGAGAGAGAGAGAGAGAGAGAGACAGACAGACTGCCACATTCCCTGAACATATTCTCTTCATTACCAGAAAGGGAGCTGATCACTCAGTTATTGGTTGGCTAATATTCCTGCCTGTCAGTGATGATTTTCACTCAGTTTTGCTCAGACTCCTTCTGATGGAGCCCATTTCCTGTTAAGCGGAACCAGAAGGTTCTGCGAAAACGGCGACACCTGATCCTGTGTTTAGGAGACAGGAAGTGCAGTGCCAAGGTACACACACACACACGCACACACACACACTCCACACACACACATGTGCACCCACACACACACACACACACCCAGCGTGGCATGTCTGAGTGTCTGCTCGGATGCAGGGTCTCTGGCTTCATCCAGACTACAGAACACATTTCTGCACAGATGTTCTTTTTTTCCTTCACAGTTTTAATGGTGGTGCACACAGGCAGAATCAAAACACTGATATTTCTTCGATAATAATAGGTTATTTTCATGGTCCACAGACCAAAAAAAACACCACTATTCCAAACAAATACATAATTCACTACTCCTAATAAATATATAAATGAGTGTGCTTGTGTTTGGTTGTATGCTCTAAGATAATGGGCCTCTGTTCTAAGCAGAAGTGAGAGCTTTCTCAGCTCTGTGCCAAGGTAAGGGAGAGCCTCCATCTTCAGAACAGGGTCTTTATGAATAAACAGATGAATCACAGCATTTATATATGTTTATTTTGGGATGCCCAAATGGTATATGAGTTGGAGTCAGAACAACAAACAAACTACAGCACTGTATGTTGTAGTCTGCACACTCTCATCAGACACTCGCATCAGACACTCGCATCAGACCTGCCTCGTGACTGAACCTACACATGGTTTTACAGATATGGTTATTTTACACTCTCTCACACTATGTATACTTTAAAAAGGACAGGGTACAATACTACAGACTGCTGCATTGCTCAAATATGCAAATTTGTGTTTTGTGTGAAGTTATATTTTGACATTTATATATTTAGGGCATTTTATATGTGTGTGTTTACCGTATGAATGTTGGAAAAAGGAGAGTATTTATTGTTGGGTATCAGTTTAAGACGGGCAGTACTGTAGAACACTGGGGCAGTGCTGTAGAACACTGGGGCAGTACTGTAGAACACTGGGGCAGTGCTGTAGAACACTGGGGCAGTACTGTAGAACACTGGGGCAGTGCTGTAGAACACTGGGGCAGTGCTGTGTGTATGTGTGTGTGTTTGTGCTGATGAGTTCGCCCTCTCCTGTGTAATATACTCCAATCTGATCAGCCACCTTTAGGCTGAGGCAAGCCTGTTTAAAGCATTTCTCCAAATCAAAAGGAGGACTCGTCTTTGCTGGTTAAATGTATCAGGCCCAACCGCACCCCCCACGGATCCTCCCCAGCCATCATTTCTCCTGACAGATGAGATTGAATTAGTCTGACCTGTCCTCAGAGCTCAGGTGTAATTTGTCTTTGACATTGATAGACGAAAAAAGATGCACACACAACAAAGATGTAGGTGCAAGGCGGAGAGAATACAGAAGATGAAAAAAAGCAAAAAGGAGAGAGAGAGAAAGAGGAAGAGAAAGCTCCCTCCTCCTGCCTCCTCTCCAGTCGTCATGCAAACAAAATGCTCTGCTTCAAGCCTGACGCCATTATCGCGACGGCCTGTCTGGTAGGGATTAGTCTCGTGCGACGGAGCGTCCGCGTCTTGTGCAGATCTGCGCAGCTGGAAAAGAGCCCCCACTAAACCCAGCCATCACCACCGCTCCTGACAGCCCCAACACCAACCAGAACACGCAGGAACATTAGCCACACAACAACAAGGCTGCGCTTATCCAGTTAACAGCCAGCTAGCGCGTTTGCTCCCTATGCATGGAAGCAGAGCGTATGGTAGGCTAAGCATGGCTACCTGAGGCCATTATACAGACCACTAGTCAGAGAGTAATGGCTCACTCTGCTGACAGAGGTGTGGGCGGGGTGTTGCCATGCAGGCCAGAGGTGTGGGCGGGGCGTTGCCATGCAGGCCAGAGGTGTGGGCGGGGTGTTGCCATGCCCATTGAGACAGGCATCACCTGGCAGGCTGGTGGTTTTGCTGGGCTGTGGCTTCCCTCAGAACTGCTTCTCCATTGGTTCCCTCTGTGGTTGCAAAGCTCTTGGTGGACCTACAGGATGATTAGGGGAGAACAGGGTATAAGATGTCAGCAGGCATCATCTGTCCATGCAGAATGAGGAGCCCTGAGGAGAACAAGCAGAAATGCTCTGGCAGACGAACACAAGACCTGCAGCGATGTGAGGAGAAAGCTTCATTCCCACCCAAACTCCACCCAAACTCCTACTTCGCCGCTGAAGAAGAAAATCAACGTCCCCAACCAGCAATCACAAGCGCGGCGATCCTCTCCGTCTCTGGCCTTGTTTTTGGCCTGAGTGTTTGGGCTCTTGGACAAGTGAAATGGGTCTGTCACCTCCAGGCCAACTGAAGTCAAAGGAGGAGTTCCTTTGGCCCCGGGCTGAAAGTTCCACTAAGGTGCTAACCTAATTTCACACTCCCCAACTAGTGCCTGGCTCTGCCACAATGCAGTCTCTGACTGCTGGTGCCATCTGGTCCGGAGCTGAGGGGAGCGTCCTGGGTTTTTCGCACTGATCCGATTATGGTGCTTTTAATTCATTCGGGATGGACCACTGCGTGTTAATTGGCTCAGCATGGCCAGTGAATCTGGAGGCCCCTCCGGCTAGGGTGGCCCCTGCTTTCTGCTCCCCTCAGAAAGTGCCGTGCCGGAGGGGGGGGGGGGGGGGGGGTCAGCGCCGCTGAACTTACACCCCCTTCTTCAGAACCACAGGCCTCCAGAGGGGGGCACATGCAGAGGGAGACACTGGCACACAGCTTGCACGAGCTCTGAAACAATACAGGCCCCATAGGCGAGGCATATTGGAAACAGGAGGTCTCGCGCGCTGCGACTTGGGAAACGTGAACTGAGGCGGCGTGAGGAATATGTTTTCAGACACCAGACCAGATCAATGACTGCTGACCCCTCCGTGCCATTCAACAGCTGTCGGTATGGCCTTTTTCTTTTTGCTGTGGACAAATCGCATCTCTTAAATCAACCAACTACAGACAAGCACAAAGGTAAACGTACAGGAAAAAAATATAAATGCGGCTTTTGGTAAAGCTGAGGACCCCCAGCTGACAATAAGCTTTTCAAAACCACAGGACCATTGAAAAACCATCATTACAGCTGAGCTTGTGGAGAGAGTTCAGGCATTGTACTACTTAAAAACGACTTAAATACTTGAGACCATTCTATGTTTCTCAAGGTCAGTCTGTCCCCACTAACCACAAACCAGGGTTTTTGGTAACAAAACTGACCCCCCCCCCATCCACCAAAAACAGCACTTCAATCATTGTAAGAATGACAGTTGGTTAAGGTCAAAAGGTAATAACGGGAGCAAGCCTTTATCAGAGGGAACTTCAAAAGTGAAGTGACCTCTCTGCTCCCATTGGCTACTGCCGTTGCTTAGCGGGGGGTGAGGGTGGGGTGGGGTTGGGGTGGTTACCGGCTAGCCCGATCTGTTATTCCAGTCTTGTTTTTTGAGCAGAGCGTCTCGTTTCATACGGAGTCTTCCTGAGTTAGAATCAAACCCAAGTTCTACAGCTGTGCCACATTCCTCAGGGGAGCCTGTGGCTGCTTAGCTTTTACTTTTAGTAAAGGAAACAAATGCGTTAGCATGGGGCTAAGGAGCCGATCAGCCATATATATATATATATAAAATAATAAAAATGATTAAATAAGTATAGCGATTAAATATGGCATAGGCAGCTGCACAGTCAGCAACAAACGCTTACAAAGCCTACATGGCCGTCTGGACCAAAGGGGCGTGAGGTGGAGCCGGACTGCTGCTGGTTAGGACGTCTGCACTGCAGGGACTGAGGTCTGGCTTCACTGCACTGCCGGGACTGAGGTCTGGCTTCACTGCACTGCAGGAACTGAGGTCTGGCTTCACTGCAATGCAGGGACTGAGGTCTGGCTTCACTGCACTGCAGGGACTGAGGTCTGGCTTCACTGCACTGCTGGGACTGAGGTCTGGCTTCACTGCACTGCTGGGACTGAGGTCTGGCTTCACTGCATTGCAGGGACTGAGGTCTGGCTTCACTGCACTGCAGGGACTGAGGTCTGGCTTCACTGCACTGCTGGGACTGAGGTCTGGCTTCACTGCACTGCTGGGACTGAGGTCTGGCTTCACTGCACTGCAGGGACTGAGGTCTGGCTTCACTGCACTGCAGGGACTGAGGTCTGGCTTCACTGCACTGCAGGGACTGAGGTCTGGCTTCACTGCACTGCTGGGACTGAGGTCTGGCTTCACTGCACTGCAGGGACTGAGGTCTGGCTTCACTACACTGCAGGGACTGAGGTCTGGCTTCACTGCACTGCTGAAACTGAGGTCTGGCTTCACTGCACTGCTGGGACTGAGGTCTGGCTTCACTGCACTGCAGGGACTGTGGTCTGGCTTCACTACACTGATGGGACTCAGGTCTGGCTTCACTGCACCGCTGTGTTTTGAGGCTGTGTTTCCTGCCCTAGATGAACAGACACACACGCAATAAATTTGCCTCCACCCACGCAGCCAATCAGATGGAGATCAGCGGATCAAACACACTCAGTGCTCTCCTTCAGAACATTCTCCTCCTTCTGTGCCCCAAACTCCCTGCCACTGTCCCTCTCCTGCCCTGTTCTGGCCCTTTAATTAGGGCACATGGTTTTAGTGACGCTTACATTTGATCATCTACACCCGTCAAAACGAATCAAAGCGTGGTTAACAGCAAACTTCACTTAAGAGTTATATGTGGGGCTAAGTCTTAATCAGATTCAGTTAGCTGACAACAGCCTTTTCTAATTAAGAGCCAGGCCACATTTTGCACTTAATATGTTTTAATTAATCTTGTCCACTAGCCGTCCCTAACGAGCAGGACTGGGGTGGGTATGGGGAATCCCCTATGAGGAACCAAGCATGAACTGTTAGACAGTGGCCAAAGGGCACTGTCAAAATCTGGCTCATCTTAATATATTAATTGTAATTAGATTTAATTAGGGTTTCAAATTGAAGTTAATCCAAAACTATGTTGAGATATGCATGCTACAGGATATATAAGGTTCAATGTATATATATGCTCAAATGACCCAAGTGTAATTTGGTGGATTTTGGAATGATACATATTACTAAACTAGATTTAGGTTTCATTGTAGGAGGCTGTTGAAATAATTACATCTAACTGATGCAAATAATATCACTACACACTCAAGTCAGTGTATAGGATAGTATATATATTTATATATATATATATATATATATATATATATATATATATATATATATATATATATATATATATATATATATATATATACATACACACACACACACACACACACATATATATATTTGCGAACACTGCAAGCACTGTCCTTTAAATACGGACACCTAGTATACCTGAGCATGTTTTCGTTATTGCGCAATAAAATATTAAAGACAAACCTTTATTTTATGTAAAACTATTGCACAATTACTGACAACAAAAACTACCAAAACAAACAAACATATACACACTCTCACACACACATAAGGAATAAGGAACACTGTTGGGATAAGGAACACTGTTAAACACTGTTACATGGACTCCGATATTATAGCGGGAGTGTAATGAACACCCCGTGATAAAGCATACCTGTGCTAGTAAACAGCTGTAACTTAATTTAACTTGTCACTTAAATATGTGATATAATAGCTTGTGCAATTAAACTTTAAACTTTCAGTGGGGGGGTTCTTATGTGACATTTTCACTACCGGGCTAAACGTAGAAAATTCCTGTCTGTCATAAACCGTATGGTCACACACAGAGTACAGTTAAAGCTACATCAACAACAGACAGGCTATAGGGTGTAGGTGACTATACATATGAAAGAACCCTCACTTTTACATCAAAACAATCAGTAATAATTTATTTTACCTGAAAAAGAAACATTCCGAGAAATTAATCGACCAGGTGCCCAAATCTTACTGGGACAGTCTAGCTCACTCTCCTTCGTCAGAGTTGTAGGCCGTGTGGGGACAGTAATATTAAGGCTTACTGCTCATTAAACAATCTTCAAGAATTTCTAAGTCTATACAAAAGGCACATCAAGCACAAACAGAAAAAAAGACTCCAGACCCACACTGCATTTATGCTCATACTTTTTAATGTATCACAATGAGCAAGAAACATACTTGATGAAATATTTTCAAAGGAGTATATTCAATTACCATCTACAATCAACTTAACTAGGACAACAAGGTTTTTGTGACAAAAGTTTTTCTTTAAAAGTCTGAAGTTCCATATGGTTTATGTATGTTAGTCTCCGTGGAATTTGGTACAGTTTGGAAATCTTCATCATATAATAACAGTAACAAAAAAAGCTAACAAGACTACAGTATAGAAAAGACATCAAGAACAACATTTTTGGTTTAACTTGCTCTTTTTTTTGTACATTGCAAGGCTGTTTTCTCTACCCTCTGTTGGGCTACCTGGAGCCGCTGAGCCCTGCACGAGGCTCGGAGGAGGAATAATTCAAGAACAAAAAAACCAGAAGAAGAAAAACAAAACAAAAGCATAAAAAAAATTGTGGCACCAGGAGTCACGAAAAGAACAGAGAGCTGCAGCGGCAGCCCGTCTTCAGAGCTGAAGCACACGCTTTCTGTTTGGTTGTTCGTTAGTTTGGTTCTTAATTTTGGTTGGTTTGCTTTTTCGTGTTTAACTGCTTCCTCAGGAATGACAGCCAAGAAAAACCCCTCCCCCTTGAACAGTGAGTCATTTGTTGATGGTTCGATGAGATTGGCCAGTTCCAGGTCAGGGCGGGTCAAACCGGCGGCTGACTGGAGGACGGCGTTTGTCAATCAGTGAGACAAGCAAGAAGAAACTAAACAGGTAACAACACCATGAACTGGGAGAAAAACCGAGGTGCGTGGTAACTGTCCATCCCGTTCAGGAGTGTGAAGAATGTCCATCAAAGTAGATGCAGAGTGAGAGAGAGAGAGAAAATTTGAGAGTGAAAGAGAGAGGGAGGGGGAGATAGAGAGAGAAGAGGTGGCTACTTCAGCCACTGAAGTTCAGCGTAACCCAGACTTACTCCGCTGTGTCACACATGTCCACTGGTTGTAGAGTCTATTCCCATAGGCATATGGTCAGTGATAAATAATGACTTATCAAAGGAGTTATTAGAGGAGTTATCAGAGGAGTTATCAAAGGAGCCTCTTCTCTGCCTTCTGCTCCCATGCCCAGTTTTGGTATGCCAACAGCCTTCCTACACGTTTCAAAGACATCTCCAAAGCTTCCCAGAGTTCAGTTCTCTTGTTTTCCTTCTTTGTCATTTATAACAAAAAAGTTGATGTCTTCTTTAAATATATCTATATCTGTATACATGTTTTTTTTCACAGTGGGCAAAAGGATGACCTCTACAGCAAAACCTGCCTTCTTTCTCTCTTTGCAAAATGTCCATAAAAATCAAGTATCCCAATGAAAGTTGATGTATCTCAGTCGCGTCATGGTGCGCCACAATAAATATACACTCATCAGGGGCACCAACTGAAACTCGTTTAGTTATCAACTGCATTATGCTTTGGCCACATTCATAGATAATGAAAACAAAACTGCTCAGTGCTTCAGTTCTACTTTTTCTCCACATTATTTACTTATTGTGACTCTTATTGTGAAATCTTCACCCTTGTTCTGAAGATCCAGCTTTGCAGTTCTGAATGTTTTGGTATAAAATAAAAGTGGAAAAGAGGATACGAAGTACAAAAACGTAAGCTGACATTGGAAACACGCACATAGTCCGTGCTGGCAAAGTTGATTGTGAGGGTCTTTGCCCCTCACAAGAGCCCATCAAATAAACGGAACACTTTGGAAGCAAGAGATCAAACAGTGTCAAAAAGACAAACATAGGGACATCTTACACCATAAAGTGGCTCTGTCACAGAATAATAAAAAAAAAAAATCTGTGATTCGAATTTAAAGCTGGTGTTAAAACGTTAATTTACGAATACGAGGAAAAATTAATATACAGAAAATAAAATAACATACAAATAGTTATATGAAAATAATAAATGTCTGACATTATTTGAAATGAAAGTCAAAGCAAAAGCATTCAAAAATAAACTATACATCAGATTCTTAAAAATAATTATGAACAATATTTTACTTAACAGGATTTGAGCGGAGAGGCAAGCTTGCAGACCAGATCAACCTAATTCCAATAGCATGCGCAAGTATGAACATCAAATCACATTGCTCTGCAAGACACTTTATAACACTTTATAACACACTTCAGAGGCTGCAGCAATGTCGTATGTAGGCCAAATACACTTGCTATACATTTGTGGCCAAAAAACAAAACAAAACAAAACAAAAAAGTTATTCACAAATAATTTGAGTATTCCTTAAGTTTTGGTAAGGACATTACTAAAAAAAGCAAAAAGCCAAACAAACAGGTGGGGGACATTTTGATTAAACAGAACCATTCCCATTGCAATGAGCTGGAGTAAGTGACCTCTTTGGACACAAAGGCAGAAACATACCTTGTCATCATCCAACACAAGGAACATCCTCAAACAAACACACACAGAAGAAAACAGCCCTCCTGTCTGCTTCATTCCTGTCTTCTCCTGTCTTCTAACGCTTTGGAATGAAGATGTCCCTTGGAAACCTGTAATAGACACATCGTGCATGAAGATGGCTTTACACCCTGCAGAACGCCGGGGCAAGTCCCTGCTTGATTTCTTCAGGAGGGAGAGGGAGAGGGGGGGGGGGCTGCCTCACCAGACTCTGCAAAACATCCTTTATTTCCTTCTGAGACATGTTCTAGATGGAAAGGCATGATGACACCAGAGCTGAGATACGTGTACACACCAGATGTGTTACATTATCTACATTTTTGGTAACCACTATTACATTATGATTTGTTTCAAATGAGTATAAGCTTAAAGTGGCCGCGGGGGCGGTAGGCTCCCTGAACCTCTCCAGGATGCTGAACGGCCATGACGGCACAACCAGGAACGGCAGAATTATACAACAGCTTACAGTCACTTTTGAGATGAGAGAAAATAGAATTGTACTAAAATTAGATAAAAAAAAAAAAAAAAAAAAAAAAAAAAGACATTGTCCTTGCTTAAGAAATCAAACTCTGGTGTGTTATTTGGAATGCACTGTTCTTTACAAACATAACAGATCATTGGCTTTTGACACTGGTCTGTTAAATAAAAAACAAAAGAGATCCTTTGGAACAAAGTTCACAGTCTTCAAAGTTCCGTTTTTGCAACCAGAAGAAACAAAATATATGTTGCACAGGCAAGGAAATAGTGAATTGGTTGGTGTTTAATTTTTTTGTTTGTTTTTGTTAAAGCTTAGCCAAACAAAGCAAAACAAGCATGCATCTAGGTGTTCATTTTTTTTTTTTTTTTCAAAATCTACATTAGCAGCAAAACGTATGTGTCCTTAAAGACCAGACCGCATGGACATGAACAGAACAAACAAAACAACAAAATCTCATGTGTGACTGAAGAGTTAACAAAGATTCTTCACTTCTATCTTACAAACTGCAATGGCTCTGTAATGGTGCTACTCCACGACAAGGGCAAGGGCCCTTTTTTGGTTTTTGGTATTCTTGGTATTTTATGCCACCTGTCTGCTTGCAAAGAAGCTAAGGCAGCAACTCTGATGCGTACTCCTTTTATTTTAAAACTTTGTTTTCTTTCCTTAAAAACAGCAACAAATTCTCAAGTATAAAGAAGCCTGTTTCACATCTTTATGCACCAGTGGTGAAAGAGTTTAGTCTTTGGATATTCTTTTCATTTTAAAGCGTGAGAATTATTATTATTCTTTTCATTTTCATTTATGACAACAACAAAAGAGCAGAAATAAAGTGAAGCCAATGACAGACTGCAGCTACACTGCGTGGAACACAAACAGATGCGGTGCAGAGCTAAAGGAGGTGGATCTCCATGCCTGCAACGGGCAGGAGGAGAACTGAAAGAACAAAAGAGGGAAGAAGGGAATAACGGAGGAATACAGAGAAAAAGGAAGTCAGACAATTGTAAGTGCACAACAAAGTAACACAAATATAATTGAATAATAATTTTCAAACACACCCCAGATCTCTTTTCTTTTTTGGTTAGTGCTGCACCAACCAATAAGAGAGAGAAAACCCTCACCACAGAAGGGGATTCTGCCAAGTCTGTAGGTGGCAGGGGGGTGAGCACAACCCAAGAAGCTGTTGGTTTGACAGAAATAAAGTATAGATCAGTTCCTGCTCCTTAATCTAGTCTATTGGAATGACCAAGACAACATCAAATGAAGCGTCTTAAGGTTGGACAATACAAAAGCTAAATGTACACAAAGATTTTTCAATCTACCATACTGTTTAAATTCATTTCCAATGCAACAATCTACTTAACACCAAAAATGTTTATATCTATCATAAATACAGAAAGTTTTTTTTTTTCTTAAAAAAAAAAAAAAACTTTTTCTCTCCCTCGCCAACATGTCTGCAATGCTCTTCGTATCTGGGTATAGTGGGATCAGTTTTTCTCCCATTTAAAAGAATTTAAAAGGTTTACAACCAGCAGTTCAGCTACCCATTTGAATGCCCAGAAAGCTCGATCTTTACGTTAGTATCACTTCTGCCAGTATAAGCAATACAAAACAGAAATGTTTATCAATTGTTAGGAACAAAACGAATAAAATAATGTTTTTTATGTAACATAAAAAAGGTTGTAAGCTGTTGACCTGAGAATAAAATACACATTACACTATTCTTTTTTTTCTTTAGCAAGCCATTGGTATTTGAATGCTTAGATAGCAAGAAAACTGTAAGACGATTCTCCCATACAGTACATACTGGCTTTGTGTGCTATAAGGTGGGAATTTTTATGCAAACAAAAGACAGCTTGTTATCTCATTTTCTGTATTAGCAGGTTCTGGGGCCATTTAACTTTGAGGCAGTCCACTGCAATACAGTACTTTCCTAGCATATCCACATGATAACCTCAGTGTTTTTCTTTATTAATTCAAATATATATGAATGTATATATATATGTATATATATATAGCTATATATATTTGAGCAGAAATAAACGAAAACCAGCATGTTGATATGGGAAAACAATCGACGAACATTTAAATTTTTGGTTACAAGCTTTGGAATTGCAGTTAGTCTTTACACATCTTTTTCTGAAATTGGTTTGTATATTTTAAACACATTTTAAACATTGCTGCTTTTTGTTTGGTTTTTTTTGAGTTTTTTTGTTTGTTTGTTTGTTTTTTAATTTTGCTCTTTTTTTTTTTTTTGGTCTTTTGATTTTTTTTAAATATTGTCCATCACCGAAAGCTCTTTTACAATCTGATGGAGTCCGTTCCTACGCTAGCCATATTACTACTACAACTATCACTGTCTTTGAGACAGCTGGGCTGTTGGTCCTCCTCTGCCGATCTGCCCAGCCTGTCTGCTGACTTCCGACTGCTGTCAGAGTCAGAGTCGTCGGTAAAGACGTCTGTTGGTATCGAGGTCTGAACCCCTGAGGTGCTCAATGAACTTGAGGTAACCATTGAAGGTGAGGATACTGGAGGAAAAGAAGACGACGTAGAAGGAGTGGCGTTGGGCTTCCCGGCTAAAGCTCTCGAGAAAGAGGCCTGGGACCAGGGTTTGATGGCAGCTGTGGTGTTGAGTGGTGCTGCTGTGGAGGAGCACGAAGATGCAGACACGGATGAGGACGGCGCGGTGTTTGACGCTGTTGGCGGGGGAGATGGGGTGTTGTTTGGGTGAGTTACAGACTGCGAGGTAGATGCGGTGTTAGGATCGGGGAAGCAGACTGAAGAGTGAGGTAATAAACTAGTAGCGTGCTCTTTGGCATTTCTGGCTGATCGCGTGATTGTTCTGTGTTTGTGCAAGGCTGACTCCAGGTGTTGACTGACTGCTCTCTCTCCCTCCAGGGTGGTGTTGCAGGCTAGGCAGTCATAGAGGCTACCCTCAGCTGCACTGCCACTACTGGGGACCCGAAGCAACATCTCTTGCAGGTTTGCCACAGACTGACCGAAAAAGCAGATCGACTTGAGGTGACTGATAGCCGCTTCCTCTTTGCTGAACACAGCTTGACATTTGCGGCAAGCCAGCCTGTACTGAATTTTGGGGACGATGTATTGATCAAGGAGGGGGTCTGCACCTTTACCATCCACTTCACGCTGCTCGGGGAGTAGGTTATTGTGAGAAGAAGAGGTATCGACTGGGGGAGTGCCTTTTTGTTCCTCTGTTTTTACTGGATCTTTGGCAGAATCTTTGCGGTCCACCGAGGACTGAGAAGGGGCTTGAGTTTGGCTTGCTTTGGGTTGTTGGATTTGCTGAAGCTGCCTATGCTGCTGTTGAAGTGCCTCCTGCAGGCTCTGCTGATATTGCTGGTAATGCTGGAGCAGGGATCCAGGTGACAGGCCCATCAGGGCCTGGGATAAAGCGGGGCTATAGGGGAAAAGACTTTCCATACCATACATAGGCTGAAGGTATCCTCCCTGAAGTGCGCCTGGAATCTGTGGGGCATAGTATGGGGAGAAACCTGGCATGAAGTAGGGCAGGAACTGGCTGGTAAGGAGTGCTGTTGGATCGGACGCTAAAGCAGCCTGCAGAGCTTGGAGTTGGGCAGGATCAACCACGTACTCCATGCCAGGAGTTGGCATTGAGGTGGCTGGAACAGCTGTGTCTGGTTTTTCTTTTTTGGCGCTGGCTGCAGAAGTAGAGGGGGTAGGAGTACCTCCAGTTGAGGATGGTGTGGGGGGCTTCTCAACCTTCTCCTTGGACTTTTCTTTCTCTCTGACCCGTTCAGTTTCACGCTCTTTGGGAGGATCTGCCCGAGAGCCTGGCTGCGTGGTCAGAGAGTTGGACGTGGGCGTGGTAGTTGTACTTGAGTGGGCAACAGAAGTGCTGGCCTGAGCTTGGCTGGGTGAAGTCAAGGAGGAAGAAGAGGGGATCTTGTTGGGTAAACCAGATGTGGGGAGACTGGGTGAAGGTACACTGGCACCAGACATGTTCAGAATGTTTGGAGGCTTTGGAGGGGTTAAAGCTAAAACAAATCAAGACAGAGGCAAACGTGAATAACAATGGAATCAAAAGGATTGTAATTAACTAATAAAATTCGGCTGTACTCCTCTAATCAACAATATTAGTCAATCTTATCTTTTATCCGTTTCATACTACAACACATGATGCAAAGTATGTGTAAATAATGTGTCTTGTATGTTAAAAAGATGGTTACTGAGGTAACAACATACCTGAGTTGGATGAGTTAAAGCTTGGAAGGGAAGGGCTTCCAACCCCTGGCAAGAGAACAGGGGGTATCCCCTGCAGATTTGAATAGGCCGACTGTAGATTCAGGGCTTGCAAAGCGGGACTGTCAAACATCCCTTGCTGCTGCATGGCTTGTTGCTGTGCCAGTCCAAGGACCTCGTTTGCTTTCTTGATACGATCCATCTCTTGCTGTGCCATAAGCTGACGAACAGTGGCCGGGTCAAAGTACTCTTTTTCTTTGTCAAGTTGGCTCCCAATTGTATCTTTTACCTTGGAGATATGTTGCTGGGAGAAGATATGGTCCCGCACTGAGAGACGTGCACTATATTTAACGCCGCACAAAGAGCACTCTGTTTTAGGTCCCTCGTAAGAGGTCTGGTTGATGCCAAAATGTTTTGCCATGCTGAGCTTAGCCTTCTTTTCCTTTGCACGAGCATTCTGGAACCAGACCTGTACAACCCTCTTCGGAAGTCCAATGTCATTGCCAAGTACCTCACACTCCAACATAGTAGGAGTTCTGTAATCACTGAAGCAGGACTTCAGTACTTTCAGCTGGAGGTTAGTCATCTGAGTGCGGAAGCGCTTTTGACCAGGCCTATCTCCACTGTCAGTGCTTCGACTACCAGATGCGCCAGGGCTTGGTGAGCAAGGGTCCGCCAGACTAGATGTTTCACTGTAATCCACCATATTTTCATTTTCAAAGTCCTTTGCATAATAACTTGTTGCAGGACTCACTAGTCCCGAAGACATCTGGTCATCGTTTTCAAGAGAAGGGACTGTTCCTCCAGTCTTGGACAAGAAATCTCCACTGTTGTGACTATGCTTCACATCAGCACTGTCGTTGTCTGCATTGGCCTCATCACCTGTTGTGGTATCAGTGATTGCTGTGTTCACAGAGGAACAATCGTCGTTGTCAAGCTTGTTCTGGTCAAAACTCATGTTTACTGAGGACATCGTTGGGCTTTCAAACTCTTCCATTCCCTCAACCTTGATCGATGTGGGACTTAAAAGTGCTCGGGGAGACAAGTCCATAGTTTTACTCACAGGAGACAAGGATGAACACTGGGTTCCATCATTGGTGGAGTGCCCCATATGAGAGTAGCTAGCAAGGTCCTGAGGGTCCATCTTCAAGGACATGCCCTCTTGTTCAGACAGTAAACCAGTAAGTGTCAAGTTGTAACCAGCTCGCTTTGCCTCATGCCAGTGACGTGAACGGATGTGAGCTTCCAGAGCAGTTTTAGCCTTAAAGAGGGCACGACAAAAAGGGCAACGCCGATGGGCTTGAGCTGGCCCAACGGCCCGAAACTGCCCCTTTCTTTCCCTGGCCCTGGTGTTTTGGAACCATACTTGCACCACACGTTTTTTGAGCCCCACCTCATGAGCAATGTGGTCAAGCATTTTTCGTGTGGGATTAGAGTCTAATAAATATTTCTGGTACAGGATCTCAAGCTGCTCAGGTGTAATAGTGGTTCGAAGGCGTTTGTCTCTTTGTGGTTCTTCCCCACTATTAGTACTGTCATTTTCACCTGGACTAGTGCCAGCTTTCTCCTCCAGCTTCCTCTTTAGGGAGTTCATGGTGGATGTAGGTGTTGATGGAGAGGTGGCAGAACTGCTTGGTATTGGTGGCAATGCTCCAGCAAGGAGCTGGCTAGCCAGTAGAGGATTGCTGGGGTCAAACAACATGAAAGGCATGTCCATTGTGCGATCCAAAAACTGGGGATGAATAAATTGGTTTTGAACGCTCAGGAAGTGAAGCTGCTGGTGCTCCTGCCAGTGTTCAAATGAGGGGAAGGCGAGCTTGCATTGCTCACACTGGTACGGGATCATTTGTTGAGTCAGCTGTTGCTGTGAAGCAGTGGCTAAATGGGTATTAAGAGCCATGAGTGAACTTTGGGAGGGAGTATCTCTGGTGTGTGACGATGAAGCTGAAGCACTGCTGTGCTGTTGCTGTTGGGAGAGGGAAGGAGATGAGAGCTTTGTGTTTTTGGCTGTCATGTGAACCTTTTCCTCTCGTGATGGTCTTGGTTGTGGAGTCTCCGGCGGGTGGCTGCTTTCCTGTTTCAGTGACAGCTGCTCTCTTTGTCCCAGGGATGTTTCTGCAGAATTTTTCGATTTCTCATCAAAAGTGTTTGAGTTGTTTGCAGGTGCAGCTTCAACCTTCTCAGATGATGTCATGTGGGAGAAAGATGAAGATGAAGGTGCAAGAGGGCAAAGACTTGAAGATGATGGCACTGGTGTGTGACCTGATGACCCAGAAGGTGTGTAGTACTCATGTGAGAGATCAACAGAGTCTTCATTCTGACTGTCATATTGCCCTTCCTCATCTTCATCTTTGTAACAAAGCTTCTTTTGATGTTTAATAAGGTCAAATATGCGCTGGAAGACCAGGCTGCATTTCTTGCACTGGTAGTTCAAGTTTGTAGTGCGAATGTATCTGTCATTGGACAGCTCACGTCGCTCCCCATCCTTTGCTCCATCTCCCTGATTTTCATAATTCTTGCGAGCTTTTTGTCTGGCATTCTGGAACCATACCACAATTACCCGAGTCGGCAGGCTTAGAAGATTGGACAGCTGCTCAAATTCATCATCTTTAGGGTAGGCATTGGCATCAAAGAAATCTTGCAGGACTCTAAGCTGGTAGTCTGTGAACCGTGTCCTCGAGGACCTCTTACTCCCATAGGACTCTTGTTTTTGTGGTTCAGGGGAAGGTGGCTTTGAGTCAATTTTTGTTTCCTCCAGAGTGGTAATAGGTGGATTGTTGAAGTTGTAAGGCGAGTCTTTGTTGCGCTGACGCTCTTTGAAGAGAGTATTCCGGAACCAGTGTTTGATGACTTTCTGTGGAAGTCCTGACTTATCTGCCATTTCTTTAATTTGTTCCTCATTTGGCGAATTATTTATGTCAAAGTACTGTCGCAGGACCCTTAGCTGGTCGTCTGTAATACGGGTGCGGGGTCTCTTATTCTGCTGCTGCAACATTGCGGGTGTAAGCTGCTGCTGGTACAGCTGGGCGAGATCAGTGGCCAGACCAGGTTCAACAGATGGTAGCTGGGCAGGGATTTGAGAGGGTAATGACTGGAGGGACATGGGCTGCATCATGATTGGAGGGAAAAGAGGGAGATCCATTGGCATTGGAATCTGTGCTAGCGCACCTGGAGGCTGGGGCGTTGGTGCAGTAGGTGGGGTAAGTGCAGGGGCAGAGACGGGTATATTTGGTGTCGGTGCCCTCTGTGGAGGAGGTGGAGGTGGTGGTGGTGGAGGAGGCGGTGGTGGAGGAGGAGCAGCCTCAGGGGTTTGTGGTCTTAGTGGGTACAGCTTGTCATACTGTTCTCTGTATTCCTTGGCAAACCTCTCTAGTGATCTAAATGGAAAGAAAGACTGATGGATGTGCTCCTGGTGACTCTTCAGAATAAGTATGTTGGAGAAGAGTTTTCCACAGGCCTCACACTCCAGCTTTTCCAGACCCTCAACAGGGTCGACAACTCTAGTGATACCACCTGGTGCGGTCGGTGTAGGTACAGGTCCTGTGGGCTTTTTCTGAGCTTTCTGCTTGTTCTCATTGTACTGAATCACCAATTCAAATCCAAAGTTCTCCAAAAGCACTTTGGTGGCATTACCACGAGCATCTGATGCAATCCTTGGTGGAGGGAATCCAGTGTCCTGATTCACATTAGCTATGACCTGTGGTACATCTTTCTTTTCTTTGGACTTTGAATTGTCTGGGATATCCTTTGGAACATGATCCTCTGTTTTATCATTCATTTCTTTATCTTTTGGCAGCTCTCTGTCTTTCTCACTATGAGAAACAAGTGGCTTTGGTTTTTTGTCTACTGAGTGTGAGAGAGATGCATTCTGCTGAAGTAAAGCCATTTGACTGGAGGCCTGTGAGTGCGAATGAGCTTGGTGCTGTTGTTGAAGGTGGTGGTGCATCAGCTGCTGTTGTAGACAGCTCTGCTGGGCTTGCTGGGCCTGGTTCTTCTGCTCCTCCAGAAGAGAGGCCGCAGAGCTGCTCAGGTTCAGCGACGAACTGTTCAAGTTCATTTCAGGATTCAGCTGGAATTCAGCCCCAGGGATGTAGAAAGGAAACAGCAGTTGCTGCTGTTGAAGTGGCAAAAGAGCATCAGTTGTCATTGGGAAGTGCTGGAGCAAAGGGTTGAAGAGCTGGGACTGAATGAGGGCAGCTTGCTGCTGGAGTTCTTGCTGTAGCTGGGCCTGTGCTTGGGCCTGGGCCTGGGCCAGCTGTTGTTGCTGTTGCTGGAGCTGCTGCTGGTGGCCTCTGGAGGACAGCATGTCTGCAAACTTCTTCTTCTTCACATCATGGTTCTCAGAAGGAGAAGGGTGGCAAGCCGAGTTCGACATGCTCTCGAGGCTGTGAGACTGACTCAGGTGGTTTCCTCCCAGGATGCTCTGTGCCGTCTGCACGCTAGCCGGAGAGCAGCTGTTGTTGCTGGAGCTGGTTGCCGAGTTAGTGGGCGGGACAGGGCTGGGGGTAGAAGTGCTATTAGATGTGCCTCCAGTTAAACTACAACTGCTCACAGAGCTGGAGCTCCCGCTAGCTGCTTCAAGCTTGGCCGCCCTGGCTTTGGTCTGGTGGAGCACAGAGCGCATGTGGATCTCTAGCGTAGAGCTCTGGCTGTAAGCGACATTGCAAGTGCTGCACTTAAAGGGCTTATTATCAGGGCTGCTGGTTGGCTCTGGTTGACCAGTGGTGGTTTCCTGCAGAGCCCGTTTGACTTTGTGCAAGTGCGACACGGAGTTATAATGTACAAGAAGAATATTCTTCTGGGTAAAAGACTCTTTGCAGACTGTACACTTAAAAGGACGAGAGGGATCTAAAAATTTTTCCATTGTAAAATTCGGGCCTTTCCTAAAGGGGAGGGCTCGTTTGGGCTCCGATCCAGAATCCTCTTGCAAAGATCCGGAGTCGCTGCCTGTTGGGCTTTGCTTTTCCTCTGGATCGCTGTCCTCACCTTCTTTCTCGTCCTCAATGAGACCTCCCTGGTCCTCACCGAGCGTGGGGTCACCCATGACCATTAGGTCTCCGTTCATCAACAGGCCTCCATAGAGTTGCTGGATGTCAGCTTCACTCAGCTCAAGGTGACTGGTCTCCAGGTGCTTCTTCAGGGCCTGCAAGGTCCTGAAGCTCCGCTGGCAGAGGCAACACATGGTGGCTGCCCTGATCACATGGTACTGAGAATGCAGCTGCAGTTTCTCTATGGTCTTAAATGCCAAGCTACACTGGTTGCAACGGTACTTGTAGACGTGACGATCAGACACTGGCAGTTGCGGCCTCTTGTTGTGGACCTCGTTGAAGTGCATCTGGAGCGCATTGGAAGATTTGAATACTTGATTACAGCCTTTTTTCCAGCACAGGAAACCAGTAGTATCTTCTCTGGCAGGGTGCTGGTCTTCAAGAGGTGACTTGCGAGCATCAATTATATCTCTGGCTAAAGAAATTCCTTTGTCAGGCTCAACATCTGTAGTGTCTGTAATTATATAAAAAAAATATATATATATATTAAATATAAATATTAAATATATAATATATATTAAAAATATATATCTGAGTGTACATCCATTCTTACCCATTTGCTTCTTGGGGTCATCAGAGGTCGAGTTGGACAGGACATGGGGAGTGTCTGGAGCGTCTCTCTCTGTCCCGGGGACTGGTATGAACATGCTTGCTGGCAGAACCTCTGATGTTGCCACCTGGAAAATCAAACAGAAGGTGTGACACATGTTAATTAAAGGTCTTTAACAATAGTCTGTTATGGAATGCCAGACAACTCAAATAATGCAGCTGCTTTATAACTATATAGATCAGCAAATTACACATCTTCAAAACAATAGCTTTGCTTCAAAAATCCAATATACAATTTATTATATATAAAGGTTTAAAGCTTTAGCCAATAAAAAGTTTTGCAATATATTTGTGCTGAAACAAATGCACTCCAAGCCATCCACACTCACATAAACACTAATCACATTCTTTTTATTTCTATTTTTTTTTCAACTTTATCTGCCATTTCAGGAATTTGCACTTTGATCACTGATGGTGTTTTGTTACAAGCTGGGGAAGTTCTGCTGATGCCAATTAGTGTGACAGGGCTGAGCTGCCCCCTTCCTCCAGCTAGCCGCACAGCTTATTAGGGGGCCTAATTAAATAACTGACCCCCCCTACAAAAAAGGCAATTTAACCAATGTCAATTTAAGAATGGTCAGTATTACCACATTCCAATTAAATTGATCTTCAAAGCTCATAAAAGCCTTTTTAAAACCAGAATATCATTTCACATATGCACTGGACATAAAAATAAGGATGCAAATGGAGAAAAACTCCCCACAATTTATGTCTTGTACACCTTTTCTACCAAAAATATTTTCTTTTGAACATTTTAAGGTGCAATGAACACTGATTAAAGTGTGCACAGTGGCGCCTACATTTGTCTTGGTTTTAAAAGGTTGAAGTCAATGATGTGTGAATGACATCAACATTTCCAATCTTTTCAAGCAGTAGTTTCTCTTCATTTGTTAGGGAAAAAAAACTAAAAATTCATCAAATGCCCTCATTAACAAGCCCCTCTTTAACAATGATCAGTGATTGAGATTAGAAGATGCCAGGAGACTGTCTCTTTCACCTTCCTTCAATTAACTCTCCAAACAGAACAATCAAGCTCCATGACTCGGGTAGCATTCCAATTCTACCACTTTATGCGCCCCCCTCCATTAATTCCCCCTCTCTCTCCTAGGTTTTTGCCCCTCTGGGTGTCAGTCCCTCAGTCCCTCAGTTCCCTCCTCAGCAGGCCACGCGTCCCATCTCACTCTCCTCTTCATGTCTCCGAGAGCCTGCATGCCTGATTAAATTAGAAGATGTCTTTCATAACAAGAGGACCATACGTCAGTGAAAGTGAATACCGTGTCCTGAACGAGGAATGCTGCACTCTAAAAATGATATCGCACCTCTTTGTCTGGCTGGAACAAAGTATTGTGTCTCTCGTGAAAATACTCAATAAGGGTCAAATGTAAAGAATCATATGTAGGAAAATTACTGGACAAACATGACCAATGTAGCGACTCATTAGTGCAATATGGCGCTCACAGCTATTTTAATCACATCGAGATGACTGCTGTTGTGTTGGAGAGCCTCTCTACAGAATAATAACACTCCAGCTCTGCCTGGGGCTGTAAAGCACACAAACACAGGACATTGAAGGGACGCCCCTAAACAACAGCTGCCTCTTAAACGCGCGGCTGTCAGCCTGGAGTTGGTAGAACGCACGAAGGACACAGTCTCCCTGCAAAAGCTAGTTAGTCAGGCTCAAGGTTAAGCAGACCTGTTAAGACAGCCTTGTCCACCGCAATCTGATTAGTGCCTTCACATTCACACTGGGACAGAAGTGCACTCGTTTCATTCCGCCTTTTCTTCCCCCCGCTGCGTTCTCTTCCGAAGCAAAAGTGGTAAATTAAGGTGACCAGAACTGGTGAGTTGCAAAAGCAAAACACAGCAGTGATTTACATTACAAAGTGCCCCGTCTCCAGACACTGAAGACTTTCATTAAGTGGCGAGAGCCAAGCACAGAGAGTATCCCAAGGTCACTTTTAATTTGGACCGCCTAATTGGCAAACACAGTTCCAAATGGCTATCATCTAGCCAGACTGAGAATTAATGAAGCACAATTATTTTCATTACCCCTATCTAAGACAGACAGAAAATGAGACACAGTGTGAGAGGGAAAGAGGGAGAGAGAGAGAGAGAGAGGGAGGGAGAGAGGAGACAGAGGAGTAGCAGCTAAATAAAGAGAGAGCTTGTGCATCTTTATGCCTCGTCTGCAAGAAATAAAAGTCACCTACTTCAGAATTCATTAGGAGTGTAAGCCTGACACGTGAAAAGGGATGGAGAACCTTCCCCCCCCCCAGCTCTGCCTACTTGTAAAAAGGCGCTGGTTTTAATGTGCATTGTATTAGCCGTGTTTCTCTTATCTGTCACTCTTGTAGGGAACCCAGTGCATTATCATCTCTATAAAAGAGAAAATATTGCTACCTGGCCCCAGTTTTGTGTCCAGTGTGTGCTCACAGGCTCAGCGGCACAGGCAGCTTAACTGCGTTCGCAGGGCCTGTTTCCTTGAGCGATTGGCCAGCGAGCAATTCAGCTCCACGGGCAAACGTAAACATAATTATTTCACCACTGCAGATTTGGACGAAGGAAAGAAATAAAACAGACAGCCATAAAGGCAGTGCAATAATGGCGCTGTGTTGATGGGAAATGCAATAGAACAAGGTGAGATGTCTCAAAGGAGGTGGGGGGGGGTCTGATGGAGACCTTAGTGTTCAGGGACTGTGGAGCTAGTGGCAAATACGTTTAGACGGATGATGTAAGTGTCACTACTTTATATGTAAGAGGATGAGACAGTAATAACGGCAGGAACGGCAAAGATCCTCTCTGTCCTCTGAAAGAGGAGTGCGGTTCACAGAAATGCACACGAAAGCACTCGACATTTACAAAAACTGCGCGTGCTGTATGATGTGTAACAGCACGGACATGGCGTTCATATTCCTGCTGAGAATGAGTGGGAGGTCAGTCTGCTGAGTCTGGACCCTGTCAGCATCAGCACCATGACACACTGCTGCTTGTGTTATTTGAGTCCACCTATGAAGAAGGCTGCAAAACACACAGCACATCGGAAAAAAAGGAAAGGAAATAAAATTAGCATGATCTGAACTTTCATTTCATTAGAGGGCGAAAAAAAAAAGACTATTCATTAAATTTCATTTAATTTGTGGCCCAATTACTTGAATATATTAATGCTCTGAGCACTTTTGAAGAGGACTAGAGTGATCAGTGAAACAGGATGGCGATCCATACATGGGGTGTTTGAAGTGAAAACACGATCATCAAAATCACGGAATTATTGAGCAGGAACAAAAGTTCTTCTGCTCTCTGTTTGCTGTTTCCCAGTCCTCTCTCCCTCTCTCTCTCTCTCTCTCTCTCTCTCTCTCTCTCTCTCTCTCTCTCTCTCTCTCTCTCTCTCTCTCTCTCTCTCTCTCTCTCTCTCTCTCTCTCTCTCTCTCTCTCTCTCTCTCTCTCTCTCTCTCTCTCTCTCTCTCTCTCTCTCTCTCTCTCTCTCTCTCTCTCTCTCTCTCTCTCTCTCTCTCTCTCTCTCCTCTCTCTCTCTCTCTCTCTCTCTCTCTCTCTCTCTCTCTCTCTCTCTCTCTCTCTCTCTCTCTCTCTCTCTCTCTCTCTCTCTCTCTCTCTCTCTCTCTCTCTCTCTCTCTCTCTCTCTCTCTCTCTCTCTCTCTCTCTCTCTCTCTCTCTCTCTCTCTCTCTCTCTCCTTCTCTCTCCTTCTCTCTCTCTCCTTCTCTCTCTCTCTCTCTCTCTCTCTCTCTCTCTCTCTCTCTCTCTGTATTAACTGTTAATAACATAATGAAACAGTAGAAAAGACTCATCATCAACGGGCACGTCGGCACACCTCCTTGGGCGGAGAGACGCCCGGCTATCGCCAGCCTTTCGCCGTGTTATAACTGACTTGCATCGAGTCAACAGACGCCCCAGGGCCCGTTTCACAATGAACCATATCCGTTTGTGTTTTGATTAAGCCTCAAATGTCATCAATTAGAGGGAAGGAACCAGCCCAGACGTTCCCCCCCCCCCCCGCTCGGGTGAGCTGGGGCGGGAAGCAGAGAGTCAGCCTCATCCAACTGTGTATTCACACACACATGCAGACAACAGAGAGCACTGGGGCCATCGGCGGCTGCCCACGCGGACCTACACCAGGGGCCATCTATTAAGACCTGGTCCAACTGTTGCTGGGATGAGAGATGTAAAGGTCTTCCGCCATGACACTCACCCTAACGCTCTGTGTCCAGGGTACTTGTGTGCTATGAAAGATCGTATGTATTTTGTGCAGCAATATTGCTCTGGAGGCCTGGAGGTCACATGTAGCTGTGTTCACTGCAGCTCCAAGTGGAGCTTTAATACCCACTCCAGAGAAGGACAAGATGGGCGAGACAGTGCAGTGCTGCTTCAGTACAGGCAGCCAATGACACTGTGTTTAAATCATACGGCGGTAATTAAATGGTATAAGTAAACCATTATGGACAACGACTCAATAGCAGGACCCCCCCCCCCCAAAAAAAAAGCATCACACTTAAACCACCATAACAAACTGATGAAATTCAGGAAGGGTGATCTCCAACATACCCGGCAGACACACACACACACACACACAGAGTTGCACGGCTGGGCACTCACGGTGGCTATGAGCTTGTCGACGCAGTCCGGCGCCACACTGTGGAGGTGCGTGAGGTGGAACTGCAGGTGGACTTTGTTGTTCAGCATGTCCTGGCACAGTGGGCAGCGTAGCATGGGCTGTACAGAGTGCTGCGTCATCACATGCATCCTCAGGCGGTTCAGATCCGTGTTCGTGAACTTGCAGTAGGGGCACTGGTACATCTGCCAGGAGACGGAGAGAGAGGGAGAGAGAGAGAGAGAGAGAAGAGGAGGGGGAGAGAGAGAATGAGATACAAAGAGCAGGAGAGAGAAGAGAGAGAGAGAGAGAGAGAGAAGAGGAGGGGGAGAGAGAGAATGAGATACAAAGAGCAGGAGAGAGAAGAGAGAGGAGGAGAGCGTTATGAGTCTCTGGAGCTGAACTGCAGTGCATCTGCAGGAGTTTCTCTCCTCCTGCGTGGGGAGCAGCTCAGTTCAGGCCTCTCCAGTGTCGCACATCCTATCGATTTTCCACCTTTTGCACAATTAGCAAAGCAACATCAGCAAAAAAAAAAAAAAAAAAAAAAAAAGAGGGAGAAAATTATCTTCAAGAAAAAACGGAGCATAAGAGGGAACAGGAAAGTCCTGTCGTCCCGCAGACGCTCTGCATGACGGACGATGAGACCTTACATGCCTAGAGATGTCGCATGACCAACGACTTCAAAAAACGGTGACACAGAAACACGGAGGTGACTGTGAAAGGCTTTAGCAAGCTGGTGGATGGTGAACGACGTGGGCTACTCACCTGCTCACCAGTGCCCTTCTCAGCTGTCCTGGGACGTTTGGAGGAGAGGAGGCTCTCGGAGACCCCGGCCCTAGAGGGAGGCCTCTTAGAGGGGATCGGTGACTCTGTCTGATCCCTCTCCGGCTGGCTGGCTGCTGCAGCTATCCATCCGCACACACACACACACACACACACACACACACACACACACACAAGAAAAACACACGAGTCAGTGTGAAGCACAGACCTGACATTCAACAGCAATGAACCATGACACAACCATATTAATCATGACCAGGGCAAGACTAGGGAGTGATCAGGCCACTGATTACTTCCCTCCACCTCCACTGTGCTTTCCCACCTCCATCTCCACCTCCTCTACTCCTACCATCCCATGGAGCAGAGCGCTGACCGCATGGAGGAGTGTCCAGGTGCCACAAGCCAAAGTCCCTTACCCCTAACCCCTAACCCTAACCCAACAGCAGGTGCGAGCTGGAGAGGAGGATGGAGGAGGGGAGGATGGAGGAGGTGTAGGAGGACAGCGGCGCTCCCGTGCTGTAAGACCACCTCCACAGCTAGTCCCCAGTCCCATCAGCATGCAGAAGCGCGGCCTTGGAGGCGCAAACCTGCCGCATGCTTTGCTGAACAAAGGCTGTAGGGGAGAAGGAGGCCGGTAATTGGCAGGGCCCTTGCTCATCGTACAGGGGATCCCTCGTTGTGCTAGCCATGCACTGTCACCAGAGGCTCTAATGTGCTCTTCCGGCTGGCGGAACATTACAAGCGGCTAATCCTTATAATGCAGCCTGCACAGACATTAACAATGCTGCACACCACTCCGCCTCTCCGTCTGCTCCGAGCGGGGCCAAATTACAAGAGGCTCGTAGCTCAGCTAACCAGCAAGACTCCACACTGCACTGCCTATTCTCAGCCGTGTGTGTGTGTGTGTGTGTGTGTGTATAGATGTGTGTGTGTGTGTGTGTGTGTGGCAGAGGTGTAGGTTTGGTTGGTGGTGGTGGGGGTCTGGGTTAAGGAGGGCTGACCACACTCCTTCTGCAGACATTAAAGTGTCAGGGCCAATCAGGGTAAGTCCAGCAGAGCGCTTGGCTCAGCAGGGGCTGATGGGACTGGGAGAAGACTCTGCCACAGCTCCTACTGGACAGCACAGCCTTATTAGTGTCCAGTCACTGCCAATCCCTCTAGACATGTCCACCAATCCACAAAGGAAATGTTAACCAAAGGAACCTCCCATTCGCTGCCATTAACCTCTGTGCTCCTTCATGGCACGCTCGCTGTCACTTCCTGATCCATTCCAGAGTGACCTAACACTCTCTCTCTCTCTCTCTCTCTCTCTCTCTCGCTCATGCACGGGCACTCGGACCTCAGCACGCATGTGTGCTGGCTGTGTCTGCTCCAAGCCCAGTGCTGTAGGGGAGCCTGGTACCTGGGGGAGCCTGGTACCTGGGGGAGCCTGGTACCTGGGGGAGCCTGGTACCTGGGGGAGCCTGGTACCTGCTACTGCTCAGCTGTCTTAGCATCTGTGCTGTGTCCTGTTTCTAATTGAGTCTGATTTTAGAGCAACGCAATGAATTGGTCGGGGCGGGACCGAGTCAGCCTTGAACCTTGACCCCTGAGTCACACTGTAAGACCCTTTGCAGGCCCCGTCAACCTGATCAGCTAGGAAAAGAAAATAAAAGAAAACAGAAACCCCATTCACTGCCTCTAAAACGCCACGACTAAGAGATGCCATCACGTCCACGTTTCTGATCGCAGAAAAGCCACCATCACAGGAAGCACAGCGGAACACAGGACAGTAGTAACAGGGGAAGGAGTGTTGGATCATGGAGTGTGTAAGCGTGAGGTATGTGTGTGTGTTCGTGCGGTTTGCGTGTGCTGCGTTTGGCACGGTTGAGCTGGCACACAAAGAGGTCAGATCCATTGATCGAGACCATGAGCAGGACACAAGCTTTTAGTGGAAGGGTTTGGTTGCTCACACACTCCCACAGGAGTGATCGTGTGTGTTGGGTTCAGGACAGGGCTAAACATTCCTGGAACAAGAAGAACTATTACAAAGATTTTAAAAATTCCTAATAAAATACAAGAAGCTCTGACATAGGTACTACCCTCTGGTGAAAGACCACACTTCCCAGAAGTCTTACAAAGGCAGCAATAATGAGGGATTTATACCCTGGACAGCAACACACTTCCAATATGTTTTGGGAGGGGGAGGGACAAATCATAACCACATGCTCAGCTGAAAGCAGTGCATTGTGGGGGAAAGTCACACACGCACTCCTTGTCCTGCAGAGTCCTTTCAAATGCGTCACGGGCCAGTGGCGTTGACCTGCTCTGTGGCTGAACACGGGCCGCCCCTCACACCTAGACATGCTCAGGACTTTTCCCCTGACAGCAAGAAAGCTGAAGCGAAAGGGGGAAAAAGCCTCCTGAGTCAATTAGGTGATTATTAATTCATGGGCCTTTTCCGTAAACGGGAGGCCTTTGTGCAGGCGAGTCCCGTAAGGCGAGTCCCGTAAGGCGAGTCCCATAAGGCGAGTCCCGTAAGGCGAGTCCCATAAGGCGAGTCCCGTAAGGCGAGTCCCGTAAGGCGAGTCCCGTAAGGCGAGTCCCGTAAGGCGAGTCCCGTAAGGCGAGTCCCATGTGTGTGTGTGTGTGTGTGTGTGTGTGTGTGTGTGTGTGTGTGTGTGTGTGTGTGTGGACTGTCAGCAGAGAGAGCCTTGGATCTGTGAAGCAATTAAAAGAGTATGTTGTGCTTTCAGGGTGAGGTGGGTGAAAGGAGAGATCATGACTCTCATGCAGGAAGAAGCAAATACAGGCTGTGGAACGTGAGCACCAGAACTCACAGGACCTACACCTACACCACCCACACCTACACCCACACCTACACCAACCACACCTACACCCACACCTACACCTACATCTACACCAACCACACCTACACCCACCACACCTACACCCACACCTACACCCACACCTACACCAACCACACCTACACCCACACCTACACCTACATCTACACCAACCACACCTATACCAACCACACCTACACCCACACCTACACCCACACCTACACCAACCACACCTACACCTACACCAACCACACCTACACCCACACCTACACCAACCACACCTACACCTACACCTACACCAACCACACCTACACCAACCACACCCACACCCACACCTACACCCACACCTACACCAACCACACCTACACCCACCACACCTACACCTACACCTATACCCACACCTACCACACCCACACCTACACCAACCACACCTACACCAACCACACCTACACCCACACCTACACCAACCACACCCACACCCACACCTACACCCACACCTACACCAACCACACCTACACCCACCACACCTACACCTACACCTATACCCACACCTACCACACCCACACCTACACCAACCACACCTACACCCACACCTACACCAACCACACCTACACCAACCACACCTACACCTACACCCACACCTACACCCACACCTACACCAACCACACCTACACCAACCACACCTACACCCACACCTACACCAACCACACCTACACCAACCACACCTACACCCACACCTACACCCACACCTACACCAACCACACCTACACCCACACCCACACCAACCACACCTACACCCACACCTACACCCACACCTACACCAACCACACCTACACCCACACCTACACCAACCACACCTACACCCACACCAACCACACCCACACCAACCACACCTACACCAACCACACCTACACCAACCACACCCACACCTACACCTACACCAACCACACCTACACCCGCACCTACACCAACCACATCTACACCCACACCAACCAAACCAACACCTACATTTACACCAACCACACCTACACCAACCACAGGACCCACACCAGGAACCACAGGACCCACACCAAAGGCCACAAGAACCACAGAACGGGAAAGCAAGACCTCCACCCCCAATTCCCGATTTAGAAGCAGCTGACACGTGGCTGTTCTAGAGATATGCAGACGAGGGAAAACAACGCCATGTGCCTCACTAGTCTCCACCTCTGACCCCACCCTACGTTCCTCTCATGGTCTTATTAAACACCCTGATGGCCCTGAGGACCACGATCGCTCCAATGAGGAGGTGAGCTGGAGGAGAACACCAGACTCCACCAGCAGCAAAAGCACCTCCAATGCACCACTGTTCCACGAACCCGCCCTCTCCTGCTACATCACCCACCCGCCCTCTGCTACATGCCTTCTTGCCCTGTTCACCTCCCACTGGGGCAGGTTTCAGTCTCCTGGCAATTTAACCATTAACATGGAGAAGAAGGTTTTGCTCCCAATTGCCACCAGTCATTTACTTTTAATAGGCAAGTTGACAGAACGGCCCATCTGTCCCCCTCCGCCCCACTCTGTCTCTGCACCTCGGTTTAATCTCCTGGCTGCTCCGATGCCCTGAGCGTCACAAGGCTATATTCCATTTCACCTCATATTTCTCAGGTAATTACTCTGCATCAATTAATTTCAAATAAAGAAAATTATAACCAAAGCCTCGTGCAACTAGTAACTTCATATTGAAGCCCATCGCAGTGAACTATCCGTGGTGTATAACCCTCTATTAAATGAGAAGCAGGGGCCTTGCGTGGTCGGAGTGCTCACTGTACGCCTGCAGGCACAGCGCACACAAAGCCAAATGTAAAAGAGTGGAATTAAAAGGAGATATTAATTAGTGGACACATTTTTAATCTTCTGATGTCTGTGCAGGGGTTAGGGCTACACCTTTGGAGGACACACACACACACATTGAGGTTTTCCATTAGAATAAATGCATTTCAGATATTTACAGACAATTTATATTCAAACAGACTCAACGACATCCAATCATTTGTTGGAGACGTGACAGACTGTTGGTTTTAAATAACATTTGATATGCAAATGCTAATTTATCATTTTTGGCCCCAGAAAAAAATTAATAGTGCAATAATAAATAATTTACACTTATCATTTTCTTTCACAAACTGAATGAAGCTTAAAACACTTCCAGAATGATGCAATAAATAGAACACTGATAGGTTCTTGCTTCATATCTGCCCTTTATACAGCCATGTTTATGAGGTAAACAGACTACTGTACACATACGTTTACTACAATTATAGCTCACCACTACTTGATGTCAAACTACCTCACAATATTTACTATAAAATATAATGGATTTTAACTGATTCATTAATTAACTGATGGAAATCAAAGCCAGAAAAAGCGTTGATAAAGAACGCATCATGCAATACTAGTGCTCTGCCTCCAGGGGGTGCTGATGCACATCCGTGGAAGTGCTTGTGTGTGTGCGTGTGTGTGTGTGTGTGTGTGTGTGTGTGTGTGTGTGTGTGTGTGTGTTTGTGGGGGGGGAGAATTATTCATAAACCTCAATTGCTGAGGGCCGCAGACTAACCCCACCATATAGCGCACCTGCATGGCAGCTCTCCCCATATATTTATGTTAAACACGTCAAATCATATTGCTGCAGCTCAGCCAAGCCCTTGAGCACATTAACAATCCAACTTCCGCCCCTCCCTCCCTCCATCCCTCCCTCCCTCCATCCCTCTCTCTCTCCCCGCTCCAGGTTTAGTTATATTGTTAGCATCTCCCCGCCGGCTTTAATAAAGGCGGGTCCCCAACCCGGCCATACCCCTCTATTTCACTAATGCTACTTCTGCTAGGTGAGCGAGATGATGCTGGTGGAGGGGGGGGGGGTGGGGGGGGGGGGGGGGTGATGGGGGCGGTAGGCTTGGGTCTGGCCTTTTATAAATATTTCATACCCACCTCTAGACACCACCCCTGGAATGCTTATTGGGAAGGTGGTTAAATTGTAACATGTGCCATCACAATATTTATTGCTTAAATAAGTAATGATTTCCATGAACAACCCCTGTTCCTGCAGATCTACCTCTCCGTGGCTTTTTCTCCGCCGGTACTGTAAATAATTACAAGGCCCTTCTGCCTTCCCACTCTACCCCCTTTCTGCGCGTGTGTTTTTTCGGAAGTGTCTGCGTGTTTGAAGACAAACAAACGGAGCCTCTTAGCAGATGACACGGTTAACACGTGCACGTTCCACGCGGACTCCCGCATGTCTTTCTAAATGCCTTTAATGAATTGTGAGGAGCCCTGTCAGACAAAGAGAAAGCCATCAGGTTGATGGTAGCTTTAAAAAAAAAAAGAAGACGACGCCTTTTCTCTGCCTCCCTCATCCTCCTCTCGCAGTTGGCACCGATCCTCTCTACCTGCCGGCGACTGCCGCCCCTCACCCCCTCCTGCGGGGGGCGCCGATGCTCTCTATCTGACAGTGACTCATTTGCAAAGCAGCTGCTGTTTTGTTGTGCTTTTTTCTTTTTTTGCCAGCCAGGCTCCGTAACTCGTGCGACACGGAAAGAGGGCAAAAAAACCGCCTAGAATCTTAATGACGGAGCCTAATAACGCGTCTGCGACGACACGCCTGGCGCTCGCACTCAGATGTGCCCCTAAATAACAGGTTAGCCCGGTCTCCGAGGTAGCGGAGTCCAGCCAGGCACCCGCGACGACTCCATCCTGGCACATTCTCAGACGTGGCTCCAGCCAAAACAGGAGTGCCTGTGTTTACTAAACGCATTCCCCTGGCCCCTCCTCCTCTCCCAGTAGCCAGGGTTACGGGGCTCTTCTTCAGCCTTCACAGGCTGTGCTGTCCGTCACTCAAATAAGTGGATTATAAATAGAAGAAATGGAGAATGGGGAAAAAAAGCCCTCCAGGTTCCGTTAAACAGTACCAGTGTGTGAGATCACAACATAGTCGGGGTTCTCACATCCACCCCTGTCCCCCCCCCTCCCACACACACACACACACACACACACACACACACCCCTTCCCTGCACCTTTCTTCAGACATCAAACGGCACCCTAGACCTGGATCACTAATGCACAAGCTATTTTTAACTAAGTGTTTCTAATAAGCTGCTGGAAATGCTGTGAATTTTTCATATGCAAGCATATCTCCCTTTTGTGAAAACACAGAAACACTCTTATTTGGTGATTAGCGACTGACAGTGGGAAGGAAAGGAATTGAATATTCTTGTATCAGATTGCATGCCTTTCAGAAACAGACATGGGGATCCTAATATGATGAGACATCCTCAGCAGCACCACAGGTACGACTGAATTATTAATTAGCTCAGTTTTGTGCTTTTTAAAGAGCTTTATTTTGATGTGGTAAAATATACTTTTAGCCATTTTCAGGCAGACATGCATATAATTATTTCTACCCATCAAAATGTAGTGCCACCAGTTCAAAGAGCACAAACAACTTAGCCTCATTTAAAATAAAAGTTGAAATATTATGTTTATGAGAAATGGCAAGGAATATTTTTTATTTTTTTCGTTGGCATAGTTTGAGAATTAAAGACAAATCGCACAGTAGAAATCTGGATTATTTCATTTCTAATTCAGTGTTGAAGCATACGCCATGGGGGGGGGGGGGTCTGGTGATGCGGGGGGGGTCCAGGGCAGATGCGGGGTAAAGCAGGAGTTTCCCCTCCCCTTATCTCGCGGTCTCAGCCTCGGCGTGGTAGTCGGGCTTGGAAGAATCAAACAGCTCCACACATATGTGCAGGACCTTCTCACTGTTTGCTTTCCCCCATGGGAGTGAACTCTCTCAGCCTCACACGTCCGTGGAACCCATGGAGATCACCCCGAGTAGCTGCGTCTCAGGACGTCACTACCAGGCCTTAGATCTTCAGAAAAACCTGCCAGATCTTCATTTTAGGATTTCAAATAAAAACAGCAAACTGCAGAAGTGGATGATAGCTAACGGCCATGCGGCCCCAAGCTGCCATGGAGCATCAGAACCATGAATCATGGTCTGATTAAGTCTTCGTATTCCAGATGCAAGTTCCTCTGGGGCCCCTGAGCAGTTGGCTGTCTGCTGCGGTGGGTCACATGACCAGCAGAGGCGCTCTGTGTCACTGGAGGGTGAAGGGTCTTGGTTCCTCCAGCAGAACAGAGAGGGAGGCCCAGATCCCCCCACCCCCCCGGGCCCTGCCCCTTGCACGGGTCGCCCTGGGCCCAGCCTCCCTGCTCAGCACTCACCCACACACCTTCAACCCTTCCATCACCTCATACGGGGGAAAACCAGATTTACTGCCCGGCCTGACCCTTTCACCTCTACCCACACCTCCCCGTGCAACCTGACACCTACACCTGCTGCCTACCACCACCACCACTCTTCTGCTCTCCCTGAAAAATAGCCCTATCTGATAGCATTATTCAGGGTGTGTGTGTGTGTGTGTGTCTGTGTGTGTGTGTGTGTGTGTGTGTGGGGCAGAGCACAGTCACATGGAAGTGCTGTAACTATGCCCACAGGTTCTAAAGAAACCTAATGTGTGTTTTTGTCACTTGACCAGATTAGCCAAATCAGGGCTAATTTATAAGGGAAGTTCAATGAACTAATTTTTCCAGAATTAGAAGCAAAACCCTTTTTAATTAAATTGAATTCAAGGAACTTGATCATCAAAACCATATTCAGTAAAGGGCCCTGAAATACTTGTAGTAAAAGGTGTAATTACTTAATGAACAGCAGCACAAAAGACCTGAAGAAATAAAGAAAACTTAGAAATAAAAATATTTCTAAGTACTCTGGAAAAATAAGCACTTTCCCCCTCCCTCTCTCATGTGGCCTCCCCCCCACCCCCCCTTACAGAGAGTTGAAAGACAGGCCTTACCTGTGCCTTTGGTGAGCTCCTTCTCCCCCCCACTCTCTCTGTCTTTGGTTTGGTCCTCCTGGTCTGTGGTGGTCTCACTGGCAGCCTCCACATCCTCACTCAGCTCCCCTGAAGGGGGAGGAGAGGACGGGATATGTAAATCACCACTCCATCAGAATTGGTGGAAGCACTTAAAGGGACGGCAGCGTTTTTTTCTATAGGAGCGTACAACAATTACAATCCGCTGATGCACATTTATAAGACTGTAAGACAAAGAGGGCGGGATCTGTTCTCTCCCCTCCTATGCTGCCCAATTAACATCCAGGCTTCTAATTTCTTTTGATTATTCAAATCTGGTGATGTTTGTTTGTTTGTTTTGTGGTCATAAACACAAAAACACTTCTTTTTTTTTTTTACTTGATTGTATTTGATTATTTTTGTTGTTTTTTGTAATTATCTTCGTTGTTACTGCCATAATTTTTATCGCCTTTTTCTATTTTTTTAATTTTTAATAAGCCCCAACTCCAGGGTTATAATTCTTCATTTATGCAGGACCATGACACAAATATCTTTATGGCTTCCTCTGTTTAATACGTACATAAAACTGCAGAAAAACCGCACACATGTGGTAGAGACATACACACATTTTCCAAAGCGCCCCGAAGCAGACAGGAAAAATAACTGTGTGAAGAGTGCTATTCACCAGAGGAGGGGCTCAACGCCCTGAACTCAGCTCACACTCTCAACTACAGCACCGAGTGGCCATACACACCGCACACACCACTCACACTACACACACACCACCCCACACCACTCACACCAATACTCTAGTACTGGGCTCACATCATGGCA
>JAGXOD010000022.1:7572500-7665000 GCA_020368025.1 Brachyhypopomus occidentalis
TCACTGTCCCACTCTGTCTCTTTCTTTCTGTCACTCTGTCATGCTCTCTGTCTCTTTCTTTGTTCTCTCTATCGGTCTCTCTCTCTCTCTCTCTCTCTCTCCCTCTCTCTCTCTCTCTCTCCCTCTGTAGCCACATACCCAAGTTCATTAAACCTCATGTTGAATACTTTGCAGCCACCTTAACATTCCCCAGGCTAACCCTCTACTGCAAAGTCCTGCTGGCTCTCTCTCTCTCTCTCTCCACTCATTCATTTTTTTAATCAAAATATATATGACACTCTCTCTCCATACCTCACACACTAAAGCCACATAATACATGCAGAAATACCGACATCTCACTGCAGCTTTGCGCCCGTGTTTAAATGGCACGCTGCATCTCCCCCTCATCTCCTGCCCCAGTACTACATGGCGATTAAACTCCGGACCGCCATCATTAATGAAAGGTCACAAGTTGCCGGGGAGTAAACTGAAGACGGAGGCCACGCACGAGCATTCAGGAATAAAGACTGCAAATAGATGGAGAAGAAGCACTCAGCTATGCCACAGGGTCAGACTCCAGCCCAAATCCCGACAGAAACAAATAAATAAAGCACAATACTCTAAAGGTTAGGCTTCCTAATCAACCAGCGCCATTACCCCTCCTCATGCATCCAAATTAAAATTTTGCACACACATAATCATGCGTCTTGAAAAAGCCCACTACACTGCCAGAAATTACAATGCTCAACTGTTTGGTTGGGGAAACTATTATAACGTTTCTGCAGAGGGGGAGACAGTAATGAAAACGTACTGGAATTCTCCACAAAGACCATAAAGCTCGGAAACCCCTGAAGACTAAGAAACCTGTTCAGAGGGGTCAGAAAGGAGGCTGGACGGAGACAGGAGAAAAATGTCCTCAACCATCCCTCACACACACACACACACACACACACACACACACACACACACACACCACCTCTATCCATTCTGTTCTGCACACGGGGTGTAGGGGCTCAGACAGTCCTATAGGTGTCACCCTATGCAAGCTGGGAAGAAGCATGGCGTGCACGCACGCACACACACACACTCACACACACACGAACATATGTACGTAATGGATGGAGGGAGGGTTAGAAAGGCACAGACAGATACAGTACATGGCTGTGGAGAAAGAAAGACCACAGAAATATGTGCAGATGACAAAAGCAGATGGCGAACAGGAAGTGAGGGTTGGAGATGAGACTCTGAAGACAGCGCGATTACCTTCAGCCTCGCCGCGTCCCCCTGAAGAGCGATGATTACACACATACTAATCATACTGACAAGCACAAACCGCCCGATAAATAATACATGCTACCCACTGCTCCTCTCGGTCACCGGCCTCTCCGCCGAGCCACAGCGTTAGACTACAGCATTCCCGGACCTGCGAGACGGCCGGCGCGGTTCTGATGCCCTCGTCCCCCGCCACGCTGTCAGCCCAGTGAGGAGGCTGCAGCACTCGGGCTGAGGCGAGCTCTGTGGCCGGGGGGAGGGGTCTGGAGCTCGGGTGGCCCCTGCCAGCCGGGCCCCCATGGCATCGTCTGAACCCCTCGGCACGGCGGACTTCGCAGTAGATGTGCGGAGGGCGACTACTGCTGCCCCAAACACCCCAAACGTTTTCACCCCACACCGTCTGAGACCCCTGTCTTTTTTTGTTCTTCTCTGGACAGCTTCCTTTTCATTAAGGCTGCGCTGTCGGATAAAAAGCGATCGCATTTCACACATCGCACACTCCAGCTCTCTTCACTACTTCCACATTTTTTCTGTTCTTTTTTTTTGGTGGGGGGGGGGGGGCCTTGCAACCCCCATATCCCCATATCAAAGCTGTCCTGACTCCGGACTGGTCAGTGGAAAATGAAAGTGACAGAGGGAGTCCGTGGGACAATGAGACACAGGGCCCCATGCTGGGGAGTTTCAGCCCTCGCTCCTCATATCACACACACACACACACACACACACACACAGCCCAAGTCACCCCCACCCCTTCCCCCCTTCAGAACCACAACAGACAGCATGTCACTCCTTCTCCTCCCAGACCTCCGTCAGCCAGGCAACACAACCTCAGCTCCCCCTCCAAGCAGGGAGGTGGATGCTCCCGCCTGGAGCCCTGGGTCCCAACCTCCACCCGAGGCTCCACTCACCAGACCAAAGGCTGAGCGGCGTTTTCACACCAAGAGGGAAGACACGGCTGAGCCAACACAATATAAAACCAGGAACCCATGTAAACACACTGCCCACAAAATATGAATCTACTCCTGCACAGAGGCGTAAATGTAATTTACACACACAGAAGACCGTGGTGCATGCTGGGTAAATGTCATCGAATGGCGCAGTGATCATAAGTGACCATAATTCCTACTATCTCTCTCTCTGTCACACACAAACACAAGCTTCCCTCACACTCACACCACTACCTACCTCTGCATCTGTTATACACACACACACACACACACACACACACACACACACGCCTACATCTCTCGCCTGTAGCAATGAAAGCAGACTACCTCTGAGGCTTGAGGGTGGTGGAACCTGGTCCGAGCGGAGAGGAGTAGCGTGCCGGATCCCTGACCCCGCTCCCTGAAGCCATTCTGCTCCCTCAGATCTGCCCCAGTCGTGACCCCGTGATCTAAATGTGAATGAATACTTTGTGTCTCCACAGGACCTCGTTCGAGGGAAGCCACAGGCAGTGGAGGAGCAGGAGGAGGAGTGAGGAGGTGCTCAGAGCACGAGAGATACAGGCTGGAGGAAGACGAGCCCAGCAGGGACTGGGGTGAGCTGAGAGGGACCGACAACCGACAAACTTTAAACAGCATGTTAATCACAAACAGCACAGCGAGCTCACACGGGTGTAACAGCGTCGGGCTAAAGAGGCTCCTCCCCCCATCACACAATTCCTTGTATTTAATGCTCCTCCTCCTCAACACCCCCCCCCCCCCCACACACACACACACCACCCCTTGCTCACACCCTGTGTAACACTTCATTTGATCTCTGGAGCCTTTCAAAGCCAGTAGCCGGACGGAGCAGCAGACGGAGGTGGGCTCCGTCTGCATGCGGGCGCGTCTCCTTTCAGCCGTCTACGCCGCTCACTACCGTGGCGGGAAACCTCATTTGCACACGCTGCTTGGACGCCCACCTAAACAGGATTTCTAAATATCCCGCGCAAACGAGACAAGGCGTCAGAAAGGTGGACAGGGCGGCTCTGGCCACACTGCAGAATGCTGGAGATCTCCTAGATATTAAGACTTCTAAGAACTACATTTAAAATGTGTAAACAAGCATTACTGAGCTAATTATATCCTGTATATTAAGCCTGAAATAATAAAGGCTTCTTTTGAGCATCATCCCAAAACATTCTCCAACACTACCGTCTAATTTTATTGCTTTTTAACAACTAATATCTTCTGTCTGGATAACAAGACCTACCCTGAGACATCACTTAAAATACTGCACCCTAAACTAATTAATAAATCACAATAAATTACTGTCATTACTAGAGTTATAACAGACAGGTTGTTGACTCCATGAAAGTTTGTGTCAAGGCATGAAGTGTAGCTGCATTTAGACCATGACTGCTCCCTCTGCCTCTGCTAGCATATGAACACACACACACACACACACACACACTCACACTCACAGTTTGACAGCAGAATAACACAGCACACACTTTACCAACAAGTTCACTGCTGTTCTTTTCACTGCAGAAATACTGCAGTGCTTGAAGGACACATGTCCCAGTGCCCCTGAGGAGCAGAGCCTCCAACACCCATAATGCACTGCCCTCACACATTCACTCATTCATTTCAAACCAAGTGCAAGATGGGAACAGACACGTTTTACCTGAGAAACACCGAATGCTTTCGCTGTGCTTTTTTACACTTGTTCATGTCTGACTGTCTGACACCATCTCTCTCTATAGCTCTCTCTCAATCTCACACCACCGAGTCCCCTGAGGGGGGGGGGGTTTGGGGCAGTGTGTGGCTGGAGTGAGCATCACTCCTGGTCACGAAGGGTGATCACATCAAGGCTGAAATTCACCAGTGAATTTGGAAAATGTGTGGAAAATGCGATGGTACAGTTGTGAGAGCAGAGTGAGCTACTGCCCACACCCCACACACACACCCCACACACACACCCACCCAGTCATGCTAGCTCCCTGAATGCAGAAAACCCGGAAAAAAATGTATTGATTTTTCATTTGGTAAAAAAAGGGAACTAAAATTCGCATAACCTGAAACTGTCAGAGCTCCACTGTTCATGGCTCCTCTCTCTCTGGGTTTGGCCTTGGACTCACAGCTGCCTTTAATTAGCAGGTAGAACATAAGGTGCACACACACGCGTGCACACACACACACACACACACACACACATGCACTCATGCACATGGACACACCCATGCATGTGTGCAGACAAAAATACACTCACACACACACGCGCAATTCGGGTGCATATGGTAAATATACTAACAGAGACCTCACTGCTTTTTCTTAATGCATGACAGGCATACTGCATATCACTAACAACACACAAATCAGTTCCAATTACAACATAATCATATTAAAGCTGTTTTGCCTTTCTGAGAATCCATATAGCAGTGAAGCACTCTGCATCTCCTCACAAATGACCTTAGTTCATCCAGAGGCAGAGAGGATTCTGACTGATAACTATAAGTATAAAAGTTATGGCTTTTCCAGCAGGCGGGCATGCATGTTTAAGTCCGAGCATGTCCATTAACAGCTCCTTATCTGTTTATGTTTCTCTCTGGACAGTGCTGGTCTGTGCAGTTGGGCCATCGCAGAGACCCCCCCCGCCAGTTTGTCCATTTATCGAGTGTGGGGATTTGCATATCTTTGTAGTACATCCATCTGCCCACAGACGACTCACTGGAGGTGTTAGCTCAGAAAATCAATGTGACCATGGCTGATCGCATGGAAGCACGTGGATGTGTGTGTGTGTGTGTGTGTGGGTGTGTGTGTGTGTGTGTGTGCTGGCACAAGCCCGGTCCCTGCAGCGTGAGCAAGCGTTGCAGGGTGATGCCCTGCACTGTGTCCCAGGCCAGCGTCTGCGTGGCCAGACGCGGTCTGCCTGCCTGCTTGTTTATGAGAGCACATCGGCAGATGAAACAGAATTTCCAAGGGTTATGAATATCAGATTGGTTAATCAATTTCATTTGAAGGAATCTAAGACGGGAGGCAGTATTGATGTGTTTTTTTTTTCCTTGTGCACCAATGTTCGCTCAGACCAGGGAATACACAACATTCCTGCATGTGTGTTGGGGGGGCAGATATGCACACACACACACACACACACACACACACACACACACACACACACACACACACACACAGGAGTGAGCTCCTCAAACCCTCACAGCTCAGATCCTGCTGTACCTTCCACACAAAACAGTAGTAACCACACAGCATGCTGCACGGCGAGTGGTCTCACTGAAAAGCTTCCCCCTGCACACACGCAGCCCATCACCATGGTTCCACCCCTGGCTGCCGCTAATAGCAATCCACTACGGAAATCCGATGATTACATTGTTCAGGCTCTTTAAAGCATCCTCACTACTGCCGCCAGTTATTGAAAAACGGGGAGGCCTGTTCTCATGCGCACTCCCGGGGAACTTTCTAATACAAATCAAACACTCACTGCTCTCTCTCACTGCATTTGTCTTTCTATTCGGCCCCTCTTTGCATAACCCATCCATTACATTCACATGAAATATGAAAAGGCAATATCCTCCCCCTGTTTGTAGTGAAGCGTAATGCGATTGTGTTGTCATTTATAGGAAATAATCGCAAACCTCTCTTTCATTTTCCAGTTCAAATAACCATGAAAAATTAGCCTGAGATGTCAGGGGAAACAACAAAAAGCCACGCTGAGACTATCACACCGACACCGCGCTTGACATTTCTCCTTAATAGGAAAAAAATCGCCTGGTTGTTTCCATCGCTCCCTTTCTTAAGCAAAAACCCTTCACTCATTCTTAATTTAAAAAGAAAACGGGGAAAAAAGTTCTGAAATTTGATCTGGGTGAATCTGTTTCTTCACTCAGCCGTCTGCAGCAGCGAATGCGAATGGATACATTCGACATCGAGAGCACTCAGGGAGAACAGTCAGTCAGTGAGAACAGTCAGGGAGAACAGTCAGTGAGAACAGCCAGTCAGTGAGAACAGCCAGTGAGAACAGCCAGCCAGTGAGAACAGCCAGTCAGTGAGAACAGTCAGGGAGAACAGCCAGTCAGTGAGAACAGCCAGTCAGTGAGAACAGCCAGTGAGAACAGCCAGTGAGAACAGCCAGTCAGTGAGAACAGCCAGTGAGAACAGTCAGTCAGTGAGAACAGCCAGTGAGAACAGTCAGTCACTCCTTTGAGAAGAACCATCTTCATGCTGCATGGCTAACACCCTCTGGTTAGGCACTCATGCCAAGGCCAGAGTCTCCGTGGCTACCGCAGAATCTCCGTAGTTACCACAGAGTCTCCGTGGCTACCATCCTGCAGCTCCAATAAATCATTCAGTGGCCATCAGATGCCATGGCAACTTAAGACACCCCAAACCCCAGAATCCCTCACCCAGATCGGCACCGTCCAAGGGTTTCGGCCCCGCCACACTGCTCACTGAAGCGGCCGGCCACGTTAGCAGACAGGCCTATTTACAGTGATATACAAACTACTAGTAATTGGATTGCTAGCTGTGGAAGGTCCATAATGAGGCTTAATAGACATGCGTTGTTTCTCTGCAGTAATTATGCACAACATGATCAGGTCCCATCTCTGTTTTCTGATGTAATTACTATAGATGTGTTTATCTGGCCAACAATTAATATTTATTTGTATGAACATATGCTGTAGTGTATATATGCGCTCTGACAACCATATCAGAGACCCAGTATTCCAGAACTCATTCCACATGAAGCCTTTTTTTCCATAATTAAAATTTGCACTGTTCCAGTGCACAGAGGAGACGTGTGTTGAGTTGCACAAATAGAGCAATGAGACTTTTAAATGCTCATCACGGGAGGGGAGTGTGTGTGTGTGTGTGTGTGTGTGTGGGGTGGGCAAAGGAGACAAACGCTCACAGAAATACAGGCAAACATAACGCTGCCTGCTTCGTGTTGAAGGCAATATTTTTGGAAAGTGCTGTAGTGGTGGAGGTGGGTGGGTGGAGAAGTGGAGGTGGGTGGGTGTTTGGTGGTGTGGAGGCCATGTTACGCTTAAAGAATCCTGCCAGCATAACAAAGCAGCAGAGGAAGGACTGCATGGCCCCACAGCAAAGTCTGCCTCCTGCCTCATTGTGTGGAGGGTGTGTGTGGCGTCCCAAACAAGGGCAGCGGCTGGGGAAACAGGGATCTGACACAACGCCATTCACACGCAACTGCTTCACTTCTCCACTCTCCGCAAATTTACATATTTCTAAAGAAGGATTATAGTTTGTGATGCATATAATGAGATTTCCTCTCAAAAAAAGCTAATGAAAAAGACTCATCTTGTGCAATTAGCTGGAGCTTATTTATTCTCTCCTTGTAATGTATTAATTCATTATCGCGTCATTCCCTGATTATTTATTTATTTGATTATGCACACACCTCAAAGCCTTAATTACAATAGGGACTGGAGAAGCAGAGGCAGAGGCACAGTGCTCCTGCTCCTCTATCAGTCCATCTAGTTATCCATTTAATCTCAGTAGTATATCCATCCAATCTCTTATCAGCAAGCACTAATCTCAATCTAATCAGTTTACCAATTTGCTGTATAGAGGCTGGCTCATTGGAGGGGAAGAAGGTAATCCCGTCAGTGGAGAATCCCTCACCCAGCATGCGTTTGCCATCTTTATCTCTCCAAAATGTTTCAGTCTTTTCAGTCTTCTTCCCCCCCTCTCTCTCTTCCTCTTCATCCGTGTGTATTCTGCCCTTCCATGGCGAGCACGGATGTGTACAGCTCCATTAGAGACTGTCGTGTGTGCAGGATGCGGGCGCTGGGTGTGTTGTGTTCAGATCTCTGGCCTCTGGAGCCCACTGTGGGAAACCCCATCCTCCACCAGGCAACATGAGCGCACGCCACTCCTGGCACCTGCCTGGCCAGTAGGCACACATCCCTGCACCACAGGAGTCCCCACAAACGCACTCTGTCCACACAGTCCCTACAAATGCACTCTGTACACACAGTCCCCACAAATGCACTCTGTCCACACAGTCCCCACAAACACACTCTGTACACACAGTCCCCACAAACACACTCTGTACACACAGTCCCCACAAACACACTCTGTACACACAGTCCCCACAAGTGCAGAAACACACAACTGGCTCGGAGTCACAGACACGCCCACCTTCCATCCCAGCATGCCTCAAGCATGCAAACAGTGCGGGGCCAGATTGGAGCTGCTCCTCTCCCCTCTGCTCCCCCCCCCCCCCCCCCCCTCCCATCTCCCCTCCTCGCTCCCCTCTGCTCCCCTCCCTCCTCCCCTGGGTGGTCCGTGAACGATCATGCCTCCGCTGCAGTGGAGACAGGCAGTGGCAGCCTTAAAATAACGGGGAATAAAACACACACACACACACACACACACAGTCCCTGACCTCGCTCGTGTTGGGCTTACCCCCCCACCGCATTAAAGCTCCACTCCCCCCCCCACTGCTGTCCATCAATAGGTCACAGAGCCCATTCCATCAGCACATACTTAAAAAACACTTCAACAGGCAGAGAAAGCTTTAGGTTAAATACACCAGGAGTAAAGCAAGCTTTAAAAAGCATGACCAAATATGCCAAGTCTTAAAAAAACACTGATGTAATGCTCCCTGGTTGGGGACGGCTGTTAGGACGGGCTGGACATAGTAGAGGCGCAGTGAAGAGACGTCCCAGGACGTGCCAAGTGTTAAAGGACAGTTCAAAGACCGAGCTTGCTCAACCAATCAGCCAAGCTCGCCAAATAGTCTCACTAATTTATGCAGGGCGAGAGGAATGCACGGCCACATCATTTAATATTAGTCTCTCCAACTTTCAGAGAAAACTGTTAGCGTAATGGGCCCAGGAGCACCACGGTAGCATCTGGTGGAATGAAAGGTTAGTCCAAGAGTGTGTGTGTGTGTGTGTGTGTGTGTGTGTGTGTGAGAGAGTTCTTTTGTGCTGACTGTGCTATGGCATGCATGGAAATTAGTGGGTGGGTAAAGAAGTAGAAGAAGAGAGAGAGAGAGGGAGGGAGAAGAGGAGAGAGAGAGAGAGAGGGAGAAGAGGAGAGAGAGAGAGAGAGAAAAGGAGAGAGAGAGAGAGGGAGAAGAGGAGAAAGAGAGAGAGGAGTTGGCCCCTCTTGGGAAGCCCTAGGATTAATAATCTCCAGGCCCTTCGAGACCACCGCTACGCCCAAATTGGTTCCACGGCGCTCCACCATCAGCGAACACACTCTTCCTCAACCACTCTTCCTCAACCACTCTTCCTCACTAGCGGTGCGCGACTCGCCTTTATTTACACGCCGCCTCCATTTACAGAGCTTCCGCTGCCGTTGTGGTAGCTGTTGATGTTGTTGTTGTTGTTGTTGTGGTGCTCTGTGGTGCTGAGGTCGGGGGATGGGCAGCCTTGGCTCTAATTAGCGAGAGGTCCGTCTCACTGAGATGAGGGAGCAGGTAGCGGTCATTAATTATTCATCCCTCAGGTAAACAGTGAGGCAGCGCTGCCTGATGAGGGGACTGTAGAAATGAGCTGGGTGAAGGCGCTAACTAACGTGAGCTCTTCCCCGCGGGGTCTGCTCAGAGGCAAACAAACATCACGGGCTTGCACGCCAGCCAATCACCGGCGAGATCTCCTAAAACAACACACTCCCTGGAAGGCCTCCCGGGGAACAGGGACGTTACCCCAGATGTGGTACTTCCACGACCGCGTGCGGGACGTCTTTTACGGGGCAGAGGCATGCGCACGCGGCCCCGTTTACAGGGCCCTATTTCGGGGCCGCAGCCACAGACTCTTCGTTGGTCACCGCCACCTGCACCACCTGCTCCACCTGCACCACCTGCTCCACCCACGCCCGTCTGCTTCTCTGCCTTACTGCAGCAGGCAGGCTGGATGGCCCGGCCCGCTAGCATAGGGAGAAGGCTGTGATGAGAATTCATTTCTCCCAATTATGGCCTCTTGTCCACAACGTCAGTTCATCAGTTCGGCACGGCAGAGTCAATGAAAGGGCCTGTAATGAAGCAATCAGATGCATGCTGGCCCTCAGGGGCCTGGTCCTGCCTCCATGACTCGCGTACACCCCATGTGGGTGCTGTGTGTGTGTGTGTGTGTGTGTGTGTGTGTGTGTGAGGGTCGGTAGTGGTTAGCGAACAGCTGAACGGTGGCATTAATTCATGGCCCTGTTCTGATAGACCAGAGGATAAGCTACTCTCTGCTGGCCTTCACCTGAGATCCAGTGCCTCTGGAGACCTGGGAGAACTCTGATGGTGCCCTGCAGCTGAGGTGAATCCAGTGTTAAACTGCGCTGAAGGAACACTGAAGTTTCACACACTCTCACCCACGGTGGTTAAAACTGCTTAAGAAGTTTCAGGCAAAGAGAATAGTCTACTACCACCCCCCCCCCCACACACACACACACACACACACACACACACACACACACACACACACACACACACACACCCTTCTCCCTGCTCCATTTCCTTGGCCTCCTGCTCTTTGCCAGCTCTACTGTTCATGGCCCTGTCCAACATGTGGAAGGTATTACAGGGAGTCTGGGAGAGGAGATCATGTGCTGAATCCTAATCTGGGCTTTAAGGTTCTGGATTCGGTTCCCCTTTAGTCTCCTAACACTGTGAATGTTCCACCTAAACTAAAGAAAGGGCCTGTTTGATCAGCGCAACGCCCTGCTCTTCTTCTCAGGAGATGCTGTGAGGAAATGCTGTTTCTCTCAGAAAACACACACACACACACACACACACACACGTGCTAATAGCCTGTTTTCGTTAAGATCATGTTCTGGAAAGACCAGCACAAGACAACCGAACTGACTTCTCCCATTCCGCACCTCACACCACCAACGAGCCGCTGACGTATCAGCGAGTACTATACGAACCGGCACCATCAACATGGTGCAGAGCTGATGCCCTCGTGGCTGCACCACTACGACGCCAGCAGGCTGAAGCACACGGCAGAGAGCTGAGAGAGGCCCATGTCCACACCTCCCCTGGACAAACACGTCCGAAAGACCAAACACGTCCGAAAGACCAAACACGTCCGAAAGCCCAACTTCTCCTGCGTGCAGGAAACCCCAGGGTGGCACAGCTCTCCTCTCCTCTTCCCTCTCCCCTCCTCTCTCCTCTCCCCTTCCCTCTCTCCTCTCTCCTGCCCTCTCCCCTCTCCCTCCTCCCTCCTCTCCTCTCCCCTCTCCCTCCTCCCTCTCCCTCCCCCCCTCCTCCTCCCCTCTCCCTCCTCCCCTCTCCCCTCTCCTCTCCCTGCTGCCAGATCGGACCTGGGCCTCCAAAGCCCCCCGGCGGTTGGACTCCACCTGACAGCGGCTCCTTAACGAGAGGTGCTCATTAACCCCCGGAGCAGGCAGCAGCGCCGTGTCGAGGTGCAGACCCGACCCGCTGTGGAAGGGCTCCTATCGATCCAGCGCCGCCTGCTGCCTTCCTGGACGTCTGTGATCAATATGCAAATGGCCCACGGCATCGATTCAATATTAATTTTCAATTAGAGAATCCTCCGGGGTCCCGCCGAGGTCAATACTCCACCGTTCGGAGTGCGAGCTCGTGCAAGTTGCAGGCATCGATGTTCCCCCACCACTAAGACAACTTACTCACTGTTTATTTAGCTTGGCCCTGCTGTAAGCACTCGTTAGGCCCGCGCGGCTCAGCCGGAGAGATGGATGGGGCACGGTCTCCTCGCGAGCTCCTTCACGCGGGCCTTGTGGAGCAGACTCTCCCAGCGATCGCTGCGACTGCGCCTCCCCCCCCACCCCGCTGGCCGCGTTCCCGCCTCGTTTGAGTCGACTTTCAGGGGTAAAGAGTTTCCGAGGTGTACGCGGCTGTCATGCGATACGAGATCCGTCCATAAAGGACTTCATTAATCTGCTGTTTGACAAGTGGAACCACATCACGTAGCGGAGCGATCAGTCCACGTCCCTCGACGCTCCGTAAATATGCAAGAAATCAGACGTTTTACACCCTCTCATAATGCTCACAACAGCACAACAAAAGCATAATTAAGGATGACCTTCATAATATACGGAGCAATCACACGAGCAGCGCTCCCCCGAACCATCCGCCCGTCTCCTGCAGAAATACAAATTCATCTCAAGCAGGAGGAAAATCGCCCCACGGTGGCACAGGAGGAAGGATTATAGAAAGTTCGTCGTCTTCCCGTATTCCCCTACCCCATCTTCAATGTGATTTACCAACCCTAACCATATCTAAAGCATCTATTCCTGAGTTAATAACCTTTTCTCCGGATAAAAAAATAAATACACGCCTGTTTTCTCCACCTTAGTGAAGACGTAGAGGTGGAGTGGGGGGACGGAGGAGAGGAATAATGTCCTCTGTTAAGACGGTGTTGTCTGATAAGTGAGGTAATGGATTCCAGGCAGGCCTGGTTCTGCTCTTCAATCTGAAAACAATAGTATTGATTTATAAGTGTGTTGTATTTCCTGTACAGACAGGGTGTCTATCACAGGCCATTTGACGGAGTGCTCAGGCTTGTCACAGTGTTCTTGGCCTTTACAAAGAGCTGAGTCCACTGCTGTGGCTCGGGAGAGGCAGAGAGGGAATAGAAGAGAGAGAGGGGGGGGGGAGAGAAAGATAGCACAATAGAGGGAGAGGAAAAAGAGAGACAGTAGGAGAGAGAGAGAGAGTGAGGGAGACAGAAGCGGCATTGCTAACCAAATATTACCCATTACCCAACACACTAGGCAGGTGAGAGGTGATGTCATAACAGTGGTATGCTAACCACATTAAGCACGGAAACTGAATCCCTGTGCGGGTAGACACATGTGCTCCCAGTCGAACATCCCTGCATGAGCCGAAAGCCGCAGGAGTCATTTAGAAACAATTACAGTGTTCACTTGAGAAATAATCAAGGCAAGCAGAGCTGAGGTGGCGTAATGCCAGCACCCCGTTCCGCGCAGTTCTGGAGGCCGTGAGTGAAGTGTGAGACCTTCTCCTTTCATTACGTCTCACAATCCCCCCGTTTTTTCCCCACATCGGTTCGGGGCTGCGTCGTCTCCCGCAATAAACATCGCCATTTTCTCCGCCCGCGCAAAAACAAACGTGCGCTGGAGCCGAGGAGGCGACGGTGGCCGGCTGCGATCAAAGCGCTTGGCTGTGGGCCTCACAGCGAGGGAGAGGGAGGGAGATTAAACGGCCAGGCCTGCTCGCGCCGTTGGCTGGCCGGTGCCGTGCCGGTGCCGCGCCCGCTCTAATTGGTTTAGGGATAACATTAATTACCACATTGCTCATTAATGGATGAAGCCGTTATTGGTCCCATTGATCAGCAGGGCTTGTTAGCCGTCATCCTAAGCAATGGTGGATGTAACAAGCTTACATATTGGCATATCAATTAATGCAATCAATTCCTGCCTAGCAGCTGCCAGTCGCCCGTTGCTGGGCCACCGCTCACCTCTGGCATGCAGCATCATTCCTCAGGACACGGCACACAACAGACCGATGTCATCCAACACTCTAATGAGAGCCCAGACTCAAGAAGAGGTGCATATGGCTGAGAGATTATAATGGAGCAGGAGGGAAGAGAGAGATAAAGGGAGATGGAGCGATAGAGGGATACAAGGAGGGGTTGAGAGCGTTATAGAGGCTGGGATGGTGTGGAGAAGAACAGACAGAAGACTTTGTGCAGAAGGTTTGTGCTGGACTTGCGACTGTCTCACTCTGATGTTACACGCCACAAATCAAGGAGCATTGAGAGTTTCTGCTTTCCTTCCAAAAGCAGACAGACAGGTCACGGAATTCCTAACGGACTGACAGGACACAGTATTCCCGACAGACAGACACGATGCGGTATTCCTGACACACAGACAAGGCAGAGAATTCCTGACAGGTAAACAGGACGCAGTATTCCCGACACGCAGGTGTTGCTGCAGCTACAGGAAGTTCTACACACTCGTCCCAGACCGTCTCTGGAAAATCCAGCATGATCCACTCTACACTGCAGCATTCCAAGTGACACATTTTGGATCGTACTTCAACCTCGGGGGTCCTGCTCTAAACTACGCCCAGCAAGCCAGACTTTTCCAACTTTACCGTCCTCGTTTTTTCTAATTGAGATCAATGCCGCATTTTAAGACGCATTGATTAGCACTTAGGAGACCCTTGCTGTGTGACGCTTGGCTCTGAGGGGGAGGCCGATCTTAAATACTCCACGATGAGGACTCTGCTGAGCACAGAGCGCTCTCCTGGCCGTCCGAGAGCAGCTCACAGAGGCTGCGGTGTGTGTCGGGAGTTTCTCACCATTCCCAGAAACTTCTGCCTGCTTAATAACGATAATAAACTGATAACCATTCAGCGAAGCACAAAGGCCGTGCTGAGGGAAACATCGGCCTTTGGCAAACACCCGCGTGTTCGTTCTGGGTCTTACAGGCTGCTGTCCCAGGCTCCGCCCCCTGGGTGACACGCAAGTGGGCTGAGCAATTAACAATTTGGTGCTGATTGGCTGGAGCGTGTTTTGCTATGCAGACAATAGCGTGAAGCCCTGTCCACCCCCACCCTACATCTCCACACCACCCTCCACCAACTCCAGTCCACAGTCCTTCCCCTGTGTGGTTCATATTTTCAGTACATCTCATTCTCTACGCTGCCTGCTAGTTTCATTACTGACCCTCTCTGCAGGCGGGGCGTTTAAGAAAGATAGAGAAAAGAATCCCTGAAGAGTAAACAGGTATGATTATTAAAGGAGGTAGAGGGAAAAAAAACCTACGAAGAGACTCCGTATCCCACTGGTTTCACTGATTTGAAAGTCTAATTTGGCGACAATACAACAGACGCGCAGGTTGAACAAAACAAGCAGCATCAGCTCCCCCGGCGCACTGAGCATGCTCCGTGCCGAGGGCGGTGACAGTCCCGTCTTCCACCGCTGCAGAGGATGGCTACGTGACAGCCTTCAACGGCAGCCGCGCCGTTAACCGCTACGCTGCTGCTAACATTGATCATCCTCACGGCAACAATATTCCACATAAGTGGTGTACATCAAAGTCAGAAACAGGCTAGAGGCGGGAAGCTAACTGTTCCGCCGTAAGTGTGTTGCTCTAGAATGACATTAAAATGGCTGCACAAAAAATATATATAAATAAATGAAAGGAAAGAAGAGGACGTAATGGTGTACGTACACAGGAGGCGCCGGAGAACCCCAAACTCCTCCTAGACGTGCTCGTGTCTCGATTCAGTGACAGCGGCTGCTAAGGACTCATTAAAATGAGTTCATTTCTACAGAGAAGTGAATCAGTTGCTAACGGGGTGAATACCATGTATTGAGTTGCTGTTAATGCACACTATATTCTGTATGTCGATACAAATGAAGGGTATACAGAAAGGACAAAGAAAAAGACTAAAATACACACGCACACACACACACACGCACACACACACACACAAATACTAATGATCAGACAAGCCCAGGAAAACCATCCATACACCACATGATTCGAGCTCTCCATCTATCCTCTCATTGGACTCTAAAGTGCCGTCTCCGTTTCGCTAATGATATTTTTGTGTTAATGACTGCCTGGTTTTAATGCAGCAACTCCTCGCCTCACACTGGCAATCGGAGGATTTATTTAGTTCATTTTTAATGTAATGACCAGAAGAGGGAAATTAGCGAACTTGAGACACAGTAGAAAAGCAGAAGACGGCGTTAGCAGACATTAAACCCCTCACCATGATTCGTTTTTTAATACCGTTCTACATTGTATTGATAAAGTTATTCGCAATGCAAACTGTATTACTGTATTTATTTGAAAGCCAACGCAAATGAAGTAAATTCATACAAGATTTGATTAAAACCTAATGACAAACATTTGGTTGCCTGCTTAGTGAAGTAATTCCAGAGCTGAGCAGGCTGGGTACCCAGGCAGAAGATCCTCTCAGTGGGTCAGGGGGCAGAGGAGACAGGGTGTGGCAGGGTGGAAGTGACCCCCCCCCCACCCCCTGACTCCCTGCCGTCTGTGTGTGAACGTCCAGCTGCACTTCGCCTCCCTCCACTGCCCACACACACACACACACACACACACGTATATTGTTTATGATACGTTACTATAACTAATATGCATGATCATGGAATATGAGAAGGAGTCGAAGAAAAGGTTAGCATCTTGCATTTATGTATGCACCCCCCCGCCCCATGTGCACACACACACAAACACACACACACACACACACACTGCACCAGCCCCTCCCCCCACCTATCCCCTGCCCACCATCTAAATTGCAGTCACATCCCCCAGTTTGTAGGGGATGATAATTGCGGAAGGCCAATAAATTACTACAGCCTCCACATCAATTATAAGCATCACGTCTGGCAATGAGGAAAATGAGATCTTGTGACAAATTTCCTAAGGCTTGACTGCCCAGCACCCTTTCTTAACATGCTACAGATAGCCATCCCTTATCTGGCCTCTGTAATGGGGAGCTACGGATAGAGACGCAGCAGCAGCCATTTAATTAAAAAGCGGAGGGTGGGGTGGGGGGGGGGGGGGGGGGGGGGGGCGTGTAATTCAGTGAAGAGACCCAGGAAGGACACAGAGCCTTTGTCTCCAATACATATTTTGCTCTGTGTTGTCACTCATCGGGGCCTTGGCGTGGCTCTTTTGATGGCCATTCAGGGAATTTCTCTCTCTCTACCCTTCTCCCTCTCTCTCTTCTATTCTATTTTCTCCTCCTTTCCTTCTGTCTGTCCCTTGGTAGGGTGTTTTTGCGATTTCCTGGGAGGGTTCTGAGGGGTTGTTCTGAGGGGTTGTTCTGTCAGAGCTGGCCCAGCCCGTCACGGAGGTGGCGTAGAGCGGAGACCACGGCGGCTAGCGGCCGGCTAGCGAGCGCGGCCTCCATGTAATCACACTCCCACCTGGGTAGTGTGGGTGAGGGTGGAGGAGGGTGGGGGAGGGTGGGGGTCTGCCAGAGAGAGGAGGACAGAGAGAGACACAGAGACAGAAACAAAGAAAAAAGGTATGGACATTCAGAGAAAAATAGAGAGACAGACAGAGAGAAAAGGAAGAGAGACAGACAGAAAATGGGAGTGACAGAGTGAGTGAGTGAGAAAGAGAGAGAGATACAGAGAGAGAGAGAGAGAGAGAGAGAGAGAGGGAGAGAGAGAGGGAGCACTGATAAGAATTTATGGCAGGCACGGTGGTGGCAGCATACAGCATAGAAAGGCCCAGGCCCTAAATCTCCTCCCCTGTCGCAATATTCATTGCTGTTGCAATTGTGCACACTGACAGAACGCTGCAGAAACGACTGCTGCGTTCAAATTATGCGTTCACCCTCCACTAATATTTAACATCATTAGAAAATCATTAGAAAACCATCATAAAACCTGAGAATATGACTAGAGCATTAAACACAATGATTATTCAGTGTATTCCTCTCCCTTGCCTTAGCCTGGGAAATGAGATTTGCCTCGCCTTGCCCATGCAGAAGGACAGTGAGAGTATTCCTCATAATTACTATAACATCTGAAACACATTGGCCAGCAGGAATTACTATACCATTATACGATTGTGTTTTTCTTCCCCCAAAGCAAACCTCTTGAAGATGGGCTTTCTGGGGGGAGCGTCAACCCCGAGGAGCGCTAATGTAATTTTGCTCTGAGCTAATTCAGACGTCGTTTTCCTGTCGGCCCTGTGGAATGGGCTGTCGGCCATGGCGTTCGGGATATACGCTGTAGCCCACTGCATTCTGGGTCAACTCCGCACACACTGGGTCACGTGCACGTCCATTGCTATAGTGACGGCCCCCCCAGTCAGTGAGATTCTTATTATTTATGTTGGCATCTGAATTTAAGAGAAGCAATTCTGAAAAGAGTTTTACAAGAAATTTGGTTGTAAAAACTTCGATTTCCACTCCCTCACTAAAGCAACAGTGAGCGGCACCTGGAAAAGAATGTGTGAGAAGCACTGGCTCTTGTGCGGTAGTGTGTGTGTTAGTGTGTGTTGTTATCATCAATACCAGCTATCAGAACACAGAGGGCAGCCGAGTAATGGAGTTGCCCCCGGAGGAGATGAAAGGGGCAGGGTTGGGGTGCGTTCCCAAGCCCAGGGCGTCTCTCTCTGTTTCCATGTTGAGGCTGGCGTTCAGGGGCCTGCCGTGTGGGGGCCCCCCTGCTGCGTGGGGCCCCTGCTGGGGCTGCAGGACTGAGGAACTCCCTCCCGGCTCACCATGGAGCACCAAGATACTGACCCTGTGACCCTTTGACCCCAGACTTAAAGGCCTTCTGCACAGGCCCAGCATGATCTCTGGGCTTGGACGAGTACGGATCCATGTCCTCCCTGAATCAATCTGCCCACTCACAGTGGAGCGGCTTAACTCTCTCACACACACACACACACACACGTGTGGGATGTTACAATCTATATTAACAACACATGAGAACCGCTACATTAAAAACGAGCACATCGCCACAGCAGGTCCACACACACACACACACACACACACACAGAAACACCCAAGGCTGCATAACACAATCACTTCAGATTCTAAGCTAATGTGAGATGAAATGTTCACTTGTAATGCGAGATAAAATATTTAAACTGTCTGAAAAACTGCAGAGGTGGGCAGGACAGGGCTGAACACGGAGGTGCTGATGTGCAGGGTCAGTAAGGGACCTACTGCCGCTCTTAGGAGTGGACCTCCGACATCTTTTCAAAGCAAGAAAAAGCAGGAGGTTAATATAAGAGCAACTCCTTGTCAAGGCTTTGAGAGTAATTCAACTGACACTGATGAGAATCAATGTGCCTTTGAATGCATTACGCGGCAGAAACACAGCTTTTGTCCCATAAACACAGGCGGCGAAAAATGATGCCCGTCGAACAATGAGAGGGAGGTGAAAATATAGAGTGAGAGAGCAAGAGAGTAAAAGAGAGGGAGAGTGTGAGGCGAGAGAGGAGAGAGAGAAAGAGAGAGATGGGAGGGAAAGAGATGGGAGGGGAATGAGAGATAGAGAGGGAGAGAGGGAGAGAGGGAGGGAGAGAGAGAGGGAGAGAGAGAGAGAGAGGGGGAGGGAGGGAGAGTTGAGCCCAGGTCTCCTCTCCATCTTACTCGAGCCAAATGGATTCCGAGCACTTTATGCATTAATCAATCAATATCTCTCACTGTACATCAGCGGCACAACCAAGTTATGAATGACCTTTCTCGCAAAAAAGAAAAGGACACTTGAACATGTGCAAGACTGAAAAACTTTCACTCGCTCTTCATCACGCACGCTTACACAGCCCACTGAGAGCAGACGCAATTGGGCATTATTCAGTTGGCACGTGTGGTTGGAGGGGTGGAGGGTTTGAGGATTGTGGGTGGTTGGGGGGGTGGAGGTGGGGTGACTGTCAGCACAGCAGGGCGGGGCGATGCCACTCACACAGCGTGGATGTCCGGCTGTCTTGTGCTGCACAAAAGGTCTTTATTCAAAAATAACCAAGAGATTCCATTCACTCGGCAGCGCACACACTCGTGCACACACACTTGCGCACATGGTGGGCACGTCTGGGAGGGCTGGATTATTTTGCTCGCCACGCTGCCTCTCGCACACATTGTTTTCTTATTACTTGCGTTGCGCAGCATCTAGAGGCCACTTACACCATCAGCGCTGATCTGCGTCAGAGGCCAGGAGCCCGCACGGCTGGTGCAGTGACGCGCCAGTGTTCGTTTAAAGATGATGCAAGTCGGGAGATGAAGAACCCAGCTACCCCGTCCCGCCATACGGTCGGGCCCGCAGCGTCTTGGAGCAGAGCCATCAGGACGCGTGGGACGTGGCGGGCCTGTGTGCGAGCCCCGCCCCCACCATAAGGACCGCCTCTCACGCCTGGCGCTCCCTCTTACAGTCTCAGCGGAAGGGCACTTGTGTTTGGCACTCAGGCACAGGGCGGCATTCCTGCTAACGTGCAGTAGGACTGCAAAGCTTCTGAAGAGCAGAAAACACTCACAGTGGAAGGCGATGCGCACGCATAACTCAGCAACCAAAACTCAGCAATGTTCTATTAACATACCGAAACGCTGGGACGAGACGGCAAATGGTGTTAGTGGCAACTGAGATTCAAACTCCTGTGCAATGAGAGGGAGGGAGCGAGAGAGGGAGGGAGGGAGAGGAGAGGGAGAGAGAGATGCAGAGAAGGGAAAAGACCCTTCCTGGGGGAGCTGAAAGGGAAGCAGACAAAGCCCAGAAGAATTTTGCCTTTTTTTTGATGGGGGGGATGGGGGGGGGGAGGTTGCTGGGAGAAAGGAGGCTCTGGTGAAGCGTGGAGGTGAAGCGTGGAGACAGAGTGGAACTGACACGAGCTGACTGCACACAGAAGCCCTAGAAAGAGCGAGGGCATGTGGCAGCGCGGAGGAGCGGCCCAGGCACAATAGCGGCTCAGAGTGACTGCTGAGGACATGGCTGTCTCCGGCGGGGGAGGGCGGCCCCTCCCTATCAGAATCTCCTCACCCTGTTTTACATGACAAACGAAAGCAGGCACGAGGTTCTCTTAATTCCTCCCTTCCACGTTACGTCTCGGTGACAGAGGCAGCACAGGGGCCAGCGAGAGGCTGGTGAGGGCCGGCAGGACCACGACCTGCACACTGGACGCCTCTCCTGCAACTCCTGTACTCTGTTTCTCCCTCTGACATCGGCCTCTCATGCTACCCCCCCCCTCTAATCCCACCTCCTCTTTTACAAGAGCTTGAGATATTCAACAAATACATGAGAAAGACACATTTAAAAAATTCTCATGGCCGTTTCACTCCGTCTCTTGCTGGTTGTTGTGAAATGAGAAGTATTAATAATATCTAACGGGCGGACACTAAACGTGCTGTGAGCTGAAGGAAGAGGAGGCGAAACACTGGTGCATTGTGTCATTTGGAATTTGAGGCGTGCGGAGGGTCCGTCGGTACAGCGCGGTACACTGAGGGTGTCTGGTCGTCGTGGAGACAGGCGGGGTATCCAGTGCTGACTCATTAAGACCACTGAGGAAAGTGACCCTGGAACCCTGTCTCTACACACACCTGCGCACACACACACACACACACACACACACGTGTACGTGCATGCTGAAGGAGATGTCACCTTTATTTCCCTGTTTTATATATATATATGGGTATAAAGAAACAACACCGCACAAAACAAACCTGAAGAAGGCCGGCCGATAACCCGATAACCCGGACCAGTAAGCGAGCAGGTAATGAGGTAACAGGGGAGGTATTGACCGTCTGTGTGACCGTCACTGATCATTTAATAGGCAACGTGCGAAACACACAACGGCAAATTCAGACAGCAGGCCTGGCTCGTGAGCGGCCGCCAGTGTGCGCCTGTCTCGCCTGACGTAGTGCTTCATCTGGAGCGGGTGGAGAACCACGCCTGACCAGATCAGACACAAAGTGCCGGAACATGCCGGAACACCCCGGAACACGGCGGAACACCCCGGAACACGCCGGAACACGCAGCAGTGGCTCCTCGCCTAGTCGAGAATGAGAATATCAGCCATGTCACTCAGGCCCGTCAGATAGAGTGCATGGAGAATGTGTCTGCTAGCCGCTAGTAAAACAGCACCGACACACAGGCCGGGCCAGGCGGACAAAAGAGACAGTGTGAGCTGGAGGAACGTCATAAATCTGGACCAGTCCAGCAGCAGGAATGTCCCGCTTTGTCAAAAACAAACAGCAGCTTGTCTCCTACCGTCGCTGGGCAGAGGAGCCCCCACATCTGGTTAAACACAGCCTGCCCTGCGTCAGGAAGCTCAGTCTGGATAAACAGGGCATGGGTTGTGCTCAGCACTGCCCCCGCAGGCCACCGCGGTGTAGCGCAGCCATCTCAGGCTCCTAAGAAATTAGCTTAGCGGTGGGCCCGTCTCAGGGGCTCCTGGGAAGACACACTCTAATGTCACATTGATCACAGGCTCTCTTTGCATCTCTCCATCTCTCTCTCCTCTTTCTGCGCTCCCTCTCTCCTCCAGGGCAGGGTGGGAGTACCGGGCCCAGTCCATATCGGCGCCGACGGAGCGGGTCTGCAGGTCTAGGTCAGTCGGGTCCACTACTGAATTATTCCATCTCGTCTCATCACTGCCATCTGCCTGACTGCATCTAATTGACGGAGCAGAGAGACAGGCTGTGTGTGTGGGTGTGTGTGTGTGTGTGGCAGGCACGTGCATGTGTAGCAGCAGACAGGGTATTCAGCACACCTGTCACATCCGCCATGCACGCTTGCAGCTCATCTGGAGCAGGGGTCATGACCTTTGATCCCTCACTTGCCCTTTAGGCACAGACAGCCAATCTTATTTTTTTTAAAAAAAGGAGATAGAGACCAAAACGAAAAGTTCACACCAACTGCACTGTTGTTTTGCCTATGGACAAATAAAGGTGCTTTTAGTTCTGTCAGCGGGAACCAAACCCTCCCCACCTCTCCAGCAGGCTGACAGCTCTCTCAAACCTCCCGCCGCTCCCTTGCCAGTGTACCTGACGTCTACAAGCAGCCGCGATCGATAGCCAATCAATCGGGACGCGGCGTACGGACGTGGCGAGACCGTATCGGCGACCTGGGCCGGTTGCAGGTCGCCCGCAGGTCAGTGCTGCTTCTCGGAAGGTGAGCTCCACTCTTGTATGGGTGTAGATGCCCCACCTCCAACTACTGCTTTACTGCACCTGTACCAGTAACACACACACGACGGAAGCTAAGGCCAGCATGCGGAGATCGGCTCAGGACGTCGGCGTGACTGACAGACGCTGCTCTTCGTCCGCTCTGCCACCTGAAACCCCCACTGCTCTAAGATTCCCGCACCACAGCCTGCGGGACCCTGGAATAGAACTCATTAGCACGTTTGGTAAGTACAAATGAGACGGTTGTGTCCTGATGGCTTGTCTATCTTTTGGGTCAGCTTTCAAGGAGAGTGTCTCGTAATTGCAGGAGGTGGATTGAGGGGGAGGGGGGGAAACTAATATTATAATGCTTGGTCAGACAGCCTGCCAGCCTACAGCCCTCACCAGAGTCTGCCTGCCCGGCCTGTGAAGGGCTCCATGACACACAAAGCCTTCAGCCCCCATATGGAGTCCTTGGCAGGCATGTGAATATCCACACACGTGTTAATTGTATGTGTGAGGATGTAGAGAATAAAAGACACTTGTACATGTACATTTTACACCCTCCTACTATCCCTGAAGTGAAGATGGAATGATATCTAGATCTAGACACAAATCACCTTTCTGAACGTTCACACCCAAGCACCGCTGTTCACCTCGTCAATACACCCCTACATACACACACACACACACACCCTCGTGCGAAGCCCCGCGTCTGACCCTGGCCCTTCTCACCTTGGTGTCAGGGCAGCGACGGGTCGCGAGCGCCCAGCCTCAGAGAGGCCGATGAGTCGTGACTCGGACCGCTTTGACTCGCACGATGGTCTTCCTGCTTGTATCGGGCCGGAGCGGCTCGCCAGAGGGGGAATTTCAACTGCAGCTCTCCATAAAACCAGGAGGCGAAGAAAAGATTCCTTTGTCTGAGACGGTGCGAGGCTGTCGTGTGTGCTTCAGCGCGCGCCGAGTGGAAAACCTATAAAGTCGTTCAGGCTTTTTAATAAAAGCCTTAGTTTCTTTTTTTTAATATCTTTCGAAATGAAAAGTAATGTATTTATGAAATTCATGCCGCGTTCTGTGGACTGCAAACAATTTCCTCTGCTTGGCTGCACACTTCGGCCAGACGTTAGAGGAAGGGGGCTGGCGGAGGGAGGACCGGGCCCAGGAACCCTCTCCCCACCCGGCACCTCAACCTGCCGCACGGTAATTCCAGAGTTTATTAAAAAGTAGCCGGGGTGCTTCGTAAGGCCTGTGGAGGCCTGGAGTGGCATGTTGCATTGTGGGGGCAGAGGGACAGCTACAATATCCTGTGCGTCCTGAGTTGGAAGGTTTACTCTGCATTTTAACAAGCGCGTAAAGAGCAGAGGACGTTCCAGGCTGCTGTCTGCATGACCTGCTGGAGGCTGGGGGCGGACGCAGTCTCCTTCCCCCGGCTCATACAACTCATCCATCCACCTCCGCCTTTGCACTCCCCGTATACACCACTGACTACAAGTGCGGAGCACACGCTCGGCTCGCCCACGTGGGGAGAGCGCACGCAAGGTGGATGCAAGCAGAACACGGACGGGCTGTCGGCTCACGCGTGACGCACTGGAGCTCGAGGGGAGGGGAGGGGAGGGGAGGGGGGGTTGGGTGGTTCCAAGGCCACTCCAAAGGCTCCTCTCTCCCACATGGTGACGCATTCAGTTTTCTGCTCAACTGCTTGGTCATGGTCCAGAAACACATTCCAAATTTGTCTCAGCAATACTTCACATGGAGCAGAAAAATACATCTCCAGTGTATGGCCTGAGCAGTCAGGGGGCAGATAGAATCAGGGGCAGATGGAAACAGGGGCAGATGGAAACAGAGGGCAGGGAGTGAGGATGGATGAGGGATCAGTGGCTGTTCACCAGTGGCTGTGTTATTTAGGTAGTGACCCAGGAAATGCAACCCCTTTTAACGAACAAGTGCCCAGCTACAAATTGGATTCTGCTTCTGCCCAGCCATCCGGCACATGGCTGGCTTCTTATCTCTTATCTGCTCATCTGAAGGACTACAGTGCAGTTGTTAAGTCACCCTTAACAACATCCACCTTGAGTGAGTCCGAGAGTCGGAGCTGGGACCCAGGAACGTGTAGCAGCGGTGGAGTGCAGAGAGAGAGCGCTACGGAGAACCAGGCCCACAATGCACCTGGACCAGCAGATTCATCCAGACCTGAGAGAATTCTTCAAAACGGCACACACACACACACACACCCACATACACCCACACACACACACACACACACACACACACACACACACTGGACTGGAACACACATTTTTCAATACCACCTTCCACTCCCCCAACACATTCTTTTTTGTCTTTCTTCCTCGTGATCTCTTTCTGCTGTGTTCAAAAAATAACCTGAATCCATTATAACTCCTGAATCCATTATAACTCCTGTGATGCGAGAGACCCCAATGTGTCAACTAGCAGCACGACCTGGCAAACACTACTCAACGAACAGCGCCTATCATCTGTTGCTGTACCACCACTAACCACTCATCACACACACGTGCATGCACCCGTGCGCACACACGCACACACTCTCACAGAACCTTCGTCTCACACACACACACACACACACACACACTCACACACAGCACATGTCTGTTCTACACGGTGCGGGGATGTCCCAGATATCTCCGTTGTCTTAGCAGCCACTGAAGAGGTTTGGAAAGACGGCCGGGATGGAACGGAAAACTACAGGCACTTACATGGCGTCTCTTCCCGAGCGGAGGGCTGAAACAATGGCTGCCTCTTCTCCCCGCACGCCTCTAATTGGTCAGGAGATTCATCTCTGCCACCCTGCCAGCACGGTACTGAATCGTTGCACCCCAACTCCACCCACACCACCCGCACTCTGGCCCTGGACCGGTCCCCACCCATCTACAGTCGTGTGTGTGTGCATGTGTGTGTGTGTGTGTATGTACACATACTGCATTGTTTTACCTTGGCACAAACGCGACATTGAGTACTTGCTAATGACTGTTATATTAATCAGAGCAGGGATTTGGTTATTACTGAAGGCAAGAAACAAAGCACGGTAGAAAGTATGGATCAAAACTGAAAACAAAGCAATCAATATTTCCGCAATCGATCGTTTTCATCAGGGACGTCTGCTATGACACACATTCTCTGAATCAGAGATATGGATCTTTTTTATTATTATTTTAAAATGATGCTCATTAGTGGTGCTAACAAATGACCGGAAGACTGCAGTGCAGAGCACGGGACCTGTCGGGACCTGACGGGTCGGGTCGGGCCTGACTAGCCTGAGCATGAAGACCCATTGCAACACAGAGCTGCTCCTGCTGGTTCTGAGGTTCTGTTAACGTGGGCTCCTTCCCTACTGACAGTTTTGTAAAGAAAGTGCGGGCAAGTGTAGGAGTTCCTTCCCCCAAGCTCAGAGGGCATCTGCGTTCGCGTGTGAACTGCCGAGGTAGAGACGCCTCTCCCATCCGGAGACGGAGGCACATGGGCGCAGTGCAGGACTCTGCAGGACCGCCGTCTCCTCCTAGTGCACCGAGACGGATCTGGGGCCCTGGAGGAGGTGTGTGAAGCTTGGGGTCAGGTTAGCGGCGGGCGGAGGGGACGTTGGGGAGGGTGTGGCCTGCACCCAATACCCAGTGAACTGCACGCTCCACCCAGAAGCAGTCAGGGGAGTTCCTGCTTAGCTGACCCAGAAATCCAGGGCCAGCTTTGTTTTAACAAGCGGGGAACCCTGCACCACCTTGGTGACTGGTCCTTCACCACAACAAAGAGACCAGCACCTCTGAAGAGCTAGCAGGCAGGAAATGAAATGTTACATCGGGAGGGAAAGGTTCAGCTCTGAGCAGGGGGCTAGTGTGTGTGTGTGTTCGGGGTGGGTGATGGCTGTGGGGTGGGGGGGAAAGGACTGAAAGGTGGAGCAAGAAATGGAGAAGTGAAATGGTTTTAAAATGGTTTTTGAGGGGGGGGGTAGGGAGCGTTCAGGGGAGACGGCGGATGGAAAGTGAGGAATTTGCAGAGTTTTTTGTGCTGGCTGATGAAGAGGTATGTTCATTATCAGCGTAATTCGATCAAGATGCTCAAACGGGGGGGGGGGGATTGGGGGTGGAATTGGGGGGGTGGAATTGGGGGGTAGGCAGTAGATGTGAGTGAGGCAGGCAGACATTCTTTATTACACACTTCGTTTCATTTAACAGACCGCTAAAGATATATATATATATATATATATATATATATATATATATATATATTATACACACACACACACACACACTCACTCACAAATGGCTGTGTGTATGAGTGTCTGAGAGTTGGTCGAAGGAGCAGTGAATAAAGCAGGAGGTGGAGCAGCTGGAGCAGAGTACGGACCAGGGTCTACGCCCATCCTGGCAGACGGACCTGGTCCGGCCGGCTGCAGCCCGGTGCCGGTCCCGGTCCCGCATTTGTAGGCCCATCAATCAGGACCATCAGCGCTCGCACAGCAGCCGTCCCGCCTTGGCAAACACAGCGTCACAGGCTGTTAGCAAAGCAGTTCTTCTGGAAGGACCCGCACCCCCACGCTTACCGCCAGTCCTGTGACGTAAGGCAGCAACTATCAGCTTGCGCTCTCCCTCTCTCTCTCTCTCTCTCTTTCTCTGTCTCTCACTCCCTTTCTCTCTCTCACTCTCTCCGTCTCGCTCTCCCTCTCTCCCTCTCTCCGTCTCTCTCTCCCTCTCTCTCCCTCGCTCGGTGTTTCGTATGTGCACGAAACAATAGCTGATAATAGGAACTACCCAGCCTCCCCTTGTGCTGCGCCTGTTCGATTTGTGCTCATTTTGTCCTTCATCAGAACTTCCCAGTCCACACAGGCCTGGACGCAAAGCCGTAACCACCTACATGCTCTTGACAGAAAGTACAGAAATTCAATAATACTATGTCTGGAAAGAAGGGTGGTAATTAAAGACATCAAAAGCTCACATTGCTATAGAGCAAACGCAGCCATCATCAAAGCAAGCAAGCATTTTGTGCCCTTCCCCCGACCCGGAAAACAACCAAAAAAACCAAAACACAAAAACCCAAGCCCGGCTCACTAATGCCAGAACACTTATGACAGTTTGAAAAATTCCATTTTCCACTGCAAACAAGACATGTGCTGTTTGTATACTGACATGCAAAAGAGCACTGATGGGCGCTTTGGCCTTGCTGCAAGTCAGAGAAAAGATGGCAGAAGGAAGATGTCAGCGTGTGTGTGTGTGTGTGTGTGTGTGTGTGCGCTTGTGCGTGCGTGTGTGTGTGTGCAGCCATTACCTAACCCTCCAGCCTCACAAACGAGGGAATCCATTAACGCACATCAAAGGTTAGCTGGAAAAATATATAAATAAATACATCGACCAAAAAAAAGGAGGAGAGAGAGGAGCGGGGGGGGGCGACGACTGGGGGGGCCTTCAGACTTGTTTGTGACCCCCCCACCTCGCTCCCCAGAAACACACACTCACTACACCCCCCCCCCCCCCCCCCCAGAAACACACACTCACCCCCCCACCCCCGACCCTTTTAACCTAAGTGGACCTCTCTCTTGCCTCTGCGTGTTCACTTGTCCACTGTACCGTAGTCATTAACATATTTGGAGTGCAGCGAGCAGAAAGCTTAATTGTCCTTAATTGCTCAGCTAAATATGTTCTCTAATGATTCGCCTCAGATCTGTGACTGCCTTCTCCGCCATTTCCCGGCCGCTGCCTTCATTATCCCTGCCTCCACAGAACAAAGCGTCTTCAGAGGCTAACCCCCTCCTCCCTCCCCCTCTCTCTCTCCCTCTCTCCCCCTCGCTTTCTCCCTCACTCTCTCTCTCCTCTCTCAGAGATGCAGTGTGCGGGCTGGGCTGGTCCGCTGTCAGAGGGGGGGAGATCCAGGCCGCACAATGGAGTCCCTTTGTCAGGGGGCCGTGAGTCAAAGTGATTAGAAAACCAAATCGGCGCGGAGACGGAGTGTTAATTGACCGCAGCTCCAGCTTGTAACCGCCGGCTAACGCAAGACCCACCCCTTCCCCTCGCGGCAAGGCGGGTGTTTTTGTTGTTGTTTTTGTCCGTGTCCCCCCCAACTAGCACTACAGCGCCCACAAACGCATGCTTACTGGCTGACGCGAGTTGCGTCTCTGGGCTGTTCAACGAGTGTCCGCCGCGCGTGTGGTGAGCTGTAGCAGGCCGGTCGGCACTCTTACAGACCCCCCGCCCAGCCGGTCCATGAGCACACACCTCAACACTCCAGTCCCCTCCTGTGAACCCGGAGGCACCTGAATCGAAGTGCAGTCCAGGTTTTTGCAATCACCGAGCAGTTAATTGCTCGAATGATCGGCCAGTATGTCTTCACACATGACCTCTAAGTCCAGGCAGTATGGAAAACCTGGAAGACACACTGAGTGCCTCTGCTTTAATGTCCAGGAGCACTGAGTGCACTGCTGCAGACACGTGAGAGTGAGATTAGGAAGACAAAATGTCACCAAGCAATAATGCAGCTGTGAAAGTGTGTGATGTGCAGGGAGGGCGGGGAGGGCGGAGAGGGCGGAGAGGGCGGAGAGGGGCGTCCCAGCTCCCTTCACCAGCGTTCAGAGTCTGATCAGTGAAACTGCTGAGAGCAGGAAGAGGCTTTTGCTAGGCAGAAGGTGCTTCATGGGATGTTCTCTTAGTACTAGTAACAGTAATCCGACCTTATAGTAATAATTTATAAATATAATGTCTTCAGAAAAAAAAAAAAAAAAAAACCATTCCATATTCAGAGAAATCTAAACAGATCCAATCGGAAAAGAACAGCTGCTCATCGACGACGACGTTACTCAAAAACGATGCATCACTTCCTGTGACATCACAAGGAGCTACAGCTTGATGTCTGCGATTTCAACTGGGCAGAACAGGGTGTGGATGTGCGTTCGCGAGCGCGTTGCCCGAGCTTCCCTACCTGCGTCGGCAGCGGGACACTTGCGGATGGTGAAGATAGCACTGAGGTCCTCCTCTTCCTCGGCCAGGCCCTTCTGCAGACGCTGCAGCTTACGTAGGCTCTCGCTGCGCTGGTGCTTCATGGAGCGCACGTGTTGGATGAGGTTCAGCTTGGCCTTGGTGGAGTAGGTGCACAGCACGCAGTGGTAGTAGCACGCCTCGCCCTCTACGGCACACTCGTGTTGCTGTAGGTGCTGCAGAGGGAGAGAGGGAGAGGGGGGGAGAGAGGGAGGGAGAGAGGAGAGAGAGGGGGAGAGGGGAGGGAGAGAGAGGGAGAGGGAGAGAGAGAGAGAGAGAGAGAGGGAGAGGGGGAGGGAGAGAGGGACAGGGGGAGGGAGAGAGAGAGACGTTAGCGCTAAGCTTTAGACCGATGGTGGACGGCTTGATACTGCCTCTTTGGTTCCGCTCACGCCGCTGGTAGACGAACAAATCAATTCCAAATGAGAATGAGGCTATTTAACACGAGCAACTCTCCCTCTAGCTTCCTCCGGACCGAGCTGTGGGGGAGTGGGAGGGGGTGTGGACGTGCATGCGGAGGTGCTAATAAGCGGAGAGGAGGAGAGAGGAGGACAGGAGGAGAGGAGAGGCTTGCCATCCTGCTGCTGGCCTGCTCCAACCTCCCTCCACCCCCCGCCTCTGAGGAGGAGCACATGCGTGGAGGCACAGAGGGACGGAGGCATTGATCTCCATCACTCAGGAGAAGAGCCCCTCGTCCCTGAAAAGGAAACTCCAAACATCTGCCTGTTTCACGCATGGGATGCTAAATATTGATCTCTGGTGTGTCCAACCCTCCCTCACAGAGCGAGTGAGACAGGGAGACTAAACCACACTCTGAAAGCATCCAGAACATTCCTCAGTGGGTGTGGGTATGTGGGGTTGGGGGTGGGGGGGTCTCTGTCCAACAATCCACAAACCCACAAGATGTCTGACCACTTCACACACCCCTATAGTGTGGCCACAATCCCAGCTGCCACTCTTGCACGCGTGCTGATCATTGAGCACGCTGGCCTCAATCAATGATTGGGGGCCACAGTGGGTGGGTTGGGCTTACAGCTGCATGTGACTGGTGGCCACGCCCCCCTGCTGCTGCATCAGCGTCCCTGAACACGCCCCCTTGGTCCTCGGCCCTCCCCTGCACGGGCCTTCCACAGATAGCTTGGAGGCGATGGGTTTCTGCGGCTACGATCAATGTCAATCACGGGTAATTCGTTCACTTCCCTTAATCTTCATGGCCATCGTCTCGCTGGCAAGATTTAATGTTCGTAGACTGAATTAGACGTGGAGCACACACATCTACCCACAGCTAGGGAATCAAGTCTGATAACACTGCCAAACCCAACCCAACTCACCCAAACCCAACTAGGGAATACAGTCTGATAATATTCCCAACTCAACCAAACCAAACTAGGGAATAGAGTCTGATAATATTTCCAACTCAATCAAACCAAACTAGGGAATAGAGTCTGATAATATTCCCAACTCAACCAAACCAAACTAGGGAATAGAGTCTGATAATATTCCCAACTCAACCAAACCAAACTAGGGAATACAGTCTGATAATATTCCCAACTCAACCAAACCCAACTCAACTCAACTCAACTAGGGAATCAAGTACAAGGAGCCTAAACTAAAAATAAATAAATAAATAAAATATATAAATAACTTGCTGTCTGTCATTAATGTTTCAATAAGATTTGCTGGCCAAGCTATTAAGAATATTAAATTTCATTCTAATGGAGAAAGCATATTCCATGTCATCATTTTAAAGACGTGAGCGAGGACTCAGAGCTGTTCTGCTCCTACATAAACAGAATTGGACCATGCCAGATAGCTTGGTCCAAATCGGCACGTGTTTCCTGCCTCTGCGTGTTCTGACGACACAGGAAGACGAGGTGATAAAGGTGGTGATGAAGGTGGCGAGATAACCCCAGTTCTACGTGTTTGCATGTGCACGCTACTTCTAGAGTACAGGCCTCTTAATCTCCGCCCCCACCCACACTGACCACACCCCCAAACCCATGACAAAAGTGGAGGGGAAACAGATTCATTTGCCTGTTTTGCCTGCAGCACGGACACGAGATGTGCTTCCTCACCCACCTCAGATGGACGAAGGCTGGAAAACATTAGATTTCTAACCCAATTAATGACGCATCAGGTGTTGACAGCAGAGAGAACACGAAAAAATATTATGTTTCCTAAAACGCACTCTCCCCTCCGCTGGTTATACTTAATTTTTGGGTAATATCCCAATATCGCTATGAGGCTTTTTCTGAGCAATTGTATTCCACTGGCTAGGGTGTCATATGTCTCAATTGTGCACCTAAGCTGTACATTAGGTGCAGGGCTTCCAGAAACAGGCTCCTGCTTTCTCAGTGTACCCTGTAGCTTCATGTAATGGAGTTATTAGGTGATTGCAAAAAGCACTGCCTCCTTCCTCACATGCTCTCTCTCCTCCACCTCCCACCTCCACCTCACCCTCCGTTCGAGGTGGAGCAGTGATGTCATCGCGTAGGTCGGGTTGCGTCCTGTGCTCATGTGTGCAGTGCGTGAATGTTCAGGTAGAGGAAGCGCTGCTGCTCTCAGCCCCTGGTATAAACCCGCAGGCTGGATTAGATTATATTACGTTGGATTAATCCTGGCGGGATTAGCCAGGACAGACATGCCTGAGATGTGACCAGCACTGAGTGCGCTGAGAAAGACAACGAATGGTCTTTAATTACAACAAAACTCTGCACACATCAGTCCGGCAGATGAATACGTACGCAATAACCCAACGGCACCTGAACAAAACGTCAAGGCTTGAGGAGAAACAGGAAGAGTTTTGTAACTCTTAGACAAGCAGGATTCACAAAAGGAGAGTGTGTGTAGGCCAGATCCAGCGGAGAGCCTGGAGCTCAGTGCTCCACCCAAGCCTGCTCCACGCGTGCCCTGCTGTGGCGGGACACCCTGCTCCACACAGGTGTGGCAGGAGCTGTTCTTCACACAGACTCCACCACACATGTGCAGGTGAAGAGCTCCACAATCATGTCCCCAAAAGGGAATCCAACATGACACTGGAGGCCTTAATAGGGTTCATTAGACATGTCCCGTGGGTGGGGAGTCTCCTATATTTCAGCCTCCCTGTACACACACACACACACACACACACACACACATACCACACAGCATTTCATCTAAAGCTATCCACATGAGGGACCCCTGGAGATACTATCTCCTCCTAATCTCCCGCCCTACCCTAAACACACACACACAAACATACACAACACACACACACACACACCCGTAGGCCTGGACGTGAAACACAATAACACAGGCCGTGTGTGTAAGTGCCGTGTCTGTTTCCTGCGATCCTGAAATGAAGCTCTGTGCTGATAAATCACCTCCAACTGGAGTGCAAGAATTCAACGGCTTAATGAAAAAGTCATGTCTGGAGAGAGGGGGCGGGGTTTGTGGGGGAGGTGGTGTCTAGGATCCCTCCCTCCATCACGGCCCCTATGCTGCCCAGTTCAGTCCCCTGGAGCTGGGGAGAGCTAGAACGTCCAGACCTCATCAGCTCCATTAAAGGAGAAGTTCTCTCTCACACACACACACACACACACACACACGTGTGCTAGCGGAGGATGAAATCATCTCCCTGTTCCTGTGTAGGTGAGCAGAGGCGGGCGGAGCAGTGTGCACTACCTCATCTACTCATCTGCAGCAGGCTCCTGGCCCCAGGGCACCTCGTCCTGCATTATCCACAGGTATCGCTTTCCACACCTACCTGCTCGGCGCACGACTCCACATTAGCATCCGGTTTTAATGGGTTGTGAAAATGCACCTTTCACAGCAGGCGGCGTTACGGCTGCCGCTGAGAGCACTCCCAACTCAGGACGGGGGCGGGGGGAGCGGGACGGGGGTGAGAGGGCGAAGGTGAGAGGGCGAAGGTGAGAGGGCGGGGCTCCCTTAACAGCAGGAACAGCCCAACCGGAGAGCCCAGGAACACACACATTTCGGATTCAACCCTGATTTCCACTATCATATCTGGCAGTGCTGTTAATACAAAATTAATGCATGAAAACAGATGACTATCCAGTAGCTAAATAGCTATCAATTTCTCCCAGAGATGGCCAATTCCCCCTGAGGGGGGGGGTTGGGGGCAGGGACCGTCTGAATGTGGCCTGCTTTGTAATTATCCCAGTGATTCTCAGCACTAAGTGGTGAAGCCGGGTACTTTCCCCCCCCCCCACACACACACACACACACACACACACACACACACAGTGTGTCAGTCCTTACAGTGAGTTGGGGTTGACAAGGGTCCGGAATAGGAGCCAGGCAAAACAAAAGCCCGGGGAAAAACAGAGGCCCGGCCCACAACTCACTAACAATTACACACGGCCTGCTTCCTCAGAAACCCAGGCCACACATCCTCACATATCACAGAGCCTGCGGCCATGACGGTGTCCACACAGAGGCACAGCCTGCCTGCCCAGGACCAACACATCACGCTGATGGGTAACGAAGTGAAGCACCTTTGTTACTTTGGGCCTTGGTGATGTCATATTTGAAATTGTAGCCAATGAGGTCACTGCTCTGCATCCTGAATAGAGACAAAAAGATTCACCTGAAGGGCAGAAAATGGCGGCTGGAGAGAGAGGAGAGTACTGTCTCATATCTCACTGTGTGTGTGTGTGTGTGTGTGTGAGCAGGTTATGGAGGGTGTGCATCACCCCTCTAGGATGGGTATTTAGGAATGTGTGTTCACTACTGTCAGTGAAAGGGTGAGTTTACATCAAACACACAGTGGCCTCTAATTTACCCTTTATCTGCCTCATTCTCTTTTTTGTTTTCTTACTCTCTCCCTCCCTCCCTCCTTCCCTCCCTCCGTCCGTCTCTCTGAACAGCAGCAGCAGAGGCTGAACCCACAACCACAGAAGCCACGATTGATGCCAAGTAGTGCAACTGGTTCAAATTAGCCACCACTAGCGGCAACATGCCCAGACACTGCGCTGTGGCTGGGGGGAGACGACGTGCACCCGACCCCTCGCTGGATGCCCCGCCCCACATGCCTCCCCAGGCCCCTCCCCTCCCCTGGGCCCCGCCTCCCCAGGGCTCCACCTCCCGGTCAACAGTACGGTTCCCTCCTTGGCCCTCGATATCACGTCACGGTCAGTGTTCCCTGGTGGAAGCTGCCTGTGTGCTTTGAGTAAGTGGTACAACTGTGCAAGATCTTCACCGTATGTCCTTTTAGGTCAAAGGTTAAAGCAGCTGGATGGCTATAAGACGTCTGTGTCCACAGGTGTGGCCATCGAGAGACAGAACACAAGAAGAGAAATAGAAACCACGGTCAAAAAGATACAGCGAGACCCTAAAGACAATCCTGTCCCACCAGTAACAACGTATACCACTCTGCCTCACTTTAGTACTAAATAAAGCAATAATTATTGAATTCCTTTGGAATAAATAAGTTGCTGGAAAGTAAACAATAGGAACATAATTGCAGAGAGAAGGCAATCAATGTCTCCAGTCGTTCGCCCCGTGCTGATTATGTACGCTGCCGTTGTGTGCATTTCTTCAGGCGTCGGACTAACGGGGTTTGGGGTAGTGACAGAAAGTTAAATAACACCTCCTCGCACACGCCTCAGTGAAACAAGGGCCAGGTAATCCCTCCTCCGATAATGCCCCGCGCTGCCGAGCCACGGCTCTCCATCAGCTGATCAATGCCTCCACATAATTCACAGAGCGAATGCGTCCGGGCGAGGGGCCGAGAAATAGAGCGGGGCAGATCAATGCCAATGCCCACTGTAGTTCTGCCCCCGACGCCCCCTCCCCAGTACCACGCACCCCCATTCATTAGGCATATTTGCATAAGCATGGACACGCATGCATAATGCAAGGCACTAATCACGGCCAGATAAACGCATTCCGCCTTGTTAATGAGCTGGGCCTCTGCTCACAGTGTACGGCAAATGACTCTGAAAGGAGGCAGGAAATGATGTCGAGCCCAGGACAAGGGGGGGGGGGGGGGACAGAGAAGGGAAGTGCAACATATTAATCGCTAGACGTCGCCCTCCGCTCTGAGTGGCTAATTAACAGCTTAGCCTCCCGGTGATTTTATGAATGCAGGCCCTGCCGCTCATAAGCCTCGCAGTACAATAAATCTGCCTGCAGGGGGCGACAGCTGTGTGGTGCTCCTGAGGCATGGCAGGCAGCTGCTCCAACCGTCCCCAGACATCTGCAGCCGTGCCGTGCCATCTGGAAGTTTAAGAGGGCAGCTCCAAACCTGCTCCAGCACCCCTGCCCCCCTTGCGTCCTGCAGCAAACCCTTCCATTTTGGGTCGAGTCGGCAAGCGATAATTATTAGGACGGGACAGTGGAGGAATGTTCGGTGCACCCTGCGGCCGGCAGCTGGGAGACAGTCGCAATCAATCGAGAGGCGCTCGGGTGCTCTGGGAGCGTTTAATGATGTCTCATCTCCATGTGAGTAGAAGTGGGGAATTAGGGGCCTGGTGCAACAGCCAATCACAAGAGCAGAAGACTGTGATGTCCGGGGCCCAGGCAGGGCTAGCACAGCTGGAGAGGTGTCACGCACCAAGGTTTTGATTAAACCAGGCCTTGTGTTATGACTGCATCAGGAAGCTTATCACAGAACAACCAAAACCCACTCACACACACACACACACACACACACACACACACATGAAGCAGTACTGCTCATTCGAGCCAAAAGATTTCGTAAAAGATCTCAAAGGAGACTTGAAAAAAGCAAAAAAAAAACAAAAACGTACGTGTCTGACAGGTTCTTTCTAATCTGCCTTTGATGTCAAGCTCAAGTCACATGACTGTCTTTCTCAGGGATGGGGAAGAGACCCACCAGCAGTGCTTCTACAAGCTTGAGCGAAATTCATCACTCCCTCAATTTCCTGTACATAACAGACTACAGAAGCAGAATGGCAAGATGGCCTGTCTGCAGCAAGGTAGACACAGTAACTCGGCACCAGTGGGGATGTGCTCACCACTCAGTACCCGACCCTTAGCAGTGCCACCGTGAGAAGCCCTGCAAGGCCTTGTGGGATTGCGAGGTGTGAACGCCTGCTCGCATGGCTGGGGTTGCTGGTGGGACAGCGCAGGAGGACGCAGCAGGAAAGTGTGGTAGCTTTTTGGAAAGGGGGTTTGGGGTCTTCCCAAGACACACTACACTTGTGGTGATTTGTATAGCCGGGGAAATTTCTATTCAGCAAGGGAGCGTGACTAAATCTGTCATTAGTCAACAATCAACAACAAACAAACATCCCCTACAATCCTCACGGGAGCCACGTTTGAGAGCCGCCCGGGTGTCTGCCCAGGGCACCAGAGTGGCACACACACACACACACACACACACACACACTCCTCCTTCCCTCTACCGTCTCATGCTTAAACAAGATCACGTGTAAAACAGGAGGAGGAGGAGGAAGGCTCCTAACATCAGCTCCTCGGGCGTGTATTATCCAGCTTACACCTGTGGCGTGCCTCCGTTTGGCTGCGTAAATATTTCATTACCACATAATTGGTTGGTGCTCCAGGCTAGGCAATAAGGCGGGAGAGAACATAATGTTGGGTTTTTTTGTTCCTTTTCTCCTCCTTGTTCTTCTTTTCTATATAAAATTCACAAAAGCGAGAACAGAAGCTGAAACACACCATGTTTGAACTGGTCCCAGCTAGGGAAGGAGATGGAGATGTTGGAGATGGACCTCCTCCTGTCCCCTACGCTGCACCCCCCGCCCACCTTCTCCACCTTCTCCACCTACGCCCAGAGGCCCGGCTTAACGCGAGACTGGAGCCACACGTCTGCGTCCGCGTAAATATTTAAGCTGAGCCTAACGTGTCCGGGACCTTTACAAGCTCCACTGTGCCGGCGAAAGAGCAACGAGTGTTCCACCTCTTAACATGCAAATGAGCAGGGGGGGGGCGTGGTGGGGGCGGACGCTCATTTGCATTTCTGCAATGTGTTAAAGTGACTTTGGACTCCTACTCGACTGCAGCCCTCCACACGCTGACTACACACTCGAGCGCGAGTCTCGTCATGCACACACACAGAGTGTAGGCACTCCGGCCATAAATAACACAGGGGGCGTCTGCTGAAATACTGGCCACACTGAAATAAAAGATACACTCAAGCAGGAGCAGGAACCTTGGAGAGACCGCACAGGTCTGAATTGGAGGAATCACACCTGAACATCACCCAGGAGCTGAGGCTTGTGGGATATGAGGACCCTGGAACCTGAGCTTGTAAAGTAAGTGCACTCTGTGTTGGGAAGCACACAGCCAGGGCCCAGAGGACCTGTACAGGGCTTCAGCCACACGTGAGCTCGAGGTGGGCCGCGTGTTTGGTGCGCCGACCTCTAGCCTGTGTCTCGAGCACATATGCAGGCCCGTCAGCTCTCGGGAAGAGCCACAGAGTCTCGACACACTCACCACCCAGCCTGCAAACACACGCCGTAAACGCACATGCGGCTTTACAGGGTCGTTCACGGGGCCGGCGCATTAGCCAAAAATAAATAAATTAAATAAAGAAGCCGGAACTTTCCATAAAAAAAAAAGAAACAAAGTGCTCATTGATCAGCGGGATCGATGGCTAATCAATAACCTAAACTGTTATCGTTCTGAGCGCGGGGTAATTACTGCTGAGATATGGTCGTCATCACAAAAATCAAACACTGTCCAGGCTAATAGGAGGCAGCGCCATTATTTAAAAAAAAGAAGAAATGAGAAACAGCTTTGGAGCCCATAGCACCGCCCTGCTGATCGCGCGGACACAGAGCTTCCCAAAATAACCCTCTCACACCATTAGTCGCCGTGTCACCGTGGAGGTCGAACTGCTCACTGCCCAGTTAGGGGACATTTAATCCCAGTCTCGGAAACCTCGTTCGAGACAGCTAAACTATGTAGGCCCTTTTAATGTAAATCCTGCACGTAGCCTATAAGATCATGTTCAGGCACTTTTTTATAGGACAACTATGATTTTAATGTATTAATGTTTTGGAAGGGTGCCATTCTTAAGCGATTTGCAGTAGGCTGACCTCGCTGGCTAGAAGGCGAGGAGAAAAGCACACCAGCAGTGTCGTAGCAGACACGCGGGCTCAGGTGGAGGACCCCACCCGACCCCAGAACGGCTTCAGCGCGCCTGTGCAGTGTCACCACCTCTACCTGTCCACGATGGTGTTTACACTTCAGCCTCGCGTGTAAACGCAGCAACTGGGCATGTGCGAAAAAAGCATGAGCCAGTCGGGAGTTATCTAGCCGTGGAGGACAGGGTGAGGGTGTCGAGGCGCAGGGTGTGCGGCTCAGGTTTCTGGGAGTCTGTGCTAAGCATGCTGGGAGGGGCCACACACACACACACACACACACACACACACACACAGGTCTACCACAGGAAGCAGGAGCGAAGTGTATACAGTTTCTACCATCTCTTCCCTTCTCCCTCTCTCTCTCTCTCCATTTCTCACTTTCTCTTTCTGTCTCTCACTCTTGCCCTTTCACGCGTGCACTCTCTCTCTCTCTATTTCTCTCCCTCTCTCTCTCTCTCTCCCTCTCTCTGTCCCTCCCTCGCTCTCCCCTGCATTCTCCACCAAAGCGCCAGGGGCAGCAGGCTTGTAAAAGCAACCACAGCTCTTTGAGACGTGCGTGTATTTACAAACGGAGCTATGTCGGAATCAAAGGAATTACCACATGACATAACACATTAACCAGACAGCGGACGGAGAATTTATGGAGCGCTTCGCACGAGGGCGCGCAGGCCGGGGGAAGGCAGACGCGCCATTGTTCCTTCACGTACAGCCGACAGCAGGTAGAACTCACTCACCTATCACGGCACCCGACCGCAGGGATCCTCCGCCAAGGCCCTGGCCACGCCCTCTGTCCTTGCTCCCAGCGAGTCAGGCGGCTACAGGTGGCGAACGCCGGCCCCCTCCCCGCCCAACAGCCCCCCCCCCCCTCACTTCCTGTTGTGTCTCCACTCGCTTGGTCCCTTTCAGTCCTGCTCCTCCGGGATCTCCTCAGCGAATCGCGCGCGCCGGCACTCGCGGGCGGTTATGTAAGCTCTCCGCACGTGTGTAGCAGGGCTCGCTGTGCAGCTCCTTCTGAGAAGTAAGGGAGTTAAATCGGCTGTGCTCCGTCCTCGTCTACAGATCTAACGGCTCGTTCTCTCTCTCTCCCTCTCTCTCTCTCCCTCTCCCCTCCTACTCTACCTTGGCTCTTTTCCTCTGTTTCTGTTCCACCTAATCTCTCACCTCAGTTTTTATTTCGTCCTCATCAGCAAGAGACTAAAAATAAATGATAAATGGAACATGATATTTTAAAGCCTTATCTCTTATCTGTTCTTACATCGGAATAATAGGGTAGTTAATCCTGCTGATCTCCCTCAAATTGATTAATCAGCACATGCGGACAATCAAATAAATGATTAATATTCTCCAGACCTGCGGTCGGACAGTTACCCCGAAAGCATCAGTAATAATTCAGTAACCTTTGCCAGACCAAAGCTCTCAGATGCAGGGGGAGGGGCAGCTTTGAACTGAGAGCATAACAAACTCACCCACTGCCCCTTCCACCATCTCCCAGCATGCACTAGCTGGTGAGAAGCACTCGTCCACTGACCTAGCCAGACTGTTCTGCCTACGCCTGTGGGTGGAGGCAAATTGCAGGCACCCTTGTGCATTCCAGCTCGTCAGAGATGGTGCCAGTCCATCTCTCTGTGTGAAATACTGTTAACCAACACAGGCGTTCGGAAAGAATTATACCAGGAGGTGCTCCGTTGGATATGCGCATGATGAGAGAGGTTGCTTTAGCGTGGAGGGGGCACAGGGTTATGCAGGGTGTGTGCAGACCCCGTCCTGGTGACGGATCCCCTGTTAATTCAGCTATTTTTAGGACAAAGCCGGGGGTGTCTCCACACAGAATGGGTGCCTTTCTCCCCCGTTCCCCACGGCGCTAAGCCTCCCCCAAGGGTCAGCAAACAGCCGTGCCCATCTGCTAGCCTGCACACGACTCTTCATAATGGGAGAGAAGTGCGGTGCAGTTATACCCCTCCGGCCAGGGCAGGGAGCTGCCCCAGCAGGGCAGGGACAACTGGGAGTGTGGGCTCAGGTCTGTGCCACACCGTGTGTGTCCTTGATCATCCATATGAGGTGGTCCCACTCCAGCCCCTGGCTCTGAACAAACCCCCAAACACACACACACACACACACACACACACACACACACAGCACCCCCCCTGGTTCCTTTGCCCTTTGTGTCAGTCCGGCTGAGCTGTGGGGTCCGCAGCTGTCGGCCACGTTCTTGCCGTGCGACACGCTGACTCCCGGTAGATCGGGACACAGGCGTGCCTGACATTGCAGCACACGGAGCCACCTGCGTTCTGCCCGTCAGTGGCCGCGCTCCTGCACTAGCCGGAGTCCGCGGCGTTTTGCTAATCCACAGCGCTCTCTCTCCCCTCGCGCCCCGAGACCCTTGCACCCACAGCAGGGGTAACATTAGCTGTTCAGCGGGAGAGGGCTACCCCAACACCATACACAGCAGTGATGTATGGCCTTCTCTTTAATAGGTCCAAGCAAAGCGTCCAGAGGAGCTCTGCTCTTCTATAACCGATACCGCACGCTTTGATCTCGTCTCAGACTGGGGCTGTTTATAAATCAGCCACACAAATATTTACGAGTTAGACTAGGGGTGGGGGGGGCTCTAGTAGTGGGGGAGGTCTGGTTTGTATCTCCACCCCCCACGCTCTCGCTCTGGTTCACCCCCTCCCACCCCTCCCCCATCCATGCGTCGATGAGACCACAGTGGCAAAGGATTGGGGGCCTCATCCATCATGGCTGCTGGCCACCTTTACTGCCTGCCGACTCGGACCGGCCCACTGTGTGCACAGGGGCCACGCGGCGGAGGGCGTTAATACCACTGAGCACTGGAGCAGGATAGAAAGAACCCCCCCCTTTAAATACTCCTGGCACCCATCAGCTGGTGAGTTTGCCTGTATGCCTTAACATCGCGAGGCAAGTTCCATTTTACACCCAGCACTTCCTGAAAATCATCTCTGCTTGACAAATGAACATGAGGTTCTGCTGTACAGGACGACATCACCCACCTCACCGCTCACCTGGCTGTCGCCATAGCGCCCACGGCCTGCACACCCCTGGCCCCTCCATCCACTGTAATTGTTCCCACCAGCCCTGACCTCTGCCCTGACCTCTGCCCTGATCCCATCCTGATACACACAGTGTCTATTAAGTCGGGAAGTAGGTAAATGCTCCTCTAATGACCCCTCAGTCCTAATGACGCGAGTGAGAGCGGAGAGCCGGGCAGGGGGAAGGGGAGAAAATCAATCCCCATCTTTTTTCTTTTATCTGCCACCAATTCGGTTTCCACTTTCTCCGTTACGCAGAGGACCGAAAAGATGGAGCGAGAGGAGAGGAAGGATGGGTGGTGAAAAGAAAAACACGAAGTTTGAGTGCTGCATGTCATGGGCCTGGTCATATGATGGATATCAGCACGAGAGTTTAAATAAAATATGATTCAAATATGTCGAGAGGAGCCTCTCAAGTTTAGGAAAAGAAGATATATTTAAAGAGATGGAAGCGTTCTCTCTCTCCCTCTCTCTCTCTCTCTCTCTCTCTCTCTCCTCTCCCTGTCTCTCTCTCCTCTCTCTCTCTCTCTCTCTCTCTCTCTCCCTCTCCCTCTCCCTGTCTCTCCCTCTCCCTCTCTCTCCCTCTCTCTCTCTCCCTCTCTCTCTCCCTCTCCCTCTCTCTCTCTCTCTCTCCTCTCTCTCTCCCTCTCTCTCTCCCTCTTCCTCTCTCTCTCTCTCCCTCTCCCTCCCTCTCAGCCTGTGTGTGCAGGAGCAGTGAACCAATCTAGAGACACAGGGAGGATAATTGAAGGCCTGGGGACTCGGGTTGAGCTGCTCACCTCCAGCCAAAAAGTGAGGCACATCTTGGACCCAGAGCATCTCTGTGTGACCTCATCATGGACAATAACAGAGTGTGTGAGTGCGCGGGCGTGTGTATGGGGGTAAGTGCGGCAGGGCGATGGCAGTGGTATACTGGCTTGTCGATCGATGCGGTGATTGGCAGTTAATGGCCTTTCCTGTTCTGCCTTCGTAACCCCGCACTGATGACTGTCGCCTCTCATCAGAGATGGCAGATTCCGTTTGATTTTCGTACATGAAGGCCTTCCCTTTGCGGAGATGGCTTCATCGTGTTTAATGATTTAAAAGTTAAGTCGAACGCTGGGAATTTGCTGCCGTATGTGGGCCAGGGAGGGAAGCGGTTCTCCGTCGCCTGTCCAGGGTCCCAAGGACCTTCCTAACAGTGGCAGGTGCAGCTTGGTCAACTTGCCGTGAAGTTGAAGAGCTAATCAGGTGAGTTTTAAATGCCCTGCGTCTGGTTTCCACATGCGTGTTCCTGGAGGCTGGAGTGAACACAGGGGTGCGCTGGGTCTCCACACCTCTGAATCCGCTTTTGGGACACATAGGTGGCGGTTACGCGGTGTGATTGAAGACGCGATGAAGGAGTCTCCTCCAGCTTCACCGCGTTCTTATGTATTGTTATAAGAGTGTCAACCATGATGGGCCTTAGTGAAAATGACCCTGGGAGAAAGATGTGGCTTCTAACAGAGCAAGACGCACTGGTGATGCCCAGGAGCACATGGGGGTTCTTATGAGCTCTCCGAAAGGCAACCAGGAGTATTGGTGTTAGATCCTAAACCTGATGCCACGTTCAGACCTGGCTGGATCATGTCTTGGGGGACTTTCGATAATTCAGCTTCTCCTATAACCCTTATAGCCTCTTCTTTCCCATTTAATAGTCCAGATACTCCAGTCGTTTCTACATCACATCACTCTGAATGGTCAAAGATTTCCACTGGTAGTTAAATGAAAATGTGCCAGTTCAGATCGGAGTAACAGAAGAGAAGACGGACACGAGGAAACCACAGGAAGCCCATCCTACTGTTTCTAGAGCGACAGACAGCACAGTGTAAACTTGGTAAGAAGATCCCTATGAAATAAAGAGCAGGTGTGTGGGGAGTGTGAAAGATGTGGATAGCCCTGACACTGGCCTGGAAACTCATCACTCACTGAGAATGAGCAATGGTACACAGGGCCAGACAACTGGAGATCAGCTCAGACAACACAACAAAAGCCTGGTGTGTGTGTGTGTGTGTGTGTGATTCAGACCCACCGGGACCCACAAATGGAGAATTAATATACATACCCAGAACACTTTCCCCAGCAACATCAACAAATATTTAATAAAGCCTGCTTCATATAACTCATTAATAAGGTGCTCCCCTCTCTTCCTGCACACGTTAATTTAATACAATGATAATCTGAATAATCATTTGCATACCAGATCTCACAATCCACTCGAGTGGCAAAAATATAATGTCTCCCAGAGATTTCATTTATACAGTAGCACAGACAGGCCTTCTGGTTCAAATTAGCAGTACAAGACCACTCCAGCCTAACAAGTATAAATTAAGGAAATTCCTAAGTACTGACAGAGATAACCCCGCATATGGGACTGAAGTCAGTCTCTGGCCTGGTGTTGACCAAATGTGGTGATGCTGCTGTGATGATGAGGGGGATGAAAGAGAGAGGGAGGGAGGGATGGGTGGATGGGTGGATGGCGGTGGGAGAGGGTGGAGAAGTGTGGTGCCCTCGAACGCTTCCTCCGCCTCCCCTCCTGCATCTGTGGGCCCCTGTGTACTGAGCACTCGACTTCATAAATCACCGGCGGCGTTTGAAAAATGCTTCATAAAACACCAATGTGTGAAACTGCTTAAAACCAGAGCAAAAGCGCCTTTCACCCAGTCCAACAGCTGCAGCTAGTAAAACACACACACACACACACACACACACACACACGCACACACACACACACACACCTCTGAGAGGTTGACCTCAGAGTTCCCGTATCAGCAGGAGGGGATGCACAGGGATGAGAGCCCACTGAGCGTGCTATGACACCGTGTGTGTGTGTGTTCGTCCCTCCACGTTCTGTACAGGGAGTCACTATGACTGCTATGAGAGAATGTGAGGGCTATAAAGTTGCGGCAAATGTTTGCCCTTGAAAAACATTCAGCTCCTCTCACGTCAGTGTCTCCCCTCATCCCCAATCTCCTCCACTGTCTTCTCTCACACACTCTAACAAGCGTAAAGGAGAACGCGGGTGGAGAGGGACATGGAGGGAGAGGGAGGGAGGCAGTGTGGAGAACGCTGAGCTGCAACCTGGCGGACTATGGCGTGGTGGTTAGCATGTTTGCCTCTCAGCACTGGGGTCTTGGGTTCAAGTCCCTATCTGAGTGGAGCGTCCATGTTTGCCCCGTGTCTTCCTCCAACAGTCCAAGAATGTGGAGGTTAGGTAACAAAAAAAACTACTCTCTGTGTGTGACTGTGTCTCTTCATGTCCAGTGTCTGAGTGCATTAACGTGGGTGCCTGTCTGTCCTAGGGGGTGTCCTTCTTGCACCTCCTCTCCCAGGGGGCGGGGCTTCCAGAAGAGAGGACACTGTGTGCAATTGGCTGCCGTTTGTCTGTGGTTTGTGTGAATGGGAGTGTGTGCTTGTACCTGTGTAAAATTGTACAGTGACCTTGAAAGGCACTATATAAAGTGAACATTCATATGACAAAACAGCATTGGAGACCAACTGGAACTTTTCCTTCACCTCTCATCCCAGTGCTCACTACGGCCCCACCCGAGGACTCCACCCTTTAAATCAATAATTCATCATTTCCATAACAGGAACTCCAGCGGGTGTTTGCATTCTGGCCCCGCCCCCTCATCATTTTTCTCTGTTTTCCCCGTTTTACACAGGAATAAAAGCGCATGATGCGAAAACAAGGTGTGAAATGATTTTTTCCAGAGGGACCCCAATAAAAACCATATGACACCCGAGGCTGAACTGCTTAATTACAAAGGGATGAAAATCTGCACTCTACATCTGGTGAGAACATTACACTGATGCCCCCATAACGCTGATAGATTTATGGGTCCCACTCTGAGCTGTGGACTTGCGGTGAAGCCTTACACAAGGCTCTTCGTTGGGCATCCATCTCAGTAAGGGGTGGACTTTTCTGACTCGGTACCGAGGTAGCAGTGCGATTGGGTCAGACCAGTGCTCTGCCTGACCTTGCTGACCTCCAAGGCCAAACTAGTTCTTCAACTGCTTCAGCCATCCAGGTATTGAGTGTTGCAGGTTTTTAAATGATTTTTTAAACAATTTTTTTTGGATAGACTTAATCAGCAACTGGTAGCCAGCCTTTCCCTCTCTTCCCTCTCTTCTCTCTCTTCCCTCTCTTCTCTCTTCCCTCTCTTCCCTCTCTTCTCTCTCTTCCCTCTCTTCTCTCTCTTCCCTCTCTTCCCTCTCTTCTCTCTCTCCATCACTTTCTCCCTCTTTTTATTGTGGCAGTTAAACCTCCAAGTGGACATTTAGCTGGTCCCTCCATCTCCATGGTGACGGCAGAAGCTAGGACGCCGCTGTCCCAAGTCTGGCACAACCCCCGCACTTGATTTGCCTTGAAATTTGACTGACAAATACATGCAAACGTGACACTAAATCGTAGAGCGCAGCTGATTAATCACTGACCTCTCCAGTGCTTGCAGGGCCCAGAGTGAGTGTGTAATCTCACAGCTGAAGATGTACAAGGGGGTGGGGCACAGAGGAGGGCACAGATAGCAAAATAATTGATATGGAAGTAATATCATCTTTACAAGATGGAGGCTGGCACTGTTCAGATAACAGCCTGATTAGGGTGAAACAGAAAAGCCCCTCTGGATAGTCAGGGGGTAGGAAGCCAATTCAGGGCAGTGTAGTTCTGCACACAGATCCAATTTGGCCCTCGTCAAGTTAAGCTGACGAGCATGTAGTTGGCGTGCCAGGGCGGGACGCTCTCGTCTGCGAGAGAAACGCTGGCGTGTTCCGCTTTTATGGCCCGTTCCTCTGTTTCTGCTTTATAAGGTGTTTTATGAAACACAGATCTACTGTTGAGTGAATAAATTATCTGACGTGTAAACAACAAACTCTACGCCTTGTAACTGGGGGAAGAGGATGAAGACAAAAAGCAAGAGAGAGAGACGGAAGATAGGAGATGTCCGAAACAGATGGAGAGAGAGAGAGAGAGAGAGGGAAGCACGAGTGAGAGAACGAGATCGGGAAGGCCGGGGGAGGATCTGGCCAGGGAGAATGTTTAGTTTTCCTGGTCGGTTGGATTAAAGATATTTAATCTTAAGTGGAGCGAGTAGTGGGACCACCCAGCGGCTGGTGTGTCCTCCCCGCCGCGTCCTGCTCCGCCGCGTCCTGCTCCGCCGCGTCCTGCTCCGCCGCGTCCTGCTCCGCCGCGTCCTCCTGGGTGACGGGTATTCGCCTTGTTTATTCATTTTGAGGAGGCGGCTAACGGACGGGTCAGGGATGGGGGGGGGGGTCGAGTGGGGAGACTTGAGAGGGACACAGAGAAAGAGAGACAGCAACGGACAGATGCGAAAGGACACTGGATGCCACGCCTACAGTGGCTGCAGAGAGGACTTCAGGTGTTTCAGCCAGTCCAGGCTCCAGGTACACGGTAGCCTCACAAGCTCGGCTTGTTGTCTGTTTAACCATAAACTAAGGGGGCATGTGGGGGGCTGGAGGCTAGACATCCAGGGAGCGGTTAATAACACAGTCATATCTTCAGACGTGTGCTCCTGAGCGAGGGTCTCCCTCTACACTCTCTACTGTACTCCACTGTGAGTTAACGTTAGCAATCGCAGCCAACAGAAGGAACTGGAAGGAAAAGGAGACAGGCCTATGAGCCTAGCGGGCTGCTGGTCTGTACACACACACACACAGGGGCAGATACACTACTAACCAGCAGCAGTTCTCCTGCAGCTGGTGCGCGGGTCAACGCCTGGCCCCTACCGTGGTGGGAGCTACAGGAGTTGTGAAATTCCAGTACGCTGCCAGAGACATGTGGCCTCGGGCCCTCCCACTGTGCTACGGGCCAACATCACACCTGCCCACAAGCCTGACGGACAGCAATCCTGGCCAACCACTGGACTTGGTCTAGGGGAAACCCCCCCCCAGCCACTTTTTTCCAAGTGAACCGACCTGTTTGGTTTCTCTGGAGGTCAGTGTGCAGCAGACAGATGGGACAACGCCACTCAAGAAGGGTGGTGAGATGGTGGTGGGGATCAAACCTGCGCTGACAGTGGAGGGTCTACCATAAACGTAACCACTGCCTCAGAAAGCATTACCTACCTACCTACCTACCACACGCACACACACACACACACACACACACACACACACACACACACACAGAGCAAGAACACACACTACATAAACAGACCTTTATATTAACATTACAAGTATAATTGTTCTCAGGAGAAAAACCTGTTGGTTGATATAGTGGTCCGATGCCTACAAGGTGGGCGTACCACACTTTAACAGCAAGGGGGTGGAGGTGGAGGTGGTGCAGGATGTCTGAGTGGTGGCGGGGCAGATGAAGCATGGGCACTTTATTAGCGCGGTACTACCAGTAAATCAGAGCTCAGCTCTTCCTGGAACAGCAGCAACCTTTTTTGCCCACTGAGCACTATTACCGAACAATCACGGGCTAGCCATGATAATTAGCAGAGTATCTCCATCTAAACGTCTCTCCCGCTCTCTCCATCGCTCTCAGACCTGCTGTGTTTCTTAAACCCCCCCCCCTCCTCCTCAATCCCACTCTACGTCTACGCGATGTCTGGAGGGTTAGCGCGTACAGTTTGGGTGTGGCTGTCTCTGACGGCATCTTTCTCCATGGCTGATCTCTCTCCGCGAGAGCCATAACTACGGAACGCACCCTCGCAACTTTGAGTGAAAATCACTCCCACAAAACAAAACAAGAAACCATCTTGCTGGAACAAGCACAACCAGTGCTGGTGTGTTTTGATGGTGCAACGTTACCAGCCTGGAGAGGATAAATCACAATGCTGATCATCTCCATTAATGGTGGAGGTCACGGGGGTCGAATCCAAGGGCCTGTGTTTGGGAGGGCAGGGTCGTGATCGAGGAGCTAATCCCTCCCGCCCGCGTGCGACGGTCTGTTTTCGCTTTACCGCGTTCCTCTTTCTCTGACGTTTTCTCTCCGCCGCGTTGGATTGCACTGGAGGGGAAAATAAAGAGTGCGCAGTGTGTCCAAAGGAGCCGTCGCTGCCCCGGGTGGGAGGGCGGAGGTTGACACGCAGGCGCTGCCGTGTTAGTGTGTAGGGCCATGTCCACACGTGATTCTGGGGCCCCCGTTTACACGACCATCGGCCCGGCGGTGGCTACGTGCTCTTGCCGAGTGCATGTTTGTGTGTGAAGTCGCGTAGCTCCTTAACGGAGCGAGACGAGGGCGGAGGAGAGGGGGAGAAGGCCGTTGGCCAACGTCGGGCTGCTTGGGTAAAGATTCCCCATGTGATAGTGACGGCACTTTCTTCCTCTCTTTGCGTAGCCAAGCGGCATCTGGAGTGGATTTTGTGCGAGCAGACACCGAAGAACATGATTACATTCGGTTAACTGCGGCCTAAACTGATTATGCATGTGCCAAGCTAATGGACTACATTTGCAAGAGGAAAAATAACATCCAATCAATCTCAATTAGTGCAGATCGCAGTGGCCCCCGAGATGAGGAAGGTAGCCAGCTAACCCTCCCCGTCCTCCTGCACCATTGGACACTGTGCCTGGAAGCTCGGGCCAAGCCCCGCCTCCCGCTAAGCCGTCTGGAGCGGAGAGCAGCAGCTCAGATTCACGCCGAACTTCAGAGAAATGGGGGGAAAAAAAAATAAACAAAAGCAAATGGCTTTCACCTCCACGCTTTAGCGACTTGTGAGATGTGCCAGTGTACAAAACAGGTGATGACATGGGCTTTAGTTACTGTATTTCAAGATTTTAAACAGGAAGTACGACAACTTGAGTCCAACAAAAGTCTTCAGTGTTTTCTCCCACTACCACTTTAACCTCCGGATATTTTCAAACGCAGTTACACTCGACTACTAAGCCGCGGTGCAGTTTGTGAATACTTCTGCCTGTCTTCTGGGTCCACGACCACGACTGACCCACGGCAGACCAGGAAGTAGAGCTCTTCTTTAAGGAGCGATGTGTATTAGTTACTCGACTTCTACAACTCAAGTAGACTTTCTACAACTCAAGTAGACTTCCTTAGATGTAAGAGTACCTCTACTTAAGGACACTTTTATTGTGTATTTTATACCACTAGAGATTATCTAGCATTGCACACACAGACATGATGTATCTACTGATGAAGAAGCGTGTTTAATCGAGTGGAGTTTCATCAAGTGTACGAATGATTCACAGCGGATGCTTGGAGTGCCCAAATGGTACAGTACACTGATGATCTTTCATTACAAAACACACGGACCTCTAATTTATTGATTGTTGCTACTCATGATACCATCTGCTGAGATTACAAATTAGGGTTTAACGCAATCTGTGATTTAAGTGACTTACTACAGCATCCATCAGGCTTAAAAACAATAAATGAAATTAAAATAATAAATGGCTCACAAATTGTCTGTGGATCTGCTAAAAGGCGTCCGCCTGGTAGAACTTGGGAGAAAGGTCAAAGGTGAGCACGATGCACACTTTTGGCTTCATGAGCCCTGCTATGCCGAGACTGAGGCTGTTGTGGTGTTCACCTTTTCCACTCGTGAACCTCAGTTGCTCTCTGGAAAGACTAAAAACAAGTCACCGCTAAAGACAGTGAAGACTAAACTTTGGGATGACCTGCATATTGTTGTGTGGGCCATCTGCAAGAGCTTAGGGGCGAGCGCCATGACCTCAGCCTTCACCACTACAGAGCAGTCGGTGAGCGGGAACTCACAGAGAGCAGGGAAAGGTCAAAGTTCGGCGGGCGAGGAGGGAGCATGAGTGAGAGGTGCATGTGGAGCTGGAGTGGCGTGTGCTGGTCCCTCGTCGGCTCTGTGGTGGTCCCTGTGGTCGGGACACTTTGCCTGTGCTTTCCATGGGTTTTTGGAACATTCCAATATGTGGAGTAGTGGGGGGGGCAGTATTTTTAGAAAGGCCTAATATGGGCCACATACCACAGACTCTCAAATTATCCCATCCAGCTTAGCCCTCAGTTTAAACCTTCCTTTTTAATTCCAGTAATTACAGGCTCCAATTTATACGGAGCCGTGCACACAAAGGGCCTGTTTAACGCAAACCAGTTTGATTTGGGTGAAGTGTCCCCGGGATCTCCCACATCTTACAGCCCTGTTTATGCTGACGATCATTTATTTTCTCCCACCATAAAAAGAGACCAAACTGATGCACTTTTACATGAGATTTTGCTCTTCGAGGAATAACACCTCCTCCCTCCCTCCCTCCCTCCCTCCTCCCCTCCTCTCAGGCTTGGGTCAGGACTGGCCTGTCAGTACCCTGACCAGGGTCATAAATCCCATGCGACGCGAACCCTGTGACGTTGTTGTTGGTAACCGCACCGCCTCTACTGCCACGTTCCTGCTAATCACATTTGTACGTGGCGAAACGCAGTAATAGCGTCTCCGTTTGCGGGCATGACTGGTGTAGAAGAGGGTGGGGGTGCAGGGGCAGGCTAGGATGTAGTGGGGGGGTGACTACAGGCGTGTGTGCCACGCCCAACGTCTCTGCTGCACTACATCTTTGTGGGGGGGGGGGGCAGAGGGCCAAGGGGCTGTGTTAGAGGAACTGCTTTAAGCAGCTTAGAGCTTAAAATGAGCGTGCTCCGACGTGTTGAACATCCATAAGCCTCCACAGAGGGCCGATTTTAAAGTGAGACGAGACCCACTCATCTAAGCTGGCTCCGTGCTCCTCCTCGGGAGACGAGCGAGAGAGATGTGACCGTGTCTGTGAAAACGATCTCCAACACACAACAGCAGGAGCCCTTGAGTGGCTTTGAAAGATTAATACCGGTCCTGAACATGCCAACAGAAGGGAATGGTATGGTAATTTGCAAGGGCAGGTGCTGTGGGTGGAGCTTAACCTGGATCTAAACCGCAGCCTGCAGCTAGAGGAGGCTCCGCCCCTCCGTCTCCATGGGCGAGCCATGCGGCCTGTGCTACATATCTGGAGTTGTGGTATTTGTAAACATCCCGGTTGCGTGTCTAGACTTGAGCAGGGGGACGTCAGGGCTGCAGGAAGTAAGGAGTAGGCTCCCTCTGTCCGTCAAAGCAGGTCCACTGTCAAGGCCGCTAAGCCCGCCTCCGACCCTGCCCCCTGCCCCGCCCCTCACCCAATACTGCCCCACGCCCCTCAGAGCGGCTATGGCTGACCTGGGAACAGTGTCTCGCACCTTCCCCTTTAATGGAGTGCTGAGAAGCGATTTCTCTCAGTTAATGTGCTGGACATTCTCGGGGTGTGAAGAGCTCACAGACAGGAAGTGTGTAATAAAGTCGTCAGCGGGCTGGAAGGAGCCCATTCGTGGGGCCTACTGCTCCGCCGTGAAGCTCAGCGCGTGCTGAATGTTTGTCAAATCTGCTGTGGTTTAGCGCCGCTTGCTAATGTGATTACAGCCTGCTGCAGAAGGAGGGTTAGTACTAACCCTAACCCTAACCCTAGGCCCGCGGTTTTCAGTACATCCCTCGCGATAACGTTTGCATGCTTGTTTTCAACCATTTACCCCCCCAAGAGCAAAACCCATGAAAATGGTGTGGCGTCTTTTATGCAAACAAAGGCAAAGGAATCAGAAAGAGGGGTCAGTGTGCTAAGAAGCAAGGAAGGAGTGTGCGTGTGTATGCATACACACGTGTGTATGCATGGATGCGTGCGTGTGTGATCTATGAGGGAGTGTTTATGAATCGTGGAGGAAGAGGGTGGCAGAGGGAGAGATGAGGAGAGACAGAGTCTGAGGCGGGAGAGAGAGGAGGAGAGGACGTAGCCGAGAAGTCCCCGTGTGCACTGGTGCCAGCTCGTGTTAACCGCGGCGTGAGCCGGGCCTGCAGACACTCAGGATAGGTGTCTAAGTGGATTCAGGCCTGTTAGATTTATAGCCATTTGTTGGGAGAGTGTTCATCCATTGGCTATTATGGAATGATTAGAGGAGAAGGTGAAGCTCCAAGTCCGGCGAAAATCAATACGGCTGTCGAGAATGATTCCGCCTTTCCTGCTCCGAAGAGTATTAGCACCAAACCTCCCTCTTTCCCTCTCTCCCTCCCTCTCTCTCCCTTTTCCTCTCCTCTCCCTCCCTCTCTCCTTTCACACTTCTTCATCCCTTCTTCCAGCAATTTTGTCCTCCAACCTTCATTCTGCCCCGCTACCCTGTCACACCCCTCTCCTGTGCCTCTCGCCTCTCCCGTCAAGGTTCCGATGACTCAACCTGCCTTATAGCTCAACAGACAACCCCCCCCCCCCTCCTTTGCTGGGAGGGATTATGGGAAACGTAGTCAAAGCTGCTAGCGGCGCGCCCCACTCACCTTGTAGAGCTTGAGGCTGGCCTCGTGGCGCGAGTTCACCGTGTGCAGACGCAGCTTCTCCAGGCTGTTGGTGTAGTAGTCGCAGGCGTTGCACTTCAGGTGCACGGGGTTGCCGATGGCGACGCACTTGAGACGCCACTCATTGCCCTTGCCGCCCTCCTTGATGTGGGCCACCAGCTGGTACTTCTGCACATGCTTATCTGTCTTGCAGTGCAGCTGGAAGTTGGCCTTCAGCTGCGTGGTGTAGCGGCACAGCTTGCACTGGTGGGCGTCGCCCAGCACCGCCTTCCACTCCTCCTCCGGCAGCGAGCGCTCCGCCCCCATGTGCAGCCCCAGCATGTCGAGGCTGTCGGTGGTGAAGCGGTTGCACACGGCGCACTGGAAGAGCTTGAGTGACGGGTCGCTGGTCTGGGACAGACTCTCCCCCAGCGTCATCAGCTCCTCCGACACCAGCTGTCCGCTGGCCAGGCGGACGTCCATGGCCATGTCCCCACCTACTGGAAACACAGGACACGGGGGGGGGGGGGGCAGAGACGCGGCAGGGTTACACACTTGATGTCCTTTGCCAGGTTTCAGCCAGGCCTGACACTTTCATTTAAAGCCTCGGTTATTTATTTTTTATTTTCATGGGATTTTGTGGTATATGCATATAATGTAATAAATGGGACTAGCTCAGGCCAAGTGTGTGTGGGGTTTGTGACGCCCAGAGGTGGAGGAATGTCCTGGGAAAAACAGAAGTGCACAGGTCAGCCGTTTACCGAACAGCCGTGTTTGTCTACGCCGTCAAAGTGGATTTGTTCTGCAGCCCTGTGGAAGGTAATGTACATGTGTATATTTACACACTTAATTTTATTAAACCTAGATCACCCTCTCCTTTCAGTTCAGAGCTGGGGAGAGAGGGGAAAAGACAGATACAGAGAGTGAGAGATAGAGGGAGAGAGTAAACGCAAGAAAGAGAGCAAGAGAGAGTGAGAGTAGCTGTGGGTAGAAGCAGGCCCTGGTGGCTAGCAGTACAGTTATGGATTTATATGTAGCTGTTTGGACTTCTGCAGTTTCACATTCTGTCACTAAATCAACTCCAGAGACTGTGAGGTCCAGCGGAAAAAAAAAAAAAGTTATTTTATCATTACAGGAGAGCTGAGGGGCTCCCAAGCCTGCATTACTCTAAATCTATTCCAGCCTTCTTGCTCACGAAATCACGAGATAAAACGTGCACCCTCCTCCTGAATTCCTCCTCCATCCCCATCTGGCCAAATCACTGGTCAGATCAATATGGGCGAGACTGACCCAGAACCGCTTGGGCGAGGAGACGCAGAGGAGAAAAATCCTGAACGAGCTCTGAAAAAACAGACACGGGAGGGAGGAGTCAGTGTGGCAGGAGTCAGTGTGGGAGGAGTCAGTGTGGGAGCCTTTGCCTCTGCTGGCTGATCTATCACTGCCCAGAGTGCGTGCACTGGCTGACCCCGCCTGGGTGACCTCACCTGGCTGACCCCGCCTGGGTGACCTCACCTGGCTGACCCCGCCTGGGTGACCCCACCTGGCTGACCCTGCCTGGCTGACCCCACCTGGCTGACCCTGTCTGGCTGACCCCACCTGGCTGACCCTGTCTGGCTGACCCTGCCTGGGTGACCCCACCTGGCTGACCCTGTCTGGCTTTACACTAAATTAATTCCAGCAACAGATTTTTTATTTATCGCTACAGCACGCAGCCGTTTCCTTCCACTTTCCCCCATTACCTGCACTTTTATAGCAGAGAGGGAGACCTCTGCAATGCGCCCTGAAATCAGTTACAGCTCCACCACTCTCCACCAGTTACTCTCTCCCTCTCTCCTTCTCTCCCTCTCTCCACACCCATCCCTCTCTCCCCCCCTCCCTGGTTTTATCTCTTTTTAATCCTCCCGGTCACCTGCCTCCTACACGTCTACTACAGCTCTCTCCTCTCCTCTCCTCCTTTGTACTCTCTCCATTTTCCTACGGACAGACTCGGGTCCCTTCTGTCTTCTGGATTCTCACGTGGTGTCGTCACCCACTGAGTTGCGCTTCCCACCTGCACTACACGTGGCCTCCTGGAGGTGGACGTTACACGCCTGTAAATCCGGAGTCTGTTTTGACTGCGCTTGTGTCAGACCGTATCACTTCTTCGGGCACAAGCAGTGAGGTCGCTCTGGAAACAGTTTCTTTTTCCAATAACATGTGATGCTGAGCTAAACAGACACCCCTAGGAGAGCTTTCTGAAACTGGGAGAACGGTTCCAAGACCATAATTTCATTAGCTGTGTTTTTTTTTTTTTTTTGCGAGCTGGCAGAACGTTGTGTCGATTAGAAGCTTGTTCAAAAAGCAGAGTGAAGGAGCAGTGTGTGACTCGCTCTTAGCACAGAGGAGCAGAAGAGGTGGCGTAGGGCGGAACACGATGAGGCCATGATGTGTCATCCCTCCCTGGGCCAAGCAGAAGTGAGAGGGAAGTGTTGACGGAAAAAGTCTCTCCTTCTGCCCCATAACAACTGTTAGTCTCTTCGCGTGCAAGACAGACACGGTTCCGCGCGAGAATGCAGTTAAGTGCTGAAGCGCAGGTTAAGAAGCAGTCACCTCCCAGTAACATGCTTATTAAATGTTCCCTGGCACCAAAACCAAACAGATGGAGGGGAGAGACTGGGGAAAAGGAATGACATGATGGTAATAATTTTTGGTTTTAGTTCACGTCTCTGCAAAAGTGGAAGCAAACAGCAGGTCTGTCTGCTGCTGTCTCACCCACCCGGGCATGTGAGACAGCGGGCGTCTCTCTCTCCTCCTCTGACCAAGATCAAATTTTTCCAGCTGCAGTTACAAAGTATGGATTGAGCGGAGAGTCTGAGATCGGAGGGGCAGTGGCAGTTTGGGTAAAACTACACGGGAACACTGCTGTGTGGACGAGGCGTGCTGAAGCCCGGAGCGGTGTGTGTGTGTGTGTGTGTGTGTGTGTAGGGGGCTTACACAAGGGGAACTTCCCAGTCAGAATGACCCAGATAGAGTGACACACAGTGGACGCTGAAAGCAAGCCGAGGCTCGTGTTAGTAAGGTGTGTGTGCCTGAATTTCTCTTCTCTCGGTTACATACTCACACACATTTTTTTGCCTCATTGTGTGTGTGTGTAAGAGTTGTCGGGCCATGTGGATCCAGTATTCACTCACATCATACTCGAACATGCTTGGGGGAAAAAAACACCTTTTAACAGTTCTTTTTTAAAAAGTGTGTCAACCTTCTCACAGCCGTGTGCAGACGCTTCTGACCGGGATACCTGGTGTGTTACACACCACATCTCTGCTGTTATGGCAACTTCCTGTCCTTTCAGGGAAGGCAGATAGTGAAGTGTTTCCTTTTTCGCGTGCATCAGATTACGTGCATCTAGACAACAGTGCACGACACTAAAAGAGCCGTGGAAAGGGCCTTCAGGGTCGAGGAATAAGCCCCGTGAAGAAGAGAGTGTGTCCTTTATTTTATTACAGCTCCGAGTGCTTCTCCCCTCTGCACACACACACACACACGTGGGGCTGTTCAAGTCCAACTCACTCATGCCTTCTTACTGTGTGTGTTTTGTTACAGATGAAAACTTGAACATATTAAAGAAGGCAGGTTGTATCTTTCAGTATAAATCAAACTTGCTTAAAATCTGATCACAATGACCTTCTGCGTGTCCTTTTGTAAAGTCCATTTACGGGAACTTTCAGTTAAATCGTTTCCAATAAAACTATGATTCAGATGTGCTGGAGAGATGCGTCCCAAATGTCTGGCTAGCAAAACGAGGTCTTTACCCAACTCACCTAGTGCAGGAGCCAGGGCAGCCATGCTGGGGTCCAGGTGGAAACCTCCCAGGAGGAACTGGGCATCCGCCCCAGACGGGTCCATCTTCAGGCCAGGTGGGAGGCTCATGTTCTGGGTCAGGTAGTACTGGTAGAGCTCTGCCTCGGAGGGAGAGGGCATGGCCCCCAGACCCAGGCGTCCGTGCTGCATCTGGGTGACGTTCTGCTGCAGGAGCATCATGTTGTGCATGTGCTTCTCGCTGGTCATGTGGATGCGCAGGTTGCGGGCGACGTTGGTCTCGTAGTCGCACACCTCGCAGCGCCAGGTGGGCTTGCTCTTGGGCTTGGTGGGCGAGGGCGTGCCGCAAGGCCCGGCCATGTGGGCGGAGGGCTGAGCTAGCGGGTGGTGCTGGCCGGCGTGGTGGCCGGCGGACTGTGTGGCCGGAGGGACGGACACCACGCCGGCGGGGGCGTGTCCAAACACCTGCTCTCCCGCCGTGGGGATGGAGCCGCCGTTCTGAAGCGTCTGCATGTTGTTGAGGTGCTTGTCCGACTGCATGTGGATGCTGAGGTTGCCCTTGGTGGTGGTGGAGTAGTTGCACACCTCGCAGCGGAAGGGCTTGTAGCCGCAGGTGTAGCTCTCGCCGCGGGCCAGACGCGGGTGGCTCTGCCCGCTGCTGCAGTACACGCAGGAGCTGCCGGAGTCCGGGTGCTTCTCCTTCATGTGCGCCTCCAGCGTCTGCTGGTACTTGTAGTGCCAGTTGCACTTGGGACATTTGAGGGTCTTGCAGGAGTTGCGCGAGTGCATCATGGTCATGTGACCGCCCAGCGAGCGCGACGAGCCCAGGACCGTGTCGCACTTGGGGCACTCCACCCCGCTGCCTCCGCCCGCCCCGGCCCCGTGAGCCTGGGAACACTCGCCCACGCCCGCCAGCTCGCAGGAGCCCCCGTGGTGGGGGTGGCCGTGGGAGTGGGGCGAGGGTTGCGGGTGGTGGTGGTGGTGGTGATGGTGGTGGTGGTGGTGGTGGTGCAGGAGGCCCCCGCCGTCCTCGTCTCCCTCTGCCGGGCATTCATTTGGTTCAGGAGCTGTGGCACTATCTCGATTGGCACTTTCGTCAGCGGCGGCGCTGGAGGCCAGAGGGGAGGAGGCGTCCGTCGTGGAGCCCGCGACTCCGTCCTCCTCGTTCCCTCTGCTGCCGGTCGCCGCTTTCACCATGGGGACAGTGGGCCCCTGGCAGTTAAAGCTCAGAGGGAGCTCCCTCCCGCCTCCGTCTGCAGCCGCGCCCTCCTCCGACGCCCTGGCGGAGGACGAGGACGCGGACATGGCCGCTTTGCTGCCGAGCGTGGGGCTGGCTGCAGGGGACGCAGAAAGCTGGAGAGTGCTACTAGGCATTAATAAAGGAGATTTGGAAATGCTTTGGTTTGAGACAGCCGGATCCCCCACTTGTCCGCCGCCGTCGCTGCGGCCGCCACAGGCCGCCGCAGAGCCTTCATCCTCCAACTCATCCTCCTCTTCGTCCAAGAGAAGCTCCTCCTCCTCCTCCTCCGAAGCCATGTCCTCGCCGTGGAGGAGGGCCTTGCTTTCGCGGGTCTCCACGTCCATGTTCTCCCCTCTGCGAGTCCCCTCCTTCCCAGCAGGCCCCTCTAATCTCCCTCCCCGTGCCTTGGGCAGGGTGCTGGAGTCTTTGGCAGGGCCTGGGGTAAGAGAGGGTGGCTTGGAGCTGCTGAGGCCTCCCAGGGAGAGGAGGGCCTGCTGCTGGAGACCCGAATCAGAGTCTTTGCTGAGGAGGCCATTGCCTGCTCCGCCATCGCTCCCCCCCTCTAAGTGGACCCCGCTGAACGTGCCATAGAAGCTCTGGCCTGAGCTCACGGGCAGCAGTGTTGGGGGCGGAGGGGAGTTCTTGTTTTTTGGTTCCAGGAAGCTAATGAGGGGCTCCTTGTCCTTGCCGATGCCCTGGATGATGGCCGACGCATGCTTGTGGCCCAGGAGCCGACGCTCGTCCTCGCACAGGGTCATGCGGTGGTCGTGGACGGCGTGAGTGGCGAAGGAGCGAGCGTAGCCGAAGGACAGCTTGCAGAGGAAACACATGAGTATGGGCTTACCCTTGCCGTAGAGGGCCAGCCCATCGAACTTGGAGAAATCCACGTTGTTGGGAACATCTTTGGATACGCAGGACTTCTTGGCAGACCCGTCGCTGTTTAAGTAATCCTTGTTGCTTTTGTGCCGCACATCGAAGACGCGGAAGCTGTGCAGGACAGGACTGAGACCTGCCGGGGATGAGGTACTGGGGAAGCCTTGGTCTGAGGGGCCGAACCACTTCCCGAAAGACGAAGCTATGTGGAACGTGTTGATGATCTGGGGGTAAACCGACGAGGAGGACCCGGCAGGTTCCTCCAGCTTGCCCCCGCTGGGGAGCGAATTGGAGGGGAGCAGGCCAGGTGCCACGCCCCCATCACTTTGGATCAGTTGGCTGAGGCTTTCCACGATGTAGGCCGAGCCATCGGGCTGGTAGACGATCTCGCCGGCTAGGTTCTCGACATCGCTACTCTCTTCCTCTTCCTCCTCACCTTCGTCACTCCCGCTCTCCGCGGCGTCCCTCCGTCGTGCGGGAGGCTGTCGCATGAGGGTGGGCATGCCTCCGCCCACCGGCGCCATGGACACACCTGGGAAGGACTGCAGACTCGGGAAGCAGCTGTCAATCTCCATCTCGTCCAGGTCGTCCAAATCGTCGTCGTCCTCTGCGCTTGCCGCCTCCTCCTCGTCCTCGTCCTCTTCCTCCGGCCCGTCTCGGCCGGAGCGCGGCCGGCCGGAAGCGGAGCCGCGGGCGGGGCCCTGGGCCGGGGTCCGCGTCTGTCTCTGCTCCCTCACGGCCTCGCAGGGCGCGCTGGAGTTCTGGAGCTGGCCTGGGTAAGGGGGCTGGAGGGGTGCGGGCTCCAGGGACGGGGGCTGGGTGCTGGGGCGATCGTTCCAAGGCTGCTTCTGCTGCTGTGAGAGAGTGGAGGAGCTGAGCCCATCGTCTGTCCCAGAAACCACGGGAGACTCACAGTGGTCCATGCTGATGCCTACATGAGGCGTTCATCGCATCCAGGCCTGAGGGACGGAAGCAGAGAGGGGGATGAGGACGGAGTGCCGACAGCCAGAGACATTTCAGCAGTACGCGCCACATGAAAGACAAGCCCCCTTTTATGCTTTTGGTGCATTGTTTCTATACAAGCTAAATCCTGGCTCTCTAATGCTAAACATTCACAGAGAAGTACAAAGAGTCTCGATAAACTGGGAAGGCACAAAGATGAGCAGGCAGGCTTGATGTATAGTGCATTAGACAAGAGACAAAAGTGCGAGATCTAATGGTGGAAAATGACAGAGTGCTCATTAGGTTAGATTAGGTACTTAAACACAATACCTCACATATGCATTAATAAGCTGGCTCAGATGACTTCCTGTCATATCAGAGAGTTCCCATCTTTTATCTTCACCTTCCAAACAACAGACTCTTCCATGTTCCGAGTTCCCGCATACATCCGATTTTAATTAACGCTCAGTCTGAGAAACAGTAACAGAATAACTTAATGGATAAAGAAGCTCCATTGTGCCGCTAATTAGACACAGTGAAACCAGCCATCAGCACTTGATCCATCTCCCACATCCAGAGAGAGCATGCTGAAGGTTGCTGGGTTTATCAGGCACACTGCTTCAGGAGTTCCACATCACGGAGAGCACATGTGCCAAGAATCGCACGGCAAAGAGAAACGACCTTGTCAGATCCACTCACATGCACGGTACACATGTTATGTTATATGCTTTTTCCGGTAATTTTTCGAATGCCAGCCTGTATACATAACATAACGTAAGCTGAAAAAACAGGGGGGAGGGGTGGGGTCATAAATCTGGGAGCTAAGATACACCAGCTGGATGAGAACTCCATCTGCAGCTGTGTTTAGATCAGACTCCGCAGTGAGCTCCACACACCCTTCCTCCAACCAGTCCAGCGATCCTCCACCTCTGCCAGCACGAGCTCCACCCTCTGCCAGGGTGGAGCAGCTCTCTGGGGGTCTGGAGCTAGAGAGCTGCGATTCAGAGAAGCCTGAGCAGATGAAGTGATAGCCAGGGATACTGCTGAGCTAATCATTTTATTAAAGTGATGCAGGCAGCATTGATTAAAGGGGGTGAGCGGGCTGCAACCAATAACTCCGTCCTGCCCTTTCACCCTCCTGTACTGAATATTACATGAGCCAACTTTCCCGGCAGCGTGCTAACCGCCATGTCCTGTCTGATTAGCACATTCACCGCCTGCACTTGATTTATTCACTTATTTACTTAGGGATGCAAATTTCAGCGTTGATCAGACACTTTGTCTGCAGACTCCAACCCCCAAACATATTAACAGGAAGGAGGCTTGGCTGGGGACGCTGATAACGTCTGACTCTCTCTTCATGAATTTCTGATGAAAATACACTCCCCACACCACATGCTTCTGACCCCAACAACCCCAACAGCCCCCAACAGCCCCCAACAGCACAGGCGCAGTATATGTGCACAGGCCTCAGGGTACGGTCTTCATGTCCTGTCTCTCTATGCTTTGTTTCTTGTTTTTTTCTTATGCCATTACAAACGAATGTACATACATAAATGATGCACACAGTCTCTAAATGAATAAATATACAGAGCATTTGGTTATTTTGGTTGCAATAAACATCTGTGGCAAAAAAAAAAAGGACATATTAGGGAAATATTGCTCATGTCAGCCATTTTGAAAATCTCCAATGACAAGAATTTACACTGCACATTTTCCAAAGTAGCCTTAAAAATATTTAAGTTTCAAAAACCATCATTTCAGGTTTCTTGCCAAAATCCATCTAAACATGGTCTAAAAATGGTCTGAAGCTTAAATCATCTCTCCAGTGAACTGTCCCTAGCTTGGCTTGCTGGTTTCCTTTGGCAGAAACTCCAGACCATAGTAACGAACATAATGGCCTGACCCGAACACCCACGTCCAGCCTCCACGGTTCCACGGCTACACGCTTCGACCCAACGATCTGCCATGACACGCATTTCATTAGATGTGCCAAGCATTTCAGATGACTTCCTCTCCCGAGCCGGATCCAAAGGGCCCGGGTCGACTGGCTGCTATCACCGCTTACAAAAAACAGAATTGGGCTTTTAAAATGGGAATAGTCTAATTGAATAACCCAGTTTTGCAGAGTGTCTCTAGTCTGCCAGTCACAGATGGGCAGACAGATAGAACTCTGTTTGTCCGCTGGAGATCTGCATCCCCACGACACCCGTTTCAGGTTGAGGAAGCTTTAATCTCTGGGCGGCTCCGTCGAGGGTTCACACAGACACGCAGACGCTCTTAGGCGAGAGATGTGCTTGCACATTAGCCTCCTTGCTTGCACTGTACAGAAGCAATCGAACGAGAATCATAAACCATGAATTACGGTGCTGCTCCAAAATGCAGCTGACATGCCCTGGAACTCTGATTAGTCACTCTTGCAGTGCTAAACAACTTAAGGTAAAGCCCCCCCCCAACCAAACCAGTAATGGTAAGACAAAGGCCTCAGACTTTTAAGAGACGGCTCAATGCAGCTGAAACAAGTTTGAACAAACAATAAGTGGCAATGAAGCGGACGGCCCAGAATTCCCAGTGTTTGATTGCGTGTCTGTTCAGGGAGGCGTTTTCCTCCCTCCTCGATAAGAAGGAACACAGCAACCTTGCTCTTAACGCATACAACAACAGGCTGCGTTTTAGACGACACAACAGCCCTGGAACATGCTGTGTCCAACTGACGTAGCGCGGCAGTCTCGGCATGGCGAGGCAGCTACAGTCTACAGCTACAGCGGCGTCTGGGCAGAGAAGGTCCACGAAGTCCCGCCCTGCAAGATGGCTACCACAGCAGACTGGAGTCTCCCAAGCTTCAAAAGCCACATGTGTGTCTTCTCCAGACGCATTAGCAGGACGGACCCTCCGCCTCCAGTCTAAAGCAGCCGAACGCCCGCTACCTAATGAGAGAGTGGCTCTGGTTGTCATTTAGAGAGAACAGAAAATGAGATAAGTTTTTATTTATGGTGGCTTTCATTAGGTGGGATTTACTGGCTGAGCGAGAGGGGGAATTACAGGCTAAGGGATGTGATTAGAAGCATGAGCGTTCACCTGCCTGAGGGCCCTGCACCCTCCACGTTCTCCTGGGGAATCACCTCGCATACAGGCCCAGCTGGGGACCCCCACAGGGTGAAGCCCTGGGCCTGAGAGACCCCCCTGCCCCTCTCCAGGGTACACTCCTCACCCCCAACCCCCTCACCTTCTGCTCCAACATAACCCGCCCTGAAGCCAAACGGCCTCCCAGCGCTCGACAGTGGGGGGCTGCTCTACTCTCCTCAAGCCTGCCAGAGATCCAGCCATCACGGAGGCTGGCCACCACAGGGTTAGGCCGCTTATTGGAAAATCAATAGCGTAAATGCTAAGCAAGTTACAGGAAGACGTGGAGAGGCAGGGCTGGTATTGATAAAGCAGGCAGTGCTTTTGATGTTGCACTGGGGACGTGTTCATTGAGTATTGTACTCCATGGCCTACAGTAAGCAGGGATTCGCCCGCTAAGCTCAGCCCAATTAATCACACGTATATGCAGAGAGATGGCTTTGCCCTTAACCCTAAGACCGCCCTAAAGCCCGACAAGGCTACTTGCCTTCACTAATCCCTGGTTCTTACGCCGATGCTGACGCGTCACGTTCCAGGCCTGTGGATTGAGGGTAGTGTAATGAGCCTGGCTCTACCAGCCCTGTGTCAGACCCGTAGGGGCAACACCCTGGCTACCCACGACCACCCATTGGTCTCTAAACCCCCTGCGCCCTTCACACACACACACATACATACACACACACTCCGCCACGTCTCACATGTAGAGCTAAATTTAACCATTCTTTAGGTGTGAGCTTGAAATAGCTTGATGACTGGATGAATAATAATAGCTTCAGAGAGTGCAAAGGAACATGGGAACAGGTCCATGACTGGGACCCAGCGTTTCAGCCATCCACACCACAGGTCATTCAACACCAGGTTCATTAACATGAGAGGTAAATGCTGAGGCACTGAGCTCTTCCTCCTCCTCCTCCTCCTCCTCCTCCAGAGTGTTTAATGTAGACACAGAGACGCTTCAGTGCAGCCGCCACTTCAGGGGAAAAAAAAGTCACCTCAGGTCGATGGCGCTGGGGCTGTAAACACGGCTTCCCGTAAAATCAATGATCTTCAGTTCTAGCTATCAGTCTGAGCTACAGAAATAGCAGCGGCCCTGACGGACCTGGGCTAGAGGGAGTGTGTGTGTGTGTGTGTGTGTGTGTGGGGGGGGCTGGTAGAGTACATTAGGTATGAGATACCCCAGCTATCCCCAGCACGCTGCTACCACTGCATCTGCTACCAGAGCTGACCAATCACCTACCTCGCACAGCCCGACTACTACAGCGAAGCTGAGCCTGGACTACGTTTCCCATAACGCACCTGCCTCGGTGTCACAGTGTCACTATCGCCAGGCGGTGGCTGTGTAAACACAGTGGGACACTGCGCGTACCCCTGCTCTGCTTTATAGATTTTGTTTGTTGTGGAAATGAGTTACTCCTCGGTGACTTTCTATAACCGTAAACATCTGCAAACTCATCTGTTACTAATTGCTCTCAGGCCTGAAAACAGACGCATTGATTCGTCGGTATCAATAGCTTTTTCTGTTCTAGGATGTGAAACAGAATCTCGGTGATGATTTTTTGCTCTTGGGTAATATCATCAGACCTGTAAATGCAATCAATGCAGTAAAACAACGGGAGGGCAGGAGAACACTGGCCCAGCGGTGAGGAGGTACGAGGGTGCGTTAGTGGGCCTGCACCAGCAAGGCACTGCCCTCCTCCAGAGGAGCGCCGAACCCGGCCGGGAGGGACCCGCACCTGGAGGCCGGTGTCTCCTCTCTATAGTGCCATGGATGTGGCGTCGTCGGTGTAATTAGAAGTGCTTAATTAGCCGTAGGTTAATTACTCGGTGAGGGAGAGTCAGCAGAGCAGGCCGTGAGAATGGGCAGGCGATGCGTACGAGCGTGTGTGTGTGCGTAGTGACGGCAGTGGCAGCAGGAAGCCTCCGCTCTTCCACCAATTAGCGAGGAGGGGTGGGGGTGCGGAGGGTGGAGGTGGCGTGGGCCTGGGGGTCCAGTGTTCCTACACACTCCCAACCCAAACACACGCCTTGCGCAACACTAAATCCTATTAGAGATTCCCTGCTCACGTTGCCTTTGCTAAGCGCTTCCATTTGCCCGAGAGCCACTCTTTACCCGATTGAAATTATATGCACAGAAAAAAATGTTTCAAAGGGGGGGAGGGGGGGGGGGGCGCTTTTTATTCTCCACCCATGGGCTCCACCCATACACAACCACCCAGGGTGACCTTGGTCATGTGAACATGGAGGAAAACAAACATTTCTGCAAAAGTGTCGGGTTAAAAATGAAAAAGGAGAAGGTGCAGTTTCTAGAAGGGCAAAAATAACATCTTGTACGGCAGCCGTGAGGTTACAGTGGGGGGGGCTTCACAGGGGGGCGTGTCCTCTCCACCGTCTCACTGATCCTGCAGGAGGGCAGGAGACGCGACTCCTGCAGGAGGGCAGGAGACGTGACTCCTGCAGGAGGGCAGGAGACGTGACTCCTGCAGGAGGGCAGGAGACGTGACTCCTCCACTCTGCACACAGCGGCTCATTTAGACGGTGCTTTGTGTCTTGTATATGCATAAATTATGGCAGGGCTGATAGTGATGAACAGGGAGAGGAGAGCAGCCATGATGGAGCAGGTTCCCCACACGGCTGTGAGTGTGTGTGTGTGTGTGTGTGTGTGTGTGTGTGTCCATGCTAGGCTTTGGTGTGCTCACCTTTTGGTGTTTCCCTTTAAGTACCATACTCAAAGGCCCAATCAATTGTGTAATCAATTACATACTGTAAGCCTGTTCTACTCAGCACACGTGCGCGTGCACTCTCCTGGAGGAGTGAGACGTGAGTAACGTGGGCTGGCTGAGCAGGTGAGTCTTAATCACACAGGTCATTCACTTCTGACCCTTCACCTAGAGGTCAGGAGGTGATGGATATGGATGTTGCCCCAGCCAACATCACTCGAGAACAAAAGCTTTTTATTTTCATTAATTATCAAATCTCCCCCATAAATAGCCCAGGGAAGCAGGCGTTCACACTCTCCAGAGACAGCGAGAAAGTAGGGAAGAGACAGAAGTGAAATATGCAGACTACAGGACTTTAGCGGCTCTGTGCTCATCTGTTCTCCGAGTGCAAAGCTAAACATGAATGCAGAATGAGTCAGAATGGAGGACCTCAGTCCATTTGTATAGAAAACAGTTAAAAGAAGACAAAATCCCTCTTTCTTAATATCTTCATATCAAGAAAGCGAGGTATAGAATTATAATACGGAATATCAAATTTCATCTGCAATAAAGTTAAAGGCTGCCAACACAGTTGATCAATCTCTCACCCTCTGGTCAGGTCACCTCACTCACCTGTGTGACAGTCACTCTGTCCCTCTCTCTCTCTCCCTCTCTCTCTCTCTCTCTCTCTCCCTCTCCCCCTCTCTCTCTCCCTCTCTCTCCCCTCTCTCTCTCTCTCCCTCTCTCTCTCTCCCTCTCTCTCTCTCCCGCCTGCAGTTAAGGCAAACCGACCACAAACACGGCTGTTAAGATGATCAATAGCATTGAAATATTAAACCTTAAGAAGCCGCATTATTGATCGCCAGGCCGATGATAAAACTGTTTATCATCATCATCTCTGTGCCAGTGTTTCGGAGAGGGACTTTGCCCTGCACATCCAGGCTGCTGCCCGAGCTCCACCCGCTCCACCCGCTCCACCTTTCCTGCCCCTCCTCCCCCTCCTCTGAATCCATGTGGTCGTACGCCTGTTCCACATTCAACTGCACCCTAAATGAGTGTGTTAGTGATGGGATCTTTCTGAACCTGCACAGTGTTAAGTGTCTGTGTGTGTGTGTGGAGAGGAGCAGGAGACCGGCCCTGCGCTCAGGGTCACACAAACCCGTCTGGGACCAGGAGAACATGCCTTTAATCCACAGACTTTTGAACTAATCTGAAAAACAAATACCTCTCTTATGACCCAGGCCCGCACCTGGTAAAATACAGTTCAGAGAGAGAGAGCGAGAGAGAGAGAGAGAGAGAGAGAGAGAGAGAGAGAGAAAGCACGCACCTGCAGTTAGCCAAATGAACCAGGAAGTATATTCTTAAAGGGATAGATACCCCCTTTTTATTGGGCCTTTACGCTAACACACTGTGGGAATGCAGTGTGGGCAAGTCGCAGCACAGGAGCAGACAAGTTTTAACAGAGGACGCATCAGAGTGGACCAAAGGCCCAGGCCTGAGGGGGCAGGCCACAGGAAGGGGAGGAGCCATGGGAAGGGGAGGGGTGGCCGTGGGAGAGCTGGTGTGTGACGAAGCAGGTGTGGAAGGTGTGAGCCCCTCCATGAGAGGGGGCAATCTTCTGAACATTCACAGAACATGCATGAACACACACACAAGGCCACGGTTCCATAGGAGTACACACACACACACACACGCGTGGGATTAGAGGTGGACCTAGCGAAACCATTCTGTCTAAATGATCCTTTGGATCAAAAAAAAAAAGAATGAAAGAAAGAAGAGACAAAAGCATGAAAGACAGTGGTGAGCTGTAAGTCTACAGCGTGGACATCCTGGACAAATAACCCGGGGGCTGCATCCCCCACACTACAGCGTCATTCACTCCGCACTACACATTTGCTAAAGTCATTAATGACAAAGATTTGGAAAGAAAGAGCAAAAATCTTTCTGGTACACAAATACTTCTTTTATGAGTCCTGGCCTGAATTCCTCTCTGCTTATCCTGGGAAAAAGCACAGCACCACTTTAAACAATGAACCTCGAGGGACAGCTTCACCATCGGCACCCCCTCCACCGCCTTTAAAGAATTATGGAGCGTTAATAAAGGGAATAATATGTCCTGTGTACAAAAAGAGGGAACCAAGCACAGAGGGTTGTTTCTGTGAATGTTCAGACGTTTACAAAACAAAGAAGGAGGGAAATGGAGGAAGGGAAGAGAGAGAGAGAGAGAGAGAGAGTGGGAGAGAGAGAGATGGAGGGGGGGGGGGGGAGCTAAACCTCGTCCTTTATGTGCCATGCACTCATTTTTTAAAGAACTACCTAAAGGTGGGCGTTTCGTAGTGCTGGCAGGGAGAATGAAAGGGATTCCTGCTGATGGCACTAATGCTTCCACGCAGCTATTCTGCTCCGAGCGCCGTGTGTACGTCTCCAATTAGGTGCCCGCACTCCCACTCACTGACAGACTCTTTCTGGAGCGGCTGGTGCCAGGCCAACGCGCAGCTCTTTCTGCACAACGTAAACAATAAAAGGGCTGACAGCTGAAGTGACGCTGGTCACACACACCCCACACACACCCCCACACACTTTCAGTGGCGTGCTACGACACTCCATCTGGGGGTTTCCTCGTCAGTGGTAATTTTTTTTTTTTTTTTTTTTACACACATCAAAGCTTTATTTCTTCAGTTAATTGATGTAGCAGGGCACCGTTCTTTTAAACAGGAGAGGAAATCGCGCTCTGTAACCTCGAGAATATGAGCGACGGTTTTGTGCTTCTCCTGCAGTTTGGTGGGGGCCTTAGCCAAGGTCGGGAGGAGACCTACACGCGTACAGGAGGAGACGGAGGAGGAGACTCAGGAGGAGACTCGGGAGGAGACGCAGGAGGAGATGCGGGAGAAGACGCGGGAGGAGACTCGGGAGGAAGCCACAAACGTTCCTTCTGAGCACTTTCACAACAAGAAGCTGTCGGCAGAGGAAGAGGAGGAAGAACAACACAAAGAGAAAACAAACAAGTCAGCACGGTGGGGTGGCCTGGGGGGCAATGCAGAGGGCCGGCCAGGCGTGGGGGAGGGGGGCGGGGCCAGTGCTTCAAACGGCCTCTCCTGTGAGCAAGCGTGTCGAGACGCGCATACGGAAAACCTCACTCAGCTTTGAGGGAGGAGAAACAGCTATGGGGCCACACACACACACACACACACACACACACACACACACACACACACACACACACACACACACACACACACACACACACACACACACACACACACACACACACACACACACACACACACACACACACACACACACACACACACACAAACACACACACAAACGCACACACAAACACACACACAAACACACACACAAACACACACACACACACACACACACACACACACACACACACACACACACACACACACACACACACACACACACACACACACACACACACACACACACACACACACACACACACACACACACACACACACACACACACACTCACACACACACACACATGCGGTCCTGCTTGCCGTGGCTACAGCACCTGTTTGATATAAATCACGCCTGCGGAGCCGAGTTTGGGAAGTGAGGCATTGAGCATGACACAGCCTGTCAAAGTTCACATCGCACCAACCGCAACATCTAGCTGAACCGGCACGCCGTGCACACCGAGGCCTGGTCTGCACCGCAGCCGAGCAACACGCCGCCCTGCTCTTACCGGCGGGCCCCGCGTGCCGCGTTCTCAACGTGTGTCTGACATCTGGAGCCCAGCTGCGCCGAGGGGGACGGAGACGGGCAGGGGACAGGACGAACACACACAGCCCTCACACCGTCCTCCGTGTTAAACAAGACTCTGTCTGGGCAGGGTACTGGACTGTGGTGACTGTGTACAGTGTGTGTGTGTGTGTGTGTGTGTGTGTGTGTGTGTGGCTCAGAGGCCTGAGAGAGAAAGACAGAGGTCAGTGCAGTTCTGCACCAGTCTGAGGAATCTCTGTCACGTGTCAGCAGGGGGTCAACAGGTCAGAGCCTGGATGAGAAACCGCACATTCCTCAGAGGACAGAAACATGTATTCTGAGTGTGTGTGTGTGCCATATTAGTTTCAGCTATCCAGAGCTCTCTGCTCCACCCCTTTACCCCAGGACCTAGCTGTTAAATATTAACCAGGGATGTTTTCCCTCTGAACTTCACATGCTGTGCAGCAGAAAAGGACAGAGGAAGGGAGGGAAAGAGAGACAGAGAGGGAGTGAGAGAGAGTGTGAGAGTGAGAGAGTGAGAGAGAGAGAGAGAGAGAGAGTGAGAGAGCAGTAGAAAGGATAATCTGTCAGGGATTTGTCCAGCGGTGACGTGGACGTCGGGGGCGTGTGCTAAGATGTGGTGTGTTGTGTTTAGCTGTGAGCTGTGGCTCGGACCCAAGGGAGGTGGGGGGGGCGTGGCCACAGTCAGGTGCCCCGCCTCACTGTAATTTACATTGCTGTGTAATTATCAGCGGGACCAGGGGCTCCAGACCAATGAAAGAAGCCTCTCTCTGGAAGCGTGGGTCAGGAGAGGGGTGATGGGGATTATACTCACACACACCTCCCCCCCATGTCTGCGCCTCAAACACACACACGGCCCGCGGTGTCCTTGCACACAGGACAGGGCACACACGGTGTGTGGGACACACCCCATGCCAACAACCGTACGCGTCGGGTTGAGGCAGATCAGCATCGCTGCCTGCTCAGTTATTGTTGGCATGGCGACATCACACAGGGGCCCTCAGGGCTGAGGTCCAATCCCGGGCCCAGCGTGCGTGGAGGAGGGGTAAACTCTCTCCGTCACCTCCTGCCCAGCGCCGGAAGGAAGCCAGGTGGATTAAAGAGGGACGTGGGGTGTAGAAGAAAGACAGGAAGCAAGCAAACAAATACACAAACACACAAAACCTGGCAGGCCAAACGTGAATCCCCCCTCGCGCCACGCGAGACGAACCTGACAGGGTAGCTGGGCGCTGGCTACGCTCAAAGTGTTAAAAAAAACGGCATTTCTGTGTGTGTGTGTGGTATCGTCTGAGGTGAGTGAGTAAACTTTGGGGGCTAGTTCGCCTGTGTTTGCAGTGCACACACAGTACTCTTGCATCACTCGCGACGGTGCTGATAAGATTCCAGCGCGAGCAGCACACTCGCGCACAAGAGCAGCAAAGGATACAAGAGGGCCAGGCGCTGTGGTCACGCTCCCGTCTAGACAACACACACCCACACCAGCGGCCCCTGCGCTTTCTTAAGTAGGTGACCACATGCCCCGTATGTCGGAACAGGGACCCGGGGGCCACTGGGGCTGGCAGGGCTGTGTTAAATGGGAGCCTAATTAATGATGTCATTGTTTTGACATGGAGAGAACATGCCAGGGAGGAGGAGAGACACGCCAGGGAGGAGGAGAGACACGCCAGGGAAGAGGAGAGACACGGCAGGGAGGAGGAGAGACACGCCAGGGGAGGAAGAGAGACACGGCAGGGAGGAGGAGAGACACGGCAGGAAGGAGGAGAGACACGCCAGGGAGGAGGAGAGACACGGCAGGGAGGAGGAGAGACACGGCAGGGAGGAGAAGAGACACGCCAAGGAGGGGGAGAGACACGGCAGGGAGGAGGAGAGACATGCCAGGCAGGGTCATGGACACAATCTCAGCTCTGCTCCATGCCCCTACAAGAGAACATGGTACGAGCCAGCTGTCTCTCTGGGTGTGTGTGAGTGTGTGTGTGTGTGTGTGTGAGCTGAGGGAGCTGCCAGCTACAGCGGTGTACTGTGAATGAAATCGCCAAATTTCAAACTGCAGCACAGGTGCCAGCTAAGTCAGGACAGAGGAGGCTCGACATGTGCCAAGGCTACATGGGAGACAGAGCACATGGTTCAGTGTGTACACACACACACACACACACACACACACACACGCGGGCATACACACACACACACAAACGCGCACACGCACACACACACACGCGCACACACACACACACACACACGCACACACACACACACACACAAACGCGCACACACACACACACACACACACACACACACACACACACACACGCGCGCGCAGGCATACACACACACACACGCGCGGGCATACACACACACACACAAACGCGCACACACACACACACATGCACACAGCATTGCAACACCAAATTCACTTTCCCCTCCTGCTCCCAAATCAGCATTTTTTGAGACTTATCAAACAGTTCAGAGTTTCCCCAGCTCACACGCTGATGTCACAAGTGCTCCATTTTGCTCCGGGTTCTTCAGCTGCCGTGGAGGGAGAACAGGGATCCCATCAACTACTACTTCTGCTATGCTAACAGGCTTGAAAACTCAGCACGCTCACAGGCCAACATCTGCACAGCTGAGATGTTTGGCAAAGGTGTCTACACCCCCCCTCCAAACCACAGCTGAGGGCGACCCCACCCTGCATCCATCATTAACAGATGCCCCGTGCTGGGGAGGGGTCTTGAAAGATGAGAGGGCATCTAATTGGCTCAGGACGTGTAATAGGGGGCGGCCTAATTGGAGTGGACTCTATGATGGCAGGTGCAATGCTTTGGGTGTGGGGGGGGGATCATAACCCACACGGGAAACAAAGACTGGGCCAAGACTACAACCCCACACCACAGCCCAGAGGTGCAGGGCTCTCCTGGACCCAACGACTAAACACACTCCCTCTCACCTCCAGCTTGTTTGCTAAGCTATTACCAGGAATGGTAAAACACACACACGTTTAACTGGTTGTTACTGTGAGCAGTCAAATGTAAGACTTACCAGCACAGTATTGTTCTGAAGAAAAATGCTAATGACGGACATGGGGAGAGAGAGAGAGAGAGAGAGAGAGAGAGAGAGAGAGAGAGAGGAGGGGATGAACATGCAGGAACTGTTTTCAGCCACAGGGAGTATACACACCACCTGTTGGGCTTGTCGCCACCTTATCATTAGACCGGCTGTAATTAGGGACACAGCAGAGGCGCCTCTGGGGGGAGTGGCTACACATTCCCTTCTGTGAGCAGGTATGTTTGGAGTGCCAATAAAACACACACACACACACACACACACCCTAGTACCCCATACCTGCCTGTAATAAACACCATGTCAGTGTCAGAGATCAGATCTGTGACTATCATGAGTGATTTCCTAAGCTGTGGCATTAGCAGTGCGGATGGAGACCTGGGCTGTGTGTCCGAGGTCCCAGTGTCCTCAGGAGGAGAGACCAGGCTGCTGGAGACCTTCCTGCCAATCATCACAGCCACTCCCCCGTGACATAAAATGAACAGCGGCTTTCAAACCTGCCTCTGAACCCACCGAGTCCCTCTCGCCGCGGTCGAGCTGTCCTGAGCGTGACGCAAAGGCTGATCTGTGGCCAGCTCGCCTGCGTCGGTGTGGTTGTGAGGTTATCGTAGGGCAGGAGGGAAAAAAAAACCATACTGCTCTTCTCTCCCGAAGATTGCTGAAGTGAGATTTAGCTATTCAAACATTTAAGTATTCCTCTCTGACATCAGGAGGTTTGGATAGAAACCTTGTGAAGCTGACACTTAAGACATGAGCAAATAAAACACACATAATACTGTGGAGGGAGGGAGGGAGGGAAAGAAAAAGAGAAAGAGAGAGGGAAAGAGAGAGGGGGAGGGAGAGAGAGAGGGAGGGAGGGAGAGAAAAAGAGAAAGAGGGAAAGAGAGAGGGGGAGAGAGAGAGAGAGAGAGAGAGGGAAAAAGAAAGAGAGAGGGAAAGAGAGGGGGAGGGAGAGAGGGAGAGGGTTGTGCTTGTGTTCGCACTTTGCGTGTTGTTCTGCTGGCTGCTTGTCTGCTGAGCCTTGATCAGGACAACGGAGTGACAGCTAAGCGTGTGAGAAGCACGAGAGAACCAGCACACATGCCTGTCAGTCAGGCCCAGAGGGCGGAGACATGCCTGCCTCAGACGAAAGAGTCAAAGAAGGCGCGCGAGAGAGAGGGCGGGTCCCGCGCAGGGCTTCTGGGTGTTGATTCTGGGGAATGCCATAGTGTGGGCTCATCCAGACCTTGGCAGATGAATTCTTACCCACTCAGCAACAAAGACAAGGGGCTACAGAGTGGCCGTGTGACCTCATCTGGGCTTGGGTGAAGGTCAGGCTCCTAGTCCTTATGCTTACAACCCCCAACGTCACCCACCATAATGAACAGCGCTTTGAACACATGGCTGGGTAACTGATATTACAAATCCATTCCTCCAGAAGCCCCATAGCTGTGATTTGGGGAAGATTAATTAGTATTCTGCCCCTCCTCCTCTTCGCCAGCTGACATGACGAACGCCTGTGGGGTCGTGTGCAGGGGCCATGCCCCGCCCCCCCGAACGCCTGGCGCTGTCCCAACAGCCCCTAAATTACAGCCCCAGACAGAGGGTAGGTGATGGAGAGGGGAGACAGGCGCCCCGCGGTTCACCGGGTCAAACCTGCCCTCATCAAAGAGCAGGTCAAAGCCACATAACTCTTCCAGTAAGGTGAGTGCGGCCGTGACGCTCCGTCCCGCTCCGGGTCAAGCAGAGATCTCCGGCCGCCGAGGTTCACGGCAATACAATAAAGCAATCAATGGGGGTGCCAGACCCTGGTCAATAATACACCCCGGGCTGCAGGGGTCACCACCTGTTCTCTGGTCTCTCCTCGGAAAGTCCTGCCTCGCCAAGGTGGACCGGGGGTTTCGGTTTCCGCTGTCCCCTGGGGTTGCTGCGAGGGCTGAAACCGTATCTCCCCAGGGCCGCCACAGTCTGGGGCGCCGATGCAAATGTGCGAGGCCCTGCGGAGAGAACGTCGGCCAGGCCGGACTAGTGCGGCATCTCCGCTTTCCAATACAATAACGCAGCTCGACGGCAGACGATTCCACCCGCAGTCTGGTGCACGCCGGATCCGTTCCAACATCTGCCTCGGAGCCGCAGCATGGGACACCAGTTCCCAGGATGCCCTGGGGACATGGTGGTGGTGGTGGTGGTGGTGGTGGGGAGGGGGGGGGGGGCAGTCGCACCTCCAACGGGCGTTTTGCGGGCATCTTTTACAAGTGGCCCAGACAGAGGTCACACAGAGAGAACCAGCACTCCAAATCAGAAATACCCAGTCACCCGACACCCGACACCAGACACCCGCGACGTCCTTATGCAGGAAGTACAGACCTGGGCTTTATCGTTTCGGCTCAGAACTCCGTGTATAATTCCGCCTGCCTCAGGTGTATGTGCTGATCCAGACACATCTCTAGAAGCCGAGCTGTGGACAGAGGATCTGGGGGAAATCACCGCGTCTCTTCCCGACGTTCCTTATCTCTCCCTCCTTCTCTTCCCCACTGTCGCTCCGCGGTTCCCATCAGCGGAGACAGACGGCCTCTGCGCGGGCGGCCAGGACGAGGCCGCGGTTCGCTCTTGGCTGGCCTCCCTCTTCGCTTAAAGGCAAGTCTAGAGTTTCTAACAGCTCTGGCTGCCTGGACACAATGGAGGGCTCAGAGAACAGGCAGAGCTCCAAGCAGGCGATCCTGTCTGACGCCCCCCCCTCTTTCCCAACACACACCACCAGCACCAGCAAGTCACTGACTCCAAAGGCTGACCCAGACACTACACCTTGGCATGCCGTCGGTCTGCTCTTTACACATAAGCAAAACAAACGTCACCCATGTGTTCACAAAGCTAAAGAACAACAAAAAAAGAAAAAAGAAATAGCGTTAATTTGGCAGCGGGAGAGCTGACAAAAAGATCCTCCAGAGGCTCATGGGTGTCCGTGCCGCCGCTATAATGAAGTGCGGAGAATGCAACAGATCCTCGTCCCCCTGCTCACAACGCCAGTTTCCACCAGCAGGCATCATTAAGCAGTATAATCAAGCAGACTGTTTGCATACATCTGCCTTATTTTATTGATCCCTCTTCATTCATTAGCATTCTGGGGTATATAATTAACACGCGTGCCCCCCTCACCCAGGGGAAAGCTAATTCCTCCGCATGCCACAGGGATTTCAGCAGAGGGCACACACACGTGGGCTTGTCACAGTGGGCACGGGGCCAGGCGAACCCACCCCTCCGCTGGTGCCCAGGCCCCCTGATACCCCCCCACACACACTTCTCCACCCCCAGCTCCACCCCCAGCTCCGCCCCCAGCTGTCGTCAACCTCGGCCAAGCTCCGCTAACAAGGAGCGCCTTTCCCTCTGCCCCGCGTTAACTAAAAGCACAATTACCCAGAGAACAATGATGCTTTTCACAGTGCCTTGTGTTGCCATTAAGGCAGTAGATCTGGTTACTGCAGCCCCTTGCTTGAGCTAATTACGGAACGCTATCTGTGGACTTCTCATTGCTTCTTAATTAAGTAGGATTCATTTCAAAATCAGGAACAAACAGCAGCTCTGTTTTCGGGGGTTTCGTCCCTCCTTGTTTTAGTGTTTTCCCACCAGCCCTCACGCTTCTGCTGCTCCCAGGTTCAGGAATCAGACGCTCGACAACACCAAGAAAAAAAAGGGGGCGTCATTTATATATTCAGAGTATAAAAGCATAGATGTGATTCATTAGTCTTTAGTAATGAAACTACAGTGAAAGAAGGTTAGGCGCCCAAACTGAAGCTTCACGCCCCGGTGCTACCTGGCGGAGAGAGGTGGAGTTCTCCGGGCTGCAGGAAGGGCACGGCGCTGATGGGATTAGCCGTGGCCGCCATTAGGATGTGAGGCAGACAGGGAGAGCACAGAGTGCAGCTCTGGGGCCAGACGGGGTAACAGAACACCAGGCATGTCTGCTGACTCTCAGCTCACATAGCCCAGGATCGCTGGCCAGCTCCACCGTCAAGAACACATTCATATTAGGTCTGATTAGTGCCTGGTTATTTCCTACCTCACTGGACGAGAGAGAGAGAGAGAGAGAGAGAGGGGAGCAGAGATGCCCCCTAGTCACCACTCACTCGTCAAAAGACAGAGGGGAAGAAAGGAGAGAAGGAAGACGGAGGAATGTGAGGGGTGAGAGGGTTTGAGAGACAGGCGTGGAGCTTCTCTCCCCCCCCCCCCTCCTTTCACAGGGGCGACCCCGCTCCCCCAAGGTTAAGACGACACACGGCCTCCTCTGAAAGGTCCTACACAGTGTCTCAAAAGGAGGAATCCTCAGCGGCAAGGCCGAGTCAAATGCGGCATGAAAGTGTCCCGCGGGCTGCCAGGACAGACAGGCTCCCTCAGATCTACGGGGGAGGAGGAGGAGGCTCAGAGGAGGCTCAGAGGAGAGCGGAGGAGGGTGTGGAGGTGAGGGAGGAAGGGAGCCTCCATGATCATGTGCTTACAACATGAACTGAGTATGTGATGGTTCACTGAGAGGTGAGTTCAATTAAACACACACATGCACACACACACACACTTGAACATGCAAACACACGCACACACACACACACACACGTACAAACACAGAGCTGGTTGGGCAAGGATGTGTCCACACTTGCTCCACATTGTACAGCAGGACTGCAGCTACTAATTCAGATTAAAAAAGTAAACAGACACAGTGTTGGGCGGCTCTGTATATTTTCAGAGGTGGGGGCGGATCAGTATACACACACACACACACACACACACACACACACACACCCTCGGGATCAGGTTCCAGGAAGGTCACAGCCAGAACCATCCCCGAACATACACACACACATACAGGCACATACACACCTGCACCACACACACACACACACACACACACACAACTGGCAGCCCCCAGCTGTTGTTCTTCCTTTCCCACCAAAAGTGTCGGCCGTGCGTATGCTCACGTGACCCACCAGTAACCCGTCTCCCTCCGCGTCTCCCTCACGCCAAACGCAATAACACTATCACAACACAATTTACCATTAAAGTGTATTTTCTTTCCTTCTCATTTCAATGAGGGATCCAATCTGTACAAATACAGCAGTCCTGCAGGGGATAAGGGCCGGTAACCGTAACACAAACGCACCCACGGACTCACGTGCGCTGGACTGACGTTCAAAGCCTCCTGCTGGATGCTCTTAGGGCACAGACACTGGACCTTCCTGCTGCCCAGGTGACCTCACTCCCATGATGCTCCAGGGCTGACCTCACTGCCATGTCCCCTGTTGCTGGTTGGTTGCTGCCTACAGCAGCTCAGCTTTTAGACTGACTGGCCACAAGAAAAATGTAGTGTTTTAAGTAATCCCAGTTTGTACTGGCCATAATTGATTGGGTAATCCTGGTTTAACATGCACTACAGCCAGTGCTTAAGAATCTATTAGCAACGGTAACAGCTTACGGGGGAAGATCTCTAGCCACCCCCCCACCCCCCCATGTCTGCCTACCACACTCAGGTTGGCCTTGTGATAAATCCTACACACACACACACACACACACACACACACACACACACACACAGAGCACTGCTCTGGGAATCGCTGTTCAATCTCTGCTCTTCCTCTTCTTCAGAAACATGCCGGGTCCCCTGACACTGAGGTCAGATCCTCTTTTTAGCACTTGCTGGTTTGTCAGTGAATCAGCTGAGCAAGGTAAAGTGCCCCATTAAAAGCCCAGTAAAAGCCCAGTACAGGCCCAGTACAGGCCCGGGTCTCCCTCACTTCCTACAGGACCCAGGAGAAGTCTCTGAGATGGCAGCCACCCGCACCCGCAGCACCACGGCAACAAGACACACGCCACGCCGACCAATCAGCACCTCGACTGACCTTCCATCATCACACACACTCGTAAGGGGGAGAGAGACAGTTAGGGGGCAGCATGAATGGAAACTGAGAGAGAGAGAGAGAGAGAGAGAGAGAGAGAGAGAGGGAGAGGGGGATAGAGAGAGGGAGAGAGAGAATGTAGATTAGGTTGCTGTGCTGGCCTACGGCTGCTGTAAGACTAGGAGATTCACACAGTGACACACTCACAGCACCCAGAGCTAAAACCAGGAAGTGAGCAGCATGATGACAAAACCGTGGCCAATCGGCTGAGGAGCCAGACCGCCACAGCCAATCAGAGACACAGATGAAGCAGCACAATCATCTCACACACACGCGCGCACACACACACACGCAAGGTACATAATCCCCCCAAAGGCCTCTGCCCTAATGGGGCCCACTACTGTAATTACAAGGCAGAGATTTGGGATCAGGCACTTAAGTAGCCAGCTAAAAGTGGCCCTGAAAACAAAAAGCTCTGTAATTATCGTCTGCCCCCTCTTTCGCTCTCTCTCCCTCCCTCCGTCTGTCTCTGACACGACTTGGGTTACCTGTCATTCCGGCATGTCTTTTGTATGTGTGTGTGTGTGTGTGTCTATGTGTGTGTGTGTGTGTGTGTGTCAGGACTCCGTTGTTTCCAGGATTCTCTGGCTAATCCGACTCTGGAAGCGTGATGGCACAACACTATCCCTGGCGAGTGAGAAGCACATTTTAGCTGGCACGGCCTCGGTGACGACACGACACACAAAGATAGCAGAAACCTGAGTTCCCCCCGCCTCACACATCAGCTCTGGCGTCTGCTTTTTTTTTTTAACATAGGGAGGGGGGGGGGGGGGCGCATTCATTTTGCACTGCACAAAAGCTCCTTTGTGCCAGTGAAACTTTATATACATATTAGAAACGTGAAACTCCGTGGTCCTCTCCGAGCTGGATTCTTGTAACTGTGAACAAGATAACATTACCTACCATTCTCTCCCCCCTCACTTTCCACACGCACACACACACACACACACACACACACAAAGGGAGCGAAAACCTTAAATCCCATTTTCCTCTTTCCTCATGATACATTTTTCTTTCTTTTTTTACTTTTTTCTCTTTCCTTTGTCATGTCTTCTCTACGCAGGGTCATCACTGGGGTCAAAGCTCCACGGGTTGGAGGCACTTCAGGGCACTAGCAGGTTCCGCGTCCCCTGGGTCAGGGGGTCAGGTCCATCCCAGCACTGAGACTCCTCCGTCTCACCTCCACCCTCCACCTCCACCCTCCTAGGTGCTCAACTTCTCTGCCTCCTCGGTTTGCTCAGGAATGCTGCCCTCATCTTGACGGCCTGCCCCGCCCTCTGTGGGCGTCGGCCCTCTCTAGCCGAGCCCCCTGTCTCCATCTACATCTACGCAGACCTCCAACAAGTCGTCTAGGGCCACGTTACCCCTCCAACACGGGCTGGTGTGACACCTGTGCCAAAAGCGTGATTTCAGATGCATAGTGTGACAGAAGCATGCGTGTGTGTCTGAAGGGGCATGAATGTGTGTGTGTGTGTGTGTGTGTGTGTGAGTGTGTGTGTGCACTTCCTCCCGCCCACACCCCTACTTCTCCATCTCTCTTTGGCACAAGTTCCTTCTTGTCAGGAACTCCTTATCTACAGCTGAGGCAGGAGAACTGAAGAGAAGCAAAATGACCCAACACAAATCACTGAGCACCCTGGGGGGAGGGGCCAAGGGACAAGGAAGACTCCAGTGTGTGTGTGTGTGTGTGTGTGTGTGTGTGTGTGTGTGTGTGGAGCAGGGAGGAACCGGTCAAATGGCGGCAGACGCCACTGCGCTGACATCACTCTCAGACCTATAATTAAAGCACAGTTCCCCACACAAAAGCTGCAGCAAGGTATGGGTGGAGGAGGAGGTGGAGGAGGAGGTGGATGACCGTTTCTGTAATGACAGCTTAGCCCCGGCAGCCAGAGAAAAGACTAGCAAACAACCCCTATGGCCCCTAATTACTGCTGTAGCCAGAGAAACAAAGAAAGCACACACACACACACACACACACACACATACACACACGCAAGCACGCTCATAATCATATACACATATGTTAAAGTACTTAAAACACGCAATCCCAAACTGGGAGGAAGCTGATTGACTTCAGATTGCAAACAGAAATAAGAGGAGGTGTCCAGGCAGCAGGGGAGCTGACGGGAGACTCCTACGTCACCTCGCCACCTCCATGCCCACCTCCGCCTGAACAGGAGGACGTTCCTGCATCTGTTTGGCTTCGGGAAGGAAAACAACTACTTTCCCCGTCTCTGTATTTTAGCGGAAAGCAATAATTGTCCCCACAGGTCTTTGTCCAAACTACAAAGGAGGGCACTGTTCCCAAGGGCCCTAGAATTAGAACATCTTGGCCTACCTCGCTAACTAGCCCTAATTCAGTGGATAAGCTTCACGCCTCCACATTGGTGTGTGTTTCATCTTAATTCAGCCCAAAATGAATTTATTAAGCTGTTCTACCTGCGTAGTCCCGTGATGTTCCTTGCACTGCCCTGCAATTTTTTATTTGTTCTGACAAAGGTAGTCTGTAGCACTTCCTGTGTGTGTGCGCGCGCACACACATGTACACCAGGAAATAGTGATCTGTCTAAAATCTTGGACACGTATCTGGCATCATTTGAACTGGTCCAAGCCTCAACGCTGCCTTCCAGGAACAGAGTGAGTCTTGGACAAGACTAGCGCCATCTACAGGGACTCCCCAGACTCAGTAGGCCGAGTTCCAAAAGCCACAGATGAGAAATGGAGACTGGATTTAAAAGCAGCCAAGGACATATGCATTAGAAGAATGATTCACTAATGAATCAAAACGGAGCGACCAGATGGTCCGGCACTGCTGGGATCTTCTACATTTTTCCACTTGGGGCATCTTGTGACAAAGCACCAGTAAATGGGACACGTCTATCTGCTTGCCTGAGAGCCCAGACACTGGGTCGGCGAGCTTGAAACAGGACGTCCAGTCTAGCGTGGTCCAAGCTCGCAACTGGAATGAGCATAATTCTATGCCAAGAATGTCTGAGGAAGTTGAGAGAACTGTTAAAATGTACGAAAAACAGACAGGGGCACTTTCAGCCATAAACCTTCAGCTGGAAGTGCTGGACATGGGAAGATCTGTTGGAACTGACCAAGGGTACAAAACTTTGGTCTCAGCTGTGTGTGTTTCTCTCTCTCACTCACTTGTTGAGCCTTAAGTCAGAATGAACAGCAGCACAAAATACATTTTAATTGATGCCTTGTTCTCTCCTCTCTTCACCTTAGGCTGCGATTCGTTTGAAGCAGGTAAAAGTTGAGGTGTTCAAGGCTTAAAGGTCAAGCTAACTCTCTAAGGAATGTGTGTGTGAGAGAGAACGTGTGTATAAGCAGTAGAAGGGATTAACAGGAGGAGCGGTGAAGCATTTGTGGGGTATTATCTGGCACCAGGCCTACTGCCCTGTCACTGCCCCAGGCTCCAGGTTCTGCTGCCGACAGTTACCACACCTACACTCCTCTCCAGCATTCTCAATGAGACAACAGCCAGAGAATGCAGGGAGTGTGTGTGAGTGTGTGTGTCTGTGTGTGTGTGTGTGTGCGTACATATGGTTTGTGCTATGGTCAACTCCAATTGACTCACTTGTTAATCCTCCCCACACACACACACACACACACATACACATACACACACATAAACACAAAGTTAAACACCAGTCTCCTCTCCCTCTTTCGACACTCAGTAAGGCTGCACTGATTTGCAGACTTAGAATCTCACTCTGCTGAGTGAAGTGAAAGCCACCCTCTGCTTTCAGCTTAAACCCTTCTGATCTGCTACCTCGCATACCGCATCATTAACAGCCACGGCACCGCGCTAGCGTCCCCTCCGCACCGCGCTAGCGTCCCCTCCGCACCCGTGCAGGTCCACATGTGCAGACTACCCGGGCAAGACGAAGGCCCGCGGGCCCAATGTAGAGGCCGCACCGACCCTACCACACTACACTGGACCCGGAATTCTTTGGTGTTGCCAGTAGGAACTGAACTTGAAATTAATCAGCAAGTACAAGTGAAAATGTCCAGACACGCAAACATGCACTTCAGATGTATCTACGCTGTTTCACTGAATCGGATGAACTGCGTTAATCTGGTGGACCGTCGCCTCAGGCACGGGAGAGGGGCGAAACGATTCGGGGCCAGTCCGTGTGGACACTGGGCAGTCCGTGTGGACACTGGGCAGTCCGTGTGGACACTGGGCAGTCCGTGTGGACACTGGGTAGCAGGAAATAAGTGTTTCTGCCCTCTCTGCCTCCCAGATGTGTTTAGTGTATGTGGGAATGAAGTCTAATGCCACCCACTAGCAGGCCTGTGACACAAGCTTCTCTCTGTTCCCCCGCTCCCTTACGCTGGAAACCCCCTTACGACACACTCTCCTCTCTATTTACACATACACACACACACACAGCCCGTAGGGAGACACAGACATGGGAAGAGAACAGGGACGTTAAGGAGCAGGGAGAGACTGCATCATATTTCAGGACAAGGGGGGGGGGTCAGCTCTTGGCCTCAGGCCCTAAAATGCTGGCAGCCGGTTGGCAGAGGATCATATCACTCATCCCTCACGGCCAATCAGGGTGCCCACCTGGGTAGCCAGGAACAGTGAAAAGAAGAGTGGCAGCGGGGCGAGGCTTTACACGGTGAGAGGCGGGGCCAGCCTCCAGCTCCTCCCCTAACCAAGCCCCCCCCCCCACAACACCCCAGGCCTTTCAGTCTGCTTGTGGAAGCAACACCAGATTACAGAGCAACTGCTGTCAAACGTTTCGATAATGTGTTTTTCTAGCCCTGCTTTCCAACGGCGTGGCTGTTTGGACAGCTGTGCTCCAACAGCAGGAGGTCTTCAGATGCTCCAGCGAGACGCCGGCCCATCTTCTGTTGTTGGTGGGGTTTTAACACGGAATTAACGTCTCATTTCAGCTTAATAAACATACAAAACATTTCCAGTTTGGCAGTAGGAAGGAAGTATGGCAACTGTGCAGGATGTGTGTGTGTGTGTGTGTGTTCATACCTCTCCTATATTGTGCAGTGTCTCACCTCTCATAGCTCGATGAGAGATTTGATAGGGGCAGCGGGCGTCCCGGTGTGTGTGTGTGTGTGTGTGCGTGCGTGCGTGCGTGTGCGCACGTGTCTGTAACACAGGCCAGCATGTGTTAATCTCTCTATGTGATTCAGGTACAGGAGACATGTCCCAACCGGTCACCACCACCCGCCACAGAACTCCAAAGTATATTCAACCCGCAGTAAAAAAAAAAAAAAAAAAAAGGGAGAAAGAGAGAGATCGAGAGATCGAGAGAGCGAGAGAGGAGTTGAGAGAGTTTAAAGAAAACAAAAGAGCAGGCAGAGCAGAGGGAGGAAAGCACACATCACAGCTCCTTTTGTTTGTTGAATCAAAGTAGATCGGCTTAAATGAAATACCCATCAAAACAGCCATTCACGGAGGGGCGCGGCTCAAGGCCAGGACTGGAGAGGAGCTCCTGGGGGCGTGGCTGTGGGGGGCGGGGCCTGAGCCAGGGCTTGGGGGTGTGGCTATTGGGGGCGGGAGTGGCGGAAAGGAAGCAACCCGGCCAGGACTCGCATGGTGCAGGGGTCACCTCCATGCTGGGGGCGGGTGAGCGTGTGTGGGGAGCGTGTGCAGAGGAGCACCGTCCTGGACCTTCTCCCAGAAGCCAGATGCTCACTGTCAACACAGAGATCATAGAGACGGAGCAGAGCACAGCAGCACGCGTCACACAAGACCTGCACCAGACACCAGGAGTCCCAACATTCCTGGAGCCGCATGCACACACACACACACACACACACCCTGCAGACACCTCAAGGACCAAAGGAGCCCACTAGCTGCTGACACACACATACACACAGTCATTGTACAGCTCAGCCCAAAAGCTCTAGTTGTGTTCGCTGCATCACAGTAGTGGGGCAGAGGAACTGTTCTACTAATCCATACAGCAACCCGGTCAGAACCTGCAACAATGGACCCTGCTTTGATATAGATATGCCACATAAATCTAGTTATAACCAGGCAAGGTAAAGCAGAGAGGAGGGGGGGGAGAGAGAGAGAGAGAGAGAGAGAGAGAGTACCTGAATGACTGACTGGCTGGCTCAGCTAAGCTTAGTCCTCTTCCTGCTCTTGTCAGGAGGTAAATAGCTATTGGCTACTCACTAAGTGTCCCCAGTGTGAGGCGTGAGGGCCCTTTGCCCCTCCACACTCCCCAGATTTGACAAGCAGCTATTGACAGAGCAGTTACACACTCACCCAGTGGGGCAAGTCCTCCACACTGTGCCCCAGGCAGCTGATAAATGGAACACATACGATACCTGGGAGTACCGTAGCCTGCACTCTCACACACACACACACACACACAGAATCTAATGTAAGAGGTGGCTCTGAAGCACAATATCAGGGTGCCTTTATGTTAATACTACTGATGAGATGTGAGGAGGACACATAGGAGAGAGAGGGAGGGAGAGAGAGAGAGAGAGAGAGAGAGAGAGAGAGAGAGAGGAGAGAGAGAGGGCTGAAGGGCTGAGGGTTGAAGGGTTTAAAAGGTCAGTGCAGAGGTTGAGGTCAATGTCTCACAGACGATGGACATTCCTCATACATGCTCTGACTTTCACTGTCGGTCAGCACAGACACCACTCTGCAGTGATTCAAGTGGTCCAAGATTATAGGATGGGAAATTACAGTGCACAAACCTTCGTTCAATATCCTCAACCAGGATCAAAATACTTGATTAAAAAAATGAAACCATTCAATAGCCAATTAAAGGCCTTGGAAACAGCTCCCCGAGATGGACCACAAGTCAGGAGAGAGCGGATAGGGGAGCTGAGAGGAGAGGGGAGGGGCTGAGAGGAGAGGGGAGGGGCTGAGAAGGGACTCGGCAGGAGCTGTTTTTGCTCACTAGAGTATCTGAGGAGAACATTGATGCTAATGAGCCAGGCCTTCACCAGAGATGTACACACCATCAGGGAATGAGAGAGAGAGAGAGAGAGAGAGATGTGTCACAAACACTACACTGGCCTCCTTCCCTTTCTGATGGCAGGCTAATGGATAGCCAGGGGTAACGCTGTGCTTTTCACTTTGTGATATGATGTCAGTAACCTCCATTGATCCAGAGGCAGGCAGACCTTATCACTGGGCTCTCTGGCCGTGATATACTGACATCTGGGGCTCCAGTGCCTTTTAATACACTGCGCTGTGTGGGTGAGGAGGTCGCACACGCCAGGACCCACCACAACACCCAAGGCTGTATTTTAAAGTTCCACACATCATCTCACTGCACGGGCCTCCACAAAGCTCCTGGCATGTGCAGACTGTACTTCTCCAGGACTGGTATGAAAAACCTCTCACACACACACACACACACACACACACACACACACACACACACACACTGAGCAGAGCTGTTTAGTGTGTTTCAGTGTAATCTGTGCCTCTTGAAGCCATCAGTAGGACTCCCCTATAGGTCAAGGCTGCACAGATCTGAACACACCACAGAACACAAAGCTTCTGCTTGAAACCATCGTGGCCAAACCAGGAAAAGGTGAGTGAGACAAATACAGTAAAGCACATGGGTAAATGGATGCACACACACACACACACACACACACACGTGCACGCACACACGCGACAGAGAGCTTGGTTGTAATGCTGACAGGGACATTTCTTACTTTGATTCACACACCTGACCTGAGTGCACAGACATGCGCATGCCAAGACACACACTCGCATGCCGACAGGCAGACAGACACACACACACACACACATACACGCCGACACACACGACGACAGACACACACACCCTCCCGATCCTCCACTCCAGGGAGTCACACCCAGCTTGTCATAACCAGGCTGATCTCAGCACGCCACTCCGCGCCAGGCACTCTTGTAGACTGGAACCCTTCCAAAGGCCTCGGGGGGGGAAATCAAACTGGTGAACAACAACATGGGGGAAAACAAACCAGCCGACTGACCTTAAAAGGCAAATAGGCAAATGAAACAATTACCGAGCCCAGATATTACAGTACTGGTTGATCGGGACTGTCGCTGTCTCCCTGAGCCCCGCCCCCCCCCCACCCCCTGGCCACACCCACCCCCCTGGCCACACCCACCAGGCGAGATAAAGTCGACTGCGCAATCACCAGCTGTATTATCCTGCCTATTGATTTTAGCTGTGGGGTATTAGAGAGGGAAACAGAGGGTTTATCAGGCTGGGATCCCCCTGCACTTTTACTAACCAAACGAGTCTTTCCACAGCTTATCTGACAAAGAGCCTATTACAGACTCCCCTCGCACTCCCCACAGCGCTGAGGACTGGGGTCCGGCAGGGCCTTCTGGTTAGCGCGAGGTTAGCGCGAGGTTAGGCTGCTCGCGGTGTCCCTAGCTGATGCACCCCAGGTGATGGGACACTTTTGGAGTTCTTCACCTGCAGATCAACTCTGGAAGAGGGCGGGTCCCATAGTCCCTCTCTCCCTCTCCCTCTCTCTATCTCTCTCCCTCTACTGAATATGTGGAAGAGAAAAAAGGAGAGATAATGAGAACACTATAATCCCGGAGAGAAGTCTAATTCATCCTCTAATCACAGACTAAATGTTGGTTTTAATTACAGTGAAGGGGAGAGATCTGAGAGCCAGGGGGGCCTCACACGGCTAGCCACGCTCCACGCTCGCCTTCCCGCCGGCCCCCGGGCAAAGCCCCACCCCCCCACCCCCACGGTTAGCTCCCCTCACACATCCAGATATTTTATTTCCACTGTATTACACATTTCCCCATATTAATAATGAAGACAGGGTGAGACAGAGAACATTTTCCCCACAGCAATTAAGGTAAAAATCCATAAAAATCCATAATCTAATCAATGAGCAATTCAGCAGGACTGTCTTCATAGCCATAAAATGCGAGGCGCTGGGCATATGTATATGGCGATGTGCGCTGATGACATTTCTATTGTGAAAATAACCAGTGAAAGGATTTATACTTAAGAAATGAGGCAAAAGTTTAACGATTTACATATTTCATCAGTGGCACAGAGCAAGAGCTCAGTGTGTGTGAAAATTTAGTTGAAGGGCTGAAGATTGCAAAATGTCTTAATCCAGAAAAAAAAAAAAACACACAATATGATCTCTCTCTTCTACGCCAACCTGTGTTTCCCAACTGTCTGACAATGTGATGCACTCAAACACCCTTAGCACACTCTAAGGTCTGAGAGTAAGGGAGAGAGAGTGTGTGTGTGTGTGTGTGTGTAAGGGCGGCACACAGAGATCATGTCTCCCTAGCCCGTGTGCTGATCCAGTGGAGTGCGGCCGCTTGGCCAGACACACCAGGACCGTCCTGCTCGCTGGTGCCGCCCGTCTCCCTCACCTGTCTCCATGTCCACCCTGCAATTTGCTAGGGGCGGAGATAAATCTTATCTCAGAGACCTGATTAAGTTTTTAATTTACATTCCAATCAATATCCCAGGTCTATTGGCAATGTGTCTAAAACTCTATTTACCAAAGGATTCCTTGCTATCAATTGATCAAGAACCCAGCAGCCATAAATTATCCTCGTGCACGTGCATGTTTGTGTGTGGGGTGTTTTTTGGGTGGAAGAGGAAGGATGGGGAAGTTCTGGCCATGAGTGTAGAGTCAATACCCCCAGTACTGCCCACCTTACAACCCCAACCCCCAACCCCCCCAGCACAATGAGCTGCACCTGTTAACACAGCTTACAGCTTGCGTGTGTGTGTGGGTACACGCGGGTGGGCAATCAGTTCAAATTTGCCCTCTGAAAAACTAACAGATCAGTCCAAGGGTAAAGGTAACCGGATTCAGGTCCAAGAACACTGAAATGTAAGCACACAATGCACACACACACACACACACACACACACACACACAATGCACACACACACACACACACACACACACACACTCCAAACCCCTTCACGGATGTGAGGCCTTCCACTTCCCTATTCTGTATGAGCGCCATTATCTGTTTACTCTTGCTAGCGTTCCCCGCGGGACTGTCGGAGAGGAATCTACTCCGGCCGCCACACTGGATTCCTGAACGTGGTTGCTAGGCTGTGAGCAGCGGCCCGGTCGCCAGGGGAACCCTAGCAGCGACTGTTCCGATGCAGGCTAGCACCACCACGACATCCCGGATACACAGCAGAGCAGCTATTTAAAGGTTTTCTAATACTTGTTTGGAACTTTGGGGTTTGGAACTGTGTGTGTGTGTGTGTGTGAGAGAGAGAGAAAGAGAAACAGAATAATTAGAGTACAAATAGAGTGTCTATAATAGATACAGGCAAAATTCAGGACATTCAGGAAACGTAAAGCCTAAATATAAGGAACCTTTTCTCAAGAGAGCCGTTTTGACTCATAACCCTCTTTTAGAGTATGTGTGTGTACAGACACACACAGAGCTTCCCACAGATGTACCTCAGAGGCGTTATCTGTCTGCCCTCCCTGGTTTCAGTCCACATGGAGTGGCCAGATCCCCGATGTTCCCAGCCTGGGTGCAGGAAGGAGGGCGAACCCTTATCAGCCCGTAGAAAGTGGCTTCATGGCAGGTCAGCAGCTCTGCTGAGTCGCTCATTCCCAAACGTGAGATCATGTCGGACAGCTGACCTCAATTTCAGCACGAGACTGCTACACTCTCTCTATCTGTCTCTTTCCCTCCCTTCCTGACTCTCTCTGCCTCTCCCCTGCTTACTCTTTCCCTCTCTCCTTTTCTCCCTCCCTCCCACCCTCCACCACACGCAGCAGTTGGGACGTCTGATGAGCACGTTCCTACCTCACACTTACACCCAGCCATTTAGAGCAGTCTGAGGTATTAACCACAGATAAAGTAAACAGGGGGGTTATTTTCTGTCCCGACTTTTTCTTCCCCTCCCTCCTCTCTCTCTCTCGCTGGTGGGTTTGATGTAAATGAAAGGTAACACAGGCCAGGCTGTGGTAGGAGGAGCCTGTAGTAGGTTGGAGCATGTGGTAGGCGGAGCATGTGGAGGGCATTCATCCTCCTGGTCTCTGTCTCACCTCAGATTTACACAGACAGACAGACAGACACAATATGCTTGTTCACCAACCGTTTCTGACAGTAAGTGACCGGAAAAAGACAGAGTGAGAGAAAAATAGCTCGTTGATAAATGTTTTGGGAGGAATTTTAAGTGCTACTTTGTCACAGAGCAAGCTCAGCTCCGCCAGAGAGCCGTGTAAACATGTGTCAGGACTGCGTGTAATTACAGCAGAAAAACTTCCTCTCATACTGGGAGTATGAATCACCTCTCAGCCTGGTGTGTGTGTGTGTGTGTGTGTGTACATGCTAGTGTGAGCAGAGTAAGACAGAGAGACAGACACAGAGATTAGTCCCCCCCTACCCACTATACATACCTAAGGGAAGCTCCACCATGGGCCAGGGACACCGAGAGCTTCAGCTGTAATAAGCTATTTTCCAACCGCTATCAAACCAAAGAAAGCAGCTACCGTCTAATCTGTAGCCACAGCTGCAGGGCAGAGCAGGGGAAATCTGGCCTTGACATTCTGATCATGTGACTGTGTGGGGTCATGTGTGTGTGTGTGTGTGTGTGTGTGCACACGCTACCCAGCTACCTGCACTTGGTAAGTGTCAAAGTTGAATCTGTGGACCAAAAACCTCGTGGATCCTCTGCATAGAAGCTTCTCTCCTCTGTGCTTGAAAACGCCTCAGTCTGTCTCTCTGTAGTATATGTGGCTGACACCAGTAAGTACACACAGAGGAGAGAGAGAGAGAGAGAGAGAGAGAGAGAGAGAGAGAGAGAGAGAGCGCTCTTACAGGGACGGCTTTCCAATGGCCTGCTCATATTTCTCAGACCTGCTATAATTAGCAAACTGTGTTTCTTGGTGCCATGTCAAAATAGTATTTACAAACAGACTCCATTTAGCCACAAACAGGGTTCTCTAAGGGAACCGGGTTTAAGCCTCACTAAACAGATCCCCCCCCGTATAGCTGCACGCCTGACAGGCATTCTTCAGGGCTCTGAAGCTGCCTACTGTACACTCTCCACTGGCTGCAGATGAACAAGCAGCCTGTCCAGATGTGCTGGGGCTCCATCAGGCAGGTCGGGGCAGGAGTGTCAGACCCAGCACAGCAAACATTCCGGAGCCCTCCGAGGACATCAGTGTGGCCCTAACACAGCCGCCCCCAGCACTACCCAGGCCAGGTCCCACACACACACACACACACACGCGCACGCACACGCACACTCACACACACACACACACACACACACACCAGATTACTCTAGCAGTCTTAAAGTGACGTAATGCAACATACTAATAACCAAACAGATGTTCAAATGAAGATTTAAGGTAGAAAGTTTCCCTCTAGTCAGAGAACTTTCCAGGCCCCAAATAATATATATATATATATTCCAAGCTAGAATATGCTGACTGTCATTCTCCAGGAGGTTCTGGACTAATTAGTGGACATTAACTACATGTTTTTTTCACACACCTTTTAAGGACTTGCTCGTTAGGAGCCATCTTGACCAGCAGTGCAAGGCTTTGTTAAGGGACCGTTACATTACACAGAGATTGAGCGAGAGATAGTGACAGACCGAGAGAGAGAGAGAGAGAGAGAGAGAGAGAGAGAGAGAGAGAGAGAGATAGAGATAGTGACAGAGAGAGAGAGAGAGAGACAGAGAGAAAAACAGACAGTGAATTAGACTGACCGACCCAGACAGTCAGATAGACAGACACACAGACAGAGAGAGAGAGAGAGAGAGAGAGAGAGAGAGAGAGCGAGAGAGCGAGAGAGAGCTCTGTTTAGGGGTGGGTCTGCTAGTTTCAGTTGAGATCTCCGCCTCCCTCAGTCACGATTGTAAACTTTTCTGTTGATATGCAAAGCAGTGCGGATCATTTGGGTCCCCATGGCAACAGCGGCCTTGCTTTGCACAAATGTAATGATTAATCACAGTTTTGCTCACAATGGCGGTGTCGGTGTCCTAACATAAACGGTGTGAGGAAGAGTGTGTGTGACTGCAGGGGGGAATCCATACATGCATGGACACACACACAAACACACACACACACACATTCAACTCCCCTGCTGCTGCCTGTCCTTTTCACATAACTATTTTCATATATATTAAGTTTATGTTCACACACACACACACACACAACTCGCATGTGAACAACTAACTACAAGACTTTCAAACGTGAGACTCGTGAGGCACACACGCCAAATTAACACCAGTGTTCTCATCTCTACCGTCCACTAAAACATGATAGATGCTTCATTTTGGAAGCAGGTGACTGCCTGCCTCCATCCAACACACACACACACACACACATGTGTAGAACACAGGGAGGAGGGATGTGTCTGTGGCCCTGTGCTTGCCCATGGCATTTAGCATGAAGACTATGCATGAATATGGCCAGAGCATCACACCTGGAACATGTAATTGAAGCTTTAAGGCTTTGATGCAGATTCGCTGTGTCAGGACAGCAGGGCCTTTCATTAAGCATCTGGAAAACACAGACAATCCAAATGCCATACCTGACATGGGGGTGCGGCAAATCGAAAATCAGCAGATTTCATTGGCCGACATTGCTGCCAACCTCCTCAGGCTGGCATGTTCCCTTAGACAGACACATAGTTTGGCCTATCACGGCAGCCAAACAGGAGGGTCCATGTCAGAGTGGGACACGCAGGAAATATTGTCCAATTATGGGCCCAAATCAGAATTAAACACATGAGAAGTAGTGGCAGGTTTCAGCAGCCTGCTCTCTTATCCAAACACACACACACACAATGTTATGTCCAGATGGACAGGCGTGGAACAGTGGCCTAGCTTGGGAACACGGTCTTGCCCAGAGCCAGAGCTGCACAGGGGTTAACTGCGCCATGACGAAGAACAATGACACCACAACGGCCAACGAGGGTGAGGGAGTGTTGAAAAGACAGGAGGGGAACTGTGTGTGTGT
>JAGXOD010000022.1:7667500-7747500 GCA_020368025.1 Brachyhypopomus occidentalis
CCTGGACAAGGGCGGCAGGTCTCTGCAGATCAGGGTGGTGTGAGCCGTGTGGGGCCTGGCCCCTCCCCCTCTCAATCAGGCCTATTAGAATCAGCTCCAGGCTGGAGAGGGAATCCTACACACACACGCCCCATTCACCACCACCCAAACCGAGGGGGAGTGTCAACGAGAGGGCAATAAGGAAAGACAATGAGTAAACAAAGCAGGGGGAGTCCACCCCTCCGTGTAGGAAGTCCCCCAGTCCCCCACTCTGTCTGGGCTTGGCACGAGTACAACCCCCCCCCCCCCGTCCAATTAGCCCCCAGTACTGGTTCTTTAGCATTTGCATATAAATGCTCTCCCTGGCAAGCACTTAACACCCGCACGCGAGCCGTGCCCAAAACAGACGGCTACCGCACCTCCGGGGGTGTGCCGTGTGAGGAGGGGGTCACCCCCAGGGCCTGTGTCGGCACTCAGTGCCCCCACACACACACACACACACACACACACACACCCCTCACGCCGCCCACCTGCTCGCCTTCACCAGCTACTCTCACTCTCGCTTCCTGTTTCGAGGGAGATTGCGCAAGATGGCACGCAGGCATCCTGTGGCGCGGCTCATGTCACAAGAGCGTTGGTGGCCTCCTGAAACAGGCCCCAAACACACAAACACACACACACACACACACAGCCAAAGTCCTCAGGAAGTCAGAGTTTGTGCAGTGTCTACTCTCTGCTTGGGAAGTGGCCTGCAGTAGTACAGACTGCAAGAGAACAGCATAGCAGGACCAGCCGTCTGTAGGAACGATAACACACACCACCTGACACTGCGCTGTCGCAGCGCACACACACACACAAAGGCTCGTCAGTCACTACACACAACACGAGCTGGCCTTGTTCCAGAGAACAGGGACCTATTGTCTTCATCCTGTACATGCTGTACTGCTTTTCCTTTACATACGTCTTTCTCCTTCTCTCTCTCTCCTTCTCTCTCTCTCTCTCTCTCCTTCTCTCTCTCTCTCTCTCGGTTGTTATGACAGAGGCGATTCATAAAAAAGCAGGAACGGAAGGAAGCTATGAAACAAGTGTGTGTGGTACCCCTCCCCCCACCCTCCTCAGTGTAAACAGTGTGTGTGTGTGTGTGTGTGTGTGTGCCCGTGTGTGTGTGTTTATGTAGACTTGTGTGTGTTTTGATGTGTACGTCACTTATAAGGCCCTGAAATAGGACACACACACTGGCTTATCCTACAAAGCTCTGTAGAGGAAGTTCCTGTCTGGGAAGGGTTCGTTCTGAATGGCCACCGAGGTCCGCGTACTGCCTCCCAGTCCCTCCCAGTCCCTCCCAGTCCCTCCCCGTGTCGCTGCTGCTCCTGACATGCTCCAACTCCTCCTACGGCGATCCGACTGGTACACCTGGCACCCGCATCCACCTACACGTTTAAAGACAAAATCTGACACCCTTGTCAAGCGTTTGAAGACTTCCACTGCTCCTGCCAGCACAACACCTCAGATGCAGCTCTGTACAAATTAGCTTTAGATCCGTAGCAACTTCCAGCAACCGCAGGCGGTTAAAGAGCTCTGTACAAGTGAGGCTCATTACATGCCTTAGGTCAGAGGGAGAAGGAGAGAGAGAGCGAGAGAGAGAGAGAGAATCATCTTGTTCCATACTTGTAACAAAGGACAGAAAGTAAAAGGGGAGAAACAGAAACAATGGAGTAACACCTGACACAGTAACCAATCCATCAATCTTGCATGTGAGCACACACATCTTTCACCTCTCTATGACCCTCACACACACACACACACACACACACAATTAAGAGCTTTCTTGCTTTCTGCTTTGCCTGGTCAGCCAAAATTATGCATTTTCTAACCCATGTGTGCGAGCACGGAAACTCTGTCTTCCAACTGCGGGAACGTCACGTTTGGAGTTAGAGACCTGAGAGGATCAGGTAAAATATAAACATGTGACTCAGCATTAGTCAAGGTGTGTACTGTCAAAACAACCAGACCCGGCAAAGCTTAGAGGAAAGTGACAGTCAACAAGAAGGGCTGGGCAGCTGATCTGAGGTCTGTTTTACACGCTTTGTCATTATCTGGGGGTTGGACTTGGGAGGGCTGGTGTGGCACAGTAGTGTGGACCAGCCTGGGTCTGCACACACACACACACACACACACACACACACACACACACACACACACACACGCACGCACGCACGCACACCCACACACACACACACACACTGCCGCCACCATCCCCCCCCCCCCCCCCAACGTGGTGTAGAAGCAGACGTTAAGACAGTGATGGGCTACACACATCACAACCTAGAGACAGCAGCGATTAAACTACGATAGGTCTGTCATGCAGCTGTATGCAAAGCACATGTGACACGACTGTATGTGTGTGTGTATGTGTGTGTGTAGCTATTCACTGTGTGTGTGTGTGTGTGTGTGTGTATGTCTTTGAACATTTCAGCCCAGATTAGCAATTTAGTTTTAAAATCTTAGGCACGCAATCTTACCCACTTAAAAATATCCAATTTTATTTAGCAATGGTGTGTGTGTGTGTGTGTGTGTGTGTGTGTGTGTGTGTGTGTGTGTGTGTGTGCGCACGCGTTTTCATAAAAAAACATCCAGACATCTCTCCATGGACTGAAAAGGTGTAATAACTACAGAGAGGCCTGGCTGATTTAATTGTGGTCCTATATAACACTTAATACTAAGTGTAGTGCACCTGGCAAAAACAGGTTACACCCTTGAGGGGGAGGAGGGAGTCCAACAGTGCCAATTAAACACCTCGGCCAATCAGCCAGCCTCTCCCAGGACTTGCAGCATCCGCAAACCAATCAGCACTGTCCCTCTCGCGCCTCATTAAGCACGCTTGTGATAGGAAGGCGACAGGGAGAGACGAGATTTTTTCCTTTTTAATTATAATGTCTGGGAGGAGGAGAACGCCGTGAGGTAAACAATCATAGTTACAATCAAGAGCGACGGTAGCTCCAGCGTGGCGGGAGACGCAGACACTGGGCCATTACAGCTCTCCCCAACGCTGTTACACTCATTAGATTTCCTTAATAAATACAATTGAAACTCGCAGTGTCACATGTGCAGTACTGACAGACGCGTGGCTCGGCTGCTCCACCAGAGCAGGGCAAAGCCTCGCAAATAAACGGGAGAAAAGAGCAAAGATGGTAAAAATTAGCAATGCATGAGAAATATGCGCTTGTGAGAATCGCTACGTTTAGCATCAACACGGACAAATCGCTTGTTACTTGCATCACATGCAGAACTTAGAAATGAATGAGGGTAAAATGTTTATTACGTAATCAGAAGTGAGCGCTGATAATCCCGGCTGAGACAGAACCGACAGCACCGACAGAACCGACAGCGGAGCTGCCACAGGGCTCTGATCCCTGCGTACACTCCCACACACAGAACACGATCACAAAACACTGGCCTTGACATTCAAAGCACACACACACACACACACACACACACAAAATTATACACAGGAAGCAGACCGACTAGACCCTACTACAAGGGAAGTACAAAAGTATTACCTTTAATTATATTCCGATTCAAACCGTGTCATGCCAGGAACAAAGGAAAATGTAATCACCTATGTAAATGTGCGCGAAGGGAAAAAATAACCTTGTTTGTGCACCTTCACTAAATGACATTTTCTATTATTTCAAGCAAATTGCAGAATCCTTCGTTCAGCTGCTCTGTGTTCGGTGTCACCGTGTTACAATGTGGGCAGTTACAACTGCCCCATCTGCTCTGTCAAAGCATCAGAAACTGGGAAAGTTTATATTCATAAAGTTTATATTAATATCCTCCTCCAGACTGGTGTTTAGTACAGCCAGTCAGACGACACGTTTCATGGTTCAGTGTCTACAAGGGTAAAAAAAAAAACAGTTTTATTAAGATACATGCAGTTTTTACTGAATAACTAACTACTTAACTGAGTGCTAAAATGTAAAACAGTACGATTCAGATGTGTGTGTGTGTGTGTGTGTGTGTGTGTGAGGCCAAAGGGGAGGTGTTGTCAGAGAGAGTCAGTCTACGGTACTGAGAGGACATTTTACTTGGTTGCAGTGGTCAAGTGAGGTGCAGTGAGCTTCCAGCTGAACAATGACACAGAGGAGGGGCAAGACAAAGAGACTGCCCTTGCCCCTTAACCCCATCACTGCCGTCTCTCTCTCTCACACACTCACACCGCCACGTAGCCTACGTTGGCAATAGGTGTTCTCAGTCTCTCTCTCGTACATATACACACTGCTACTGCATATGACAGCACACTTGAGAATTCCCTGGTAACATTTCAGACCAAAATAATAGATCTCAGAGTTAGAGTGGTCTGGATGAGTTCCTGGGCCTCGGTACTATAAAGAGAGAATCAAACAAACTGGGTTTCACCTCCGTCTCTCTCTCCCCCCCCCCCCTCTCTCTCTCCCTCCCTCTCTCTCTCTCTCTCTCTCTCTCTCTCCTCCTCCTCCCCTCCAGACTCGCCATAGGGGATCAGGGCAGCCTGTCGAACATTAGCAAATGAATCCTGCTTTTTTGTTTTGTTTGAAGACCCCCCCAAAAAAAGAGAGTGAAGCGGAGGACAGGATGGGCAGAGGGGGCGTGGCCATCCCTCCATCCTTCACTTCTGCCTTTAATCCTGAGGGACAGAAGCAGTGCTGGACACTGAGAGGAAGTGCTAGTCTAACTCATCACTGTTCATCATTACTGCAGCCTCCACACACACACACACACACACACACGCATGCACGTACGCACAAGCAGGTACACACACACTCACACACACACACCCTGCCTACAATATGCAATATAATATACTGTATTCACTATATATATATATATATATATATTCACTATATAAAAAAATACACACACACACCCTGTCTACCATTCACTATATATATATTATAAATATATATATATACACACACACACTAACACATATATAGATATAGACACAACACACACCCTCTAATGAAAAAAAAAAATATATATATACACACACACATACATACACACACAGCCTATATACACGTATACAAACATTGTTTTCCATTAATTTCCATTAATAAATAAATAAATGTATGTATACACACAACCACACATGGTCTACATACACGTACACACACACCTCCAGTCAGTGTCTGGTGCTCTACCACACACTCCCCGTGTCACAGTGTCACAGAACACCTGCAGATGTAATGTGTATACAGCATGTTGATATAGCATGTTTATATGAAATGTTTATATAGAACTTTCAAGAAGCAGTAGGGCAGATAAACAGTGGCATTTCATCAAAGACAGAAGGCTGTAAATAAAGATCCTGCAATGCCGTGTGCACAGAAACATAAAAACCCTCTAGATTTGATAAAATCAAATCATTTTAACAAATCAAACCTTAAACGCCTGGTGCAAAATATTTTGCTTAGCAACAAGACAAGCAGAAGCTGAAAAAAAATCTATATTGAAATCAGATTAATTTGAAAATATATAAACGTAAATACCCAGACACATCCACACTATCTGACCTGTGCACATTTACACAGACAGACACCTACACACACCAGTTAGGCTGCATCTGGTACTGTATTTCTAGCTGGTGCTAAACCTGCTCTGTATCATATAGTGTGCTGAGCACAGAATGTGCTAGTGATGACATTTGCACGTGATTTCAGGCCTAAATGGTGTGTTCTAATCGACAAGCATCTCCATGGAAAACCTACATTAATGGACAACTTGATAAATCCTTCAGTAAATATTTTACCTTTCTTGTATTTTAGGTTTTCAATATTATTGTTTTTAATTTTAGAATTTTTCCATATTTTAAATATTTCATTTTATATTTAAATTTTAATTTACTATATACAAATACACACACACACATGCGCAGAGCAAATAACAAATGACAAAAACATTTGGATGTAAATATTTATACATATTATGACAATATTAACTGATGCATTAATTCAGCTTGTTTTAGCCTGAGACGGTAGTTAAGAGCACGTTCTCATTTTCAATAACAACCCAGGAATGTGGGCCATGTGTATGACAAAGTCTACTGCAGTATGTCTGGAGGGACTGTTGATTTGCCTATGAAAATTGCAAGCTGTTGCGTGTGCTCTTTCTCTCTCTCACACACACACACACACACACACACACACACACACACACACACACACACACACATATTCCATTTCATGCATGCAGAATAGTCCTAGTTCAGTTACATAATGACCATTTTGAGTATTACTAGTAGGGCCAGCAAACTCAAGACCAAAAACATATGCTGAAAATAGCGACTTATGGAAGGGAGGGGTGGGGGTAAGGGTGGGGGTCAAAGTCACAGGCCATAGGCTCCCTGCATTGTGTGTGTGATGGCCTCGGGTTGGGGGGGATCGGGGGTGGTCCAGGCCCCCAACCCCTAGGCCAAGCCTCCATGTTTTATGCAGTCACGCTCTTTGTGAGAAGCGTCAGACTGGATACAGGGTGCCCGGGAGGTCCGGAGATGCTGTGGTGAAGGTGGGCGAAGCAGGTTCTGCACCACCACCCGCCTGCACACCTACCCGTGGGTATCTCCACCCGTCAGCATGCTCCACACTGCTACAGACCACACTTAACCTGGTCAGTCTTAGCAAACGATAACAGAGTAATTACATATGCACACAAATCAGTTGCATATGTATTCAGTTTCCCTATCCATATGAATATTATATAGCATTCTACCTCTTAATAATTACAAAAATCCACAGCTGTGTCTCTGTATATGTAGACAAAGACACACACTGCATTTCTGTCCGTGTATGGTGTGTGTGTGCTTAACATCATCAGGTCTAGTAAAGGTGAGAGGAAGCACAAGCAGTCTGTGTTTGCTATGACCTAGAAACACACACACACACACACACACACCTTAACCCTGCGTATATTCTGCCTCGGTTCCTCCACCCTCCCTCCGTCTGTCCTTCTCACGCACATCAGGAAACAGAGACAGAGCAGCTCGGCCACGGGGCTGAAGACAGATACACGTGTGCAACTCACAGTGTGTGTCTGTGTGTGTTAGTTTTAGTGTGTATGTGTGTGTGTGTGTGTGTTAGCCTGGGTGGAAGGGGAATAGGTAGGAATTCCTTTTTTATGGCAAAAATGGGAATCTGTGTGTGTGTGTGTGCATGCAATATGGTGGTTACCCTGGCAGCTAAAGGAAAATAAGGCCCTTATTTGTAATATATTACCAAAATGCTATTATAATATAGATGTACAGTACTCCCTCCCTTTCTCTCTCTCTCTCTCACACACACACCTTGCTCGTCGTAAATCTAACCTCCACCACAATGATTTGAAGATTGTTAACATGATAACATATTGTGGAACAGCAAACCACAGAAGCCTCGCCAAGAAAAGAGAAAAAAAACACAACAACAGAAAAAAAATCGACGGCGACAGCAAGACAGAAAAACAGACATGGAGTGAGAGAGAGAGAGAGAGAGAGAGGGAGAGAGAGAGAGAGAAAGGGAGAGGGTGAGAGAGAGAAAGGGGAGAGAGTGAGAGGGAGAGAGAGGGAGAGAGAGAGAGAGAGAGAGAGAAAGGGAGAGGGTGAGAGAGAGAAAGGGGAGAGAGTGAGAGGGAGAGAGAGGGAGAGAGAGAGAGAGAGAGAGAGGAGAGGTGAGAGAGAGAAAGGGGAGAGAGTGAGAGGGAGAGAGAGAAAGGGGAGAGAGTGAGAGAGGAGAGAGAGGGAGAGAGAGAGGCTGAGCGGTGGACCCAGTCACCCAACAACACTGCTCAACTGGGTTAGGCCTGCACAGGTCTGGCACACCTGAGTATGAGTGTCCTCCCCCTCCCCCTCCCCCACCCGCTGCTGCCCTTGGCCCCGCCCCCGGCGCCAACCCCGCCCCCTACCCTCAGGCCCTGCTCTTTAATGATGGCACTGACACGTAAGCCATTGTCCTGCACCTCAGCATAGAGAGACTGGAAGAACTGGTCCTGTCTGCACAGTGCTGCATATTCAAAACCACCATGTGTAATCGGACCCGTGGCTCCTGCAAACCTAATTTACACACACACACACACACAGATGCACGCACACACACGCACGCACACACAGTCGCACACACCACCATTTGTCAAAGGAAGGTGGCGCTATGCTTTCTTCCCCAGTTTCTCAGCACCACTGGATTAATACTAAACTCATGACTGCGACTGACCTATTCGTGCGTGTACACACACACAGTTCCAATATTCACGGCACAAAAACAAACATCCACACTGAATGTGCATAAAATTCCCGTGTCCAAATGAAATCAAAATGAAAAATCTAAAAACAAAATTAAATGAAGTTGCAAATACACCAAAAATGTTTTGTACAGAATATTGTTATTGCCACAAAAATAATTATCAGCTGCATTTAGTAAGCTGTACAGGAAACACACACAGCCCATAATAGTACCTGGACAGGAAAATAAACAGAAAACTCCACATATTCTTAAGACCCATAACAACACATGGTTTTACTCCACTGAGTACAGTGAGCAGTCTGATGCTGTTATCCACCCAAAGAGGGCTCTCTACCACTGAGGACACGACTGCAGCGCCTCCCAAGGGTATCACACTCCAGAGAGACAGACAGACAGACAGGCAGACAGACAGGCAGAGAAAGAAGACAAATAGGGAGGGGTATTTTCCTGTAACGCTATAACAATGTCCACACACACACCCCCATATTTACACACACGCACACACTGCACGGCACAACGCCTCATCACGGCATCGTCATACACTGCACATAACCAGGACAAGAACACTTGGCACAAATACAATTGGTGTGTTTTCCTAAGAGGAAGAGACAAGAAGCCACAGAAAGGGCCTCAGGTAGGGAGGAGAACGGAATGGAGGAGTATATTGGCCTACTGCTGCTCAGACATAAACATCACCCAGCAATGCTGACATACCAGAAACATGTTAATACCTACGCCACAAAGGAACGCAGAAACCACACGGTTACAATGTAACAATGCACTACTCTACTGTTACTACCACTTACACTACTACCGTCATTATTATTTAAATTATTACAAATGAATATTCGTTTTTGCCGACAAGCTGTATGAGCACATTAAAGTCCACGTGTGTTATGCTGATATGGTGTACCAGTGTGCAGCAGCACGTGGATATATAGGTAAATTATCACCAATCTGATTGGATGCTTAGAACCAAAAGGCAGAAATGTGTGTGTTTCTGCACAATCAGAAATCTCTGTAAAATCAGGAACGTATATAAAAGTATAAAATATATATAACGCAAGATTATCATTTACACACATACAGGGATCCTTCCTTCAAAAATCGAAACACAAAAAAATACGCTATTTAAAAAAAAATATGCAGTTATGCAAATCGAGAGAGGTGTCTGGGGTACTTCATCCTCCACATGTCAAAGATCAAGTGAAGTTAATACTTCACAACAACAGCAAGACGGAGCTCCAGTGTTACTGAGCGGCTCCAGCGATGGGGAGGATTTAAAAGGGCTCTTCCTACCATCTTTCAATGGTTTGCAGAAGAAAGGATCGACTGAAAGACATACCGGAGAGAGGAAGCAGTGTAAGTGACGACTTCTTAAACCACAGCGCTAACACTGCCACATCTCAGGCTGAGATTTCACACACTCTACAGCTATGGGGTTACACTCCAGACTATCAGCACAAAACGCACACAGTACAGCAAACAGCACAACAGAACCACTCATTCCCTTCAGTATTCACTCTACCTGCTTCATCGCAGACCAGAATTTGGAAAATTCCGATCGGTGCTACAAATTTCACAAAAAATGTTTGGAGTATCAGGAGGACCAAAGCACAGCCGTGAAGAAAGAGAATCAAGATCGAGCAACAATGGAACTATCTGTAAAAAAAAAGTGTGGACTGTACGAGATGAGTATCACACTCAGGAGTGAGCAGAGTGAGCAGAGTGAGCAGGGAGCATGTGTGCTGTCTTTGTTTTGCACTGGTAAAAGACACGAGAGTGTGAGGGCGCGCGAGACAGCACAGCACCTGTAATATGCTATAGATCCTTTTCAGTGTGACGTGTGTAATTATTGCCACCCCTCTACCATAGAGCTGATACAAAAATCCCGAATTATATCTGTCCTTCTGCTCCGTCTCCCCCCTCCCTCCTGAAATATCTCTCCACCACAAAATAAAAATAAGGAGAGGGCCGTGTATAGGGGAGGGAAGGAGTTACACTGGCCACTATGAAAATACACCATCGAAAAATAAATGCGGCTCATAAGAAATAAAAGTGGCCAGATACATGCAGGAACGCCTCCTGTCTGATTCTCCTACACAGAGCCTGCAATGTTTACAGCGCTAGATTGTTGGACTAGATTGTTAATAGTAGATGTGAGAGGGGGGGAGGTTTGGGGGAAATCAAACAAAAATAAAAATGTAAAAAAGACTCTGGCTGTCTGTGGCGTGTGTAGAGCTGCATTGTGCTTTCATGAGCAGGATCCCTGAAGCTTGGACACATCAGCAGGGATGAAAGGGCTGGAGATTCGTGTTTTTCTGACCTCTTCCCTGATTCCTTGGATACGGCCCGTGGCTGTTCGACCTTTTCCATCCTCTCCCTCTCTCTCCACGTATGCCTTCCTCCACAGGATCTCTCGAAACCAACCCGGTCTCAGAGCCGGGACCATGCGTTTCCTCACAACTCTCTCGCCAGGATTCTTTATTGGTGTCTGTTTTGTTGTTGTTGTTGTTGTACAAACTTGAAGCACATTTTCCTTTATCTCTCCCTGGTTGAGCCCCACAATCTCCACGCTGGGCTTTGTGTGACCCTGCAACATAACCCACACCCTCCGTCCTCCGTCCCAGTCCCCTGGCTGCTAATATAGGGGTTTCCCTTCTTTTTATTTTTTATCTCTCTTACTCTCACTCGGTGACCCCTGCTCCCCTCTTTCTTGCCGTCTGACCCCAAGTCTCTCAACCTCCCCCTCTCCTTCTGCTCCAACCCAACACATCCCTGACTCAACTGGCAAACCGATGTTCTCGCCCGTCTCTCAGTCGCGAAAACTCATGGGTCTGCTTCCTTCTTTCTCCCTGTCTGTCCGTCCTTCCATCTCATCTGTGTTCTGTATTTTCTACTCTGTTTGTGGGTTTCGCCGTGTTCCGTGTTCTGGCTTCATCGCGGGGACCCATGGCGTTTCCGCTAGTCCTGCCCATCTGGCCGTATCTCGGAGGAACTAGCTAAATTCTCCTTCACGCAAATTCAGTTCCCATCTTACCTTTATCTCCATTAATGCTACACCTGCACTATTCATTGACTTACACCTTTACAACTTATTTGTGCTGTCTCGTCTTTTTAGTTTTCTTTTTTTCCCATATTTGGTTATTCGATAGCTCACTTCGACAATATAAATTACGCTTCGCGAAGCAAAGTTAAAAAAAACGCGAATTTACGTGCAATTCATTTTATATTTGTCTTTTAACTCTGTCGATAATGCATGCGAGATAACAATGTCGTAAAGAGCATTTTACTACTAATGTCGCTTATGGTCATGTTGAACTGAAATGCATTGATTTAGATTTCATTTATCACGTTTTTTACCTTAAACACATAAAATCGGTATCTGTCTCGCGTTTAAGTTGTCCACTACACAGTTCCCCAGTCCGTGTCCCCATCCCTTTTCTTTGGTACGGCTGCTAGAAGTCTGCTCTCGGCTTTGCGCTCTCCCGTAACCGGGATCGAGCTGATCCGCTCGTGTCATGAAGGAGACCCGGGGCTCCGTCTTTATATCCAACACACTCACAAAACACACACTCACACACACACACATGCCGATCGATTTGTATATGACTCCGTCTGGGAATCAGCAAAAATCGACGTTAACAACGCCTGGAAAAAGCACGCGGGAATGAAAAAGAAAAAGAAAAAGATGGTCAAAGTGACACGAGCGAAAAAGTAGAGAGGAACTGAAATGCAAACCAGGGCGGAGAGAATCCAGCTCTAAAGGGACTGGCAAAGTGCAGATATGGTCAAATACAAGGATATTCAACACAGGATATGTCGATGAAAGCTCGGGAAAATGAAAATAGAAGACGAGCAGGCAGATCTGCGTAAAAATGGAAAGACAGACGCTCCCCGTTGGCCGGACGCAGACGGAGCCACGGGCTGGACTAGCGCGCCGCTCTCCAGGCTGCGATCAGCCGCAGCTCCCGCCACCCTCCCTCCACTCCGCGGAACGCTTTCTCCTCGCCGCTCTCTTAAAAACGCCGCATTTGACAATATTAAGTCTTTTTTTCGACTGTTGTGAATACACCGAAATGCAGAAATGTGTTTTAAATCCATGGTTTGTGGTCAACTGTTTGGAAAAGGAATCGCTGCCTTGCCTTTTCTTTTCTTCTATTCGCGAGAAGAACGAGGACGAACCCAGATGTAAACACAGGTAACGATACAAAATAAAGCCGAAGAAATAAAACAACTTGCATGAAAATAACTTGCGATCGCCTGCTCTTTCTCGTAGTTAAAGAATAGTCAACCTAGGGATGATGGTGTAAAATCCCGAAAACCTTCGCGTAGGCTGTTATTGAAACTAAAAAGAAACGTAGCCTATCGTAAAGATAGAAAGAGAAGGGAGAGAAAGCAAAGTTGAAACTTACAATTTCTTGTTGCCGCTTTGAGATCCTCGTTTTTTAATCCAGTATTGAGACGGTTTGGCTAAAGATCCCATCAAGGCAGTCCGTTTTGGTCAGTTTGCGTTTAGGATGGTAAAAGAAAGATCATTGTTGTTGCGGAGAGTAAAAAAACGAAGTATTAGTTGTAAAGGCAATATAAAAATAATTTGGATGCAAAGCAGGCGATGAATCTTGTGTTAGAGGGAGAGAGGAAGAGGTGAAAGTGAGATCTGATGATTGAAAAGAAAAAAACTCTTTGGATCTTTATTCCTGCTAATTAGTTTCCTGCAAAAAATGGCTGTGATTAATTCAGTGCGCATGTGCTTCATTACACAGGCACGACGGGAAGGGCTAATTAGCCACCTTCTGGATCAATAAGATTCAGCAAAGGAGAGAGCTGGGGAGAGAGAGGGAGGGAGGGAGAAAGAGGAGGAGGGAGGGATGGATAGATAGATGAAGGAAGAAAAAGGAAAGTAATGATCAGGAATTGAAAATATGGAATTAAGCACAGCGAAAAGTAAGAGTTTGATTAGAAAGAAGACGGCGAAAGTCCAGAGAACAGCAGAGCCGCAGAGTTGTCGTAGAAGCGCGTGGTTTCTTCGACTACATTATTTTGTCGGTTCTCTTTTTCTTATATTTGTATATATAGTTACATACGTATGTTGATCACAATGTTGATATTTATGAAATGAAATATCGCGGCATGTTTTAATCGCTCGCTCGGTCTCTAAGAAACTTTGTCCGCGAGACCATGCGTGCTCCTAGGGTTACTACACAAGTTGGCCATACTTCGAGATACTTCTGATATAATAAACTAAGCTTATGCCAGTATTTATGCATCGATATTTTTCCATTTTACAATAGTTTTTTTTTCGAAACAAAGTACGCGCCGGTAACTGTATAATACGGAAATACATCTGCTTCCTACAATCTACCTTCGCCAAATGTGTTTTAATAGCAATAAATGGCTAGGTTTGGTCTATATGCACCTCTGTCTAGCTCAAGAAATACACTCAAAACACATTTCATCTTACATCGGTACTTTATGAAACCTATGATGAACTTAATAGTCAATATTTAACAAAATATCCTGTAAAGATATAGGACATAAACTCTTGTACTTTTTTGGACATTAAAACAAGAACAGGGAACATTTTAACTTCTGTATTGCAGCGTCGCCCAGGGAGATTTATAAAGAGCCCATAAACCGTGACATCCGTGAAGTTGTTGACATTCTCTCTATTTTGAACATGAAGGTTTATAATAAAGAATGCATGTACAAGATTGCGCACTCTTTCGAGTTTTTAATATTTTTGCTGTACCTGAATTGTAACTACACATGTCGTATAGCTTTGGACTGACACGATAATCGCACGCTGCATGCCATTGATAAGGTCCACCGACACGTATCTAACAGTAATTTCGTGAAAACATCTTTTTCACATATTATAAGATAAATATATTTTCTTCGTGCAGTCGCACTTTTGTAACTAAATGCGTCAGTGTACCAATGTACATGTATATAATGAGGGCAGAGGGGTTAGGTAAGGGAAATGTGAGCTATTGCAAACGACTAAACGCAAAATCGTACAAAAGCCAAATAACCCCAGAAGCGACTGTCTTCCTTTTACCATCTGAAGCCAAACGTAACTTGCTCGTGCGATTCCAGGCTATGTCACACAAACCCAGAAGTCTTTACTCTCCTTCACACTTCAAAAAATGGCTACGAGAAGTCTTAGGTGAATGTAAACAAAGGTTTTTGAAAAAGATGATTTTTAGAATATCACGATGTATGCAAAACACGGACACACGCATGCACAGTCACGCAAGCGCGCTCACGCACTCGCGCGCGCGCACACACACACACACGCACACACACACACACACACACACACCGTTAGTAGATAGCAAGATAGTAAGAGAGACAAGAGGAGGAACATGATACCTTCTGAAATTAAAAGTTCTTAACGTCTTTCTGTTTCTTCCAGTTAACCTATTATGTTTGTCTATTTCCCCCCTAAAACCTCTTACCTTTATTCTAAATCGTCGCACTCTTCTGTATTATGTTTTAAAGGCCAACTACGTTTTAAAAGACCTTTACTGTAGCACGAGCGTGATATATTTCAGTGTATGCTAACCTATACAGAAACAGGTCAGAGATCGTGTTTATTTGATTACAAGTAAGATGAGAGTCATATCATAATTTGATAAAATATAGAGGATAAGAAAATTCCATGTTTCTCACTAGCCACTTTTTGGAATAATTTCCGATAACCAGTAAAGTAACTTTCAAACGCCTGCTTTCAAAGAGGTGACATTTGATCAATAGTAACAACTGTAGTATAGATCGGCGGGCTTCTCCACAGGTTCCCTTTCTCAGCTTTGCTCCAAAACATTTCGCCTTTACTTGATGGTCACTTTAAACGCTCGCTCGCTAAATCCAAAGCGTGTATTCTTGGACTCGACCTCTGAGCTCGAGCTCGATGCCCTTTGTCATGATAATTCTATTGTTGATTCTCTTTAAAGAAACACTCAGTTCCTCTCCCTCAGTATACACACTTTCACTGCTAACAGCTCGAAGGTCCCTAATCCTTGCAAATACAGCTAACCGGCTTGCGTTCATTGATTACATAATGTTTATTGGAAAACTATCAGAAATGTATATTTTCTTGTTTTGTTTGGTAACCACGGAAAAAAACATTCATGTTCATCCCGTGTATTGAATAATATAATCGGATAAAGTGTTTGACAGTATTGTTTTTACACTGGGACTGCAGATACAACTAATGATATTTCTTTAATTAATGCGTTTTATTAGCGTACATTAAAATAAAAAAATGAGCAAATGTATTATTTTTTATCACAGTCTCCACAATAAATAATGTTGAATGTTATATTTGTGTGTGTGTGTGTGTGTGTGTGTGTGTGTGTGTGTGTGTGTGTGTGTGTGTGTGTGCTTGTGTGTGTATGTGTTCGTGCTTTTATGTATGTGTGTATCTGCGTTACATATTAGAACGTATGTATTTTATTGTTAAAGCTACATGCACACACACGCGCGCATACATATATACATATACATATATATATACACACACACACACATATATATATATATATATATATATATATATATATATATATATATATATGAAGACACACATACATATATATGACTTGGTTCATATTTACGCAAAATAATAGACTTTACATAAATTAGCATCAGACATCTGTCATTTGCAAGGACAACGAGGGCTATTAGATGGCAACTCGTATGCAAAACCTTAACGGGTCTGACGATCTTCCCTGTCGCATGTAGGAGATAAAAACATAAAGTGACGGCACATTTGAGGCACACTGAGGTGCCCATATTTTGCACAGTGAGAGGCAGGCAGAGGGGATCTCCAGGATTTGTGATGTGCCTGTTCTCTTGGGAAGGGGGGGATTGTAAAAATGAATGGGTAGAAAATGGAGTGAGAGAGGAGTTGGAGGGACAGTGAGATAATAAAGGGACCGGTGTGACGCTTTGAAACAGAATCGGAGCTTGTCAATCGCTTTGTAGCCCTCTATGCTATACGTGGCCAACTTTTGAATGCACGCAGTGCGGAGTTATTCAACGCTAAGATTACCATGTCAGGTCGTGCACGGTGGACACACGATACGAATCGTAGCAGGTTCTGGAAAATGTAGAGTTAGCAGAAGCATCTCGGTATGATGAGATGCTATCGAAATGGGTTCTAGACTATGGCTATAAATTAACTTATCACGTGTGAGTTTGCGGCTCGTGCACTGTCCCAAACAAAACTGAGTGTAGAACCTCAGAGGCAATAAATGCGCGTGACCACCCGTTTGGGTTAGTCTGGCGACACATGCTCAGAGATCTTCTTACAACAGCCTCTAACCAGCATGGAGCCATGGAACCGCATACACTAAAACATGAAATCTATAAACTTTGTATGAACAAATAATAATAGTAATAAATCTAATTCGTTTAATTCTAATGATGAAACCGACTTCTGGACACCGCAACAACGATTTCTTTGAATATAAAAATAAGTAGGCCATATATAACAGAATAACATATTTTTTTCTGTATTTCATGCAGGTGTGTGTGTGTGTGTTTGGTAGGGGGTGGATGGGTGGGGATAGATATGTGTATTTTTGTGCGACTTTTTAACCTCATGCACTGCGCGTGCCATCCTTGAATAAAAAAGCTTATAAGCGAGTGGTGAATAAAGGAAACGGGCGAAGGTGTTAGAACATGAAACAGCTGTCTGCAGAACTCACAGAACTTTATTAAAAGACGATGAACATTTTGGTTCGAATGATCGAAGGATTTGAGACTTTAAAGCACTCCATTTATAGTAGGTGGCGCGCGAGTCCGTGTCGCATAGCAAAGCAACTCAGCATAGTATGTGTGCGTGGCTGTTGATTTAAAATAGACCAACAGGCGAGATACCAGAGCTTTACCTACACACTCGACAACAAGAGGATCTACAGGCTAATCAGCATCTTTCTAGATTACACGGTTGACAAATGAGACTATATAGACTATAAATTAAAACACGAAGGCGGACGACCAAGCGTCGCTCTGAGGAGGGAACGTCTGTTTGAGCAATGCGTGGCAACAGTTGAATGGGGGTTATGGTGAGAGTCGCGCGCCATATCCCGCTCCTAAATCTCAAGCCAGGTCTGAATGACACTGGCTTGGCAGTCAGCAGACGACCATTGTCCGGCCGCGAGCCCCTGGTGGCTGGGGCAGGACGTGCAGCGCCCTCTTATGTTCATTCTGACCAAGGGGATGAACCAGCACGTGAACCTGCTCAGCCAGGGTTCCGCTGCCCCCGGTGCGCCTGCCATCTGCGGTGCTGCCTGTGCGCTCCCGCGCGCTCTCATGCCACTACACTGCAGGCACATGTTAAATACATGTAAATGAGGAGAGCGACGCTGCCGGCCCCGCTCGCGACAGAAGCCAAAATACTTATGACAACTTCATGAGATATAATGAGATTTCAGACGTGGATTCAAACAGAACCATATGTGCTGCATTCGGTAGCTTCGAATTATTTCTAGTCCTTTTTATCTTACAAAAAATAAACCGGTATAATGACAATAAAAAAGACAATTAATCATACAACCCAAATAGCGGCATATCTAAAGGGGAGAATGAACATTTAGTACCGTTACACTTGGAGACTCCAGGCGGAGCGACCACGCCGTTCCAAGTGGGCTTTTGTGCAAACTTTCATATCTACAGATTATGATGACGTTTCAATCTGCAGTAAAAACTGGACCACGTTAAAATAAAGCACGTGAGCATCTTTGTGAAATAAGGACGGTTATTAAGCAGCAAATCGACGTGATCATTATGACCAAATGCGCATTTTTATTCTTTACAATAGAAAAAAGAAGGGATTTCGCCTTCCCTTTCAGCATGTCACTTCTATTTTCTTTTCTTTTTTATTCAAGCTGTTGAAATATGATTTTGTTTGTTTGTTTTAAACATTTTCGCACTGAAACGTTGTGTGTCTTTAATGGTAGGCTTTTTGATGTGCTCTTGCAAGGTATATTATTAACCCACAATGTAATGCGATCTGTCATAGGAACGTGTTTTCTAAACAGTGCTGCTTTATAAATATTTAATCTGCACATTTTCTGCACCTTGATTTGTTATCTAAAGTGTTGTCAAATAAATTCAATTTTAGTTATTTGTTTACATAAAGTGTGAATAGGAACGATGGCATTTTAGACGTTTTTTTTATGTATTGAAATATTGCATCACCAAAAGTTCATAAGAAAGAAAGGTCTGTGCATAACCACAAATGTCGCATTAAGCAAAAGTGTCCTTTAAAGTAATTATTCAAATGCTTTCCTTCCGTGTTAAACTGTGGGGACTGGTATGTAAGTTAATTTGGACTTACACGAAGGACATTTAATATTTTTGATCAGAAGCGTGATGACACGTAAACACAAACGATGACAAAGAGGTTCCACTAGTTGTCTAATTTATTCATTGTTCCTGATTATTTTATTGGTTCCTCGTATTTCTTTGCACAAATAAAATACTTGTGGAATTATGTTTGAATATTTTCCAAAACTTTCAATGGAATAAAAAAGTAATGAAATTACTTTTTTGACTTGCTAATTAACTTAATTAGGTTTAATTTTTTTTCGTAAACACGTTTCTGACTCCTGTCACGTCGACGTTACTTATTAATTCAGCGCAAACTATAATAAATGCTCAGACTTCATGCGATCACAATTAATTGATCAGTAATTACAGACTGACTTCTTTGGCGAGACGTTGTTTTGCGTCAGTCTATCCAAACTGCGCACGTCATTACGCACGTACTTTTAATGTAAATTAATTATGCAAAAATGTTTGCTTACAAGTAATTAGTCATGCAACGAAAATTTAAACTAGAACACGTCTGGAATTTAAACTAGTTGTCTTTTTTCATAGAGAACATTTCATTGCACACATTTCCACCGCCAGGTAGAAGCACAGAACAGGCGAGTAGTCAACAACAGGGACCTCAATAACAGTGTAACGGCAAATATCGATTTCTGAAATAAATACTGTTCAAATGAACAGTCGGGAAAATTTGCTAGTAAAATAATTTTGGTATTATTTTTAATAATTTAAGACCCGCGTCAGTAGCCCTTCACTCCAATTTACATGCATTCGGTAAGACGTAGATTGACGCATGTGTATATATGTGTGTGTGTTTGAGAGGGAGAGAAAGACAGAGAGAGACAGAGACAGTGTGTGTGTTTCTGTTTCTGTGTCTGTGTGCTTGACCTTAAGGCACTGTGCACGTGAGCCTGTAGTTCTGTGGATTTTTGTCGTGCCGATCAGGTCTTTTACATTGGTTAGTATTGGTATAACTGCTCCATGAATGAAAAAAGAACATTCTATACAACTATAAACCCAAAAGCTAATATCAACATGGATCAGAATACCACACTAAACAAATAAAATGGATCCTATTCCGCGTCTGCGTGGTAAACCCTCTCTCCACGCTCGAGCAGAAATCAGAGAGAAACGCAGCCTGAAGCAGCCCTTAGTCTAGAGTGCGCGGCGTCTGTCGGCTCCAAGCCGCTTCGTTCTTATCACTGGGTGTCTGCGACGTCCGTTTCATCTTTCTTGAGGTAAGATAATAATACAAACGGAAATACAAACGACTTGTATGGACAGAATTTACACTGACACAACGGGGGCTGAGCGCTGGAAAGATATTTAAGAAAAGGTATATTATTATTATTATTATTAGTAGTAGTAGTAGTAGTAGTAAAATAATGCTAATAAGAGTAGTACTACTAACAATAACGTTGCCAATAACAGCGACAATAATAATTATTATTATTATTTGCGCTATCAATAATAATAATGATTATAATTATTAGTTCTATAATGATATTTATTTATTTGCTTGTCATGAATATTCATATAGGTATAATACACCATTTAGCCATTACAATAAAATTTAAATAGACTATTACCACCACATACCTCAAGCGTAAAAACAGGAAGGAGAGTAAATAATTCTGGTAAGAAGTCTATTTTCACGAAAACACACCACAATAAACTCGTCATGGCTCTGTTATTATATTGTGTCATATCAACATAGGTAGGTTTCAGATGATTAGTTCCGGCTACGCACCGAATACGCCGCAGCGCATAAATCTCAGCTCCAGCAGAAAGCACGAAGTAAAGGACAAATGTAGAGGGCCGATGTCAGAGGCTAGCCCGCCTGTCCAGACTGGTGCCACATGGCCATTGCGCGCAAGGCACGCCGGACACCAGACGATGCCCGTGGGGACAAATGAGCTCTCCAATCCTAGTTACCGCTCCACCCTAAAGTGCTCACCACTACCAAATAAGGTCACAGAAAACACATACAAAATAGGATTTGATCGTCTGCCCGTCCAAAAGCAGGTCTGAAACAGACACCAAACCAAACGTTTTTGGTTTTTGGTTGTTCCACGCGCCAAGCATATTTTTAAAAGCGTGCGGGTTGCGATTCTCTCCGAGATCTCGCGGCAGAAACCATCCCATCACGCGGGATAAAATATGACAGGTGCAAGCAGCTGCAGAAGGCCAGTGGAGATCTGGGGCTACCGCTAAGGGTCAGCGTGCAAATCCTACCGCAGCCCGCCTCTGGACGCGTCTATCAGCTGACATATATGGCAGGATTATGTGCAAAGCTTTGCTCAGGAAATCATTTCATCTCAGAATAGAGACCTCGAATTTCCAGCTAAAAAAATGTCGACATTTCCTGACCCAAAATGTCACCAATAATTACCATAACAGTAAAAACGATTAAAACCACAGCTTGTACACATATGGTTTTTTGTTGATAAGTATTTTTTTTAAATAAATGAGGAATCGTGGGAAATACCGCGCAGTTCGACTAAGTTTTAAATAAAACATTTTATGCGATTAATTCTAAAATGAATCAGTAGGCCTGTCAATTGCTGCTCATTTCACCAGGGTGATCCAGAACAATGCTCAGCGGCCCGCAAACGGTCTTCATCTTCGACACGGCTAGCGCAAGATATAGAAATACGCACAAATCATGAGAGAAACCGTTATGCTCTGCACAGTTTACTGTAATCGTGTGTGAATGTGCGTGCGTCCGTGTGTGTGTGTATGTGTGTGTGTGTGCGCGCGCGCGTGTGTGTGTACATCACGAACACCTGTATAATCAAATGACTCTTCAAATGCGAATTAGGCCCCTGTATGATCAAACCACACCACAATACATTAAAAGAGAAAGGTATCTCTTTAGTACGTCCATGTTATTATACATTTGCTTACAACCATCGGCTAGGAAAAGCCGGTAACTGTGTATAGTAATGGCATGATTAATATTTATTTAACATGCCACAGGTTAAACGTAAACACATGGGAGAAAACCGCAAAATAGTGAATTTAGTCAAGACAAATTATGACATTACTAATTTAGTTAAGTCGGGTTATTGCTAAATTAATTCTGTAATTTTAAAACCTACAAATATTAAAATGTCCTGCTATCAAGCCAGTCCTGTAGGGCTATTTGAATATATTTGACTTTTTTCCATTACATCTAAATATATTAGTAGAAACATAAAATGATGCTATAATTATGAACAGTTAGGAATAACACCTAGGCAAGTTCTTAAGGGAATAATAACACCAGGAACTGGATATAGTGTTCTGATGTTGCAGTGACAATGCAAATATAAATTCAGTTTAATGCTCAGTGGTCTCAAAGGAAAAAAGAAAAACATTTGGCTTTCATCCTTCACTTTTACAGTTAAACGTGTGTGAGTAATTAGAACCGTGTGCACTAGATCACAGTCCAAGCTCACAGGATCAGGCACTGGATGGGGGAGGGCGTGACCCCACTACACCACCTGGCATGTGCGGTGCCCACACCCAGCAACACTGTGCAGCCGCAGCCAGACTCTCCTGTTTGCCATCTGGCTACAGAAGAGCACGTGTGTGGAGGTGAGGAGCCCAACGCCACATCCTGCCTGCCGCCCAGCAGGTGCAGCGAGGACCTCGCCGGGTCTGACGCCGGGGGGAGAGTGCGGCGTAATTGCTGGAGACGGCAGAGGCTGGAGCTGAGTTATGGGCTGCTTAAGCCTGCCTCTCCTTCTGACCCCTGACCCCCGACCCCTGTGGCAGGCTCTCAGGGGCCTGCTGATTCAGCCTGCAGCATGTGCAGTGTCTGGGCCCAGGCTGTCTGTGGGGCCCTCGCCTATAAAAGCAGAGGCCATTAGAGAGGCCATTGCTCGGCTTCACGTGAGCTCGTCAGAGCAATTAACAGGATAGGTGTTTACCACGGCACTATATTAACTCAGCAGGGGGCTGCGTGTCAAAGGGCCATAAAGAAAACAAGTAGGATGTGTGTGTGTCCCAATCCTCCACACACACATACACATTCAGCTACTAAGGCAAACACCCCACCCCCCACACACACACACACACACACCACATCAGTGTCAAACAACTGAAAATATTTCTGCTGGAAGTAATTCAGGTTCGCATTGACCAGGTTAAGTCAGAGCACAGCTGTGCACACATATTAATGCCTCTGCCCGACGCCCGAGTATCATCTGGATGTTCTTAAAATTAAGGGAAAAATTAGATCATGAAAAAATGTTAAATATTTGGTTCAAATTATCTGCCATCATAGTAAATGCATTTCACAACATTTATGGTACTTTGAGATGCACGAAGCATAAGGAAGATCATACAGAGTATAAAGAAGCTTCTGCCAAAGCTTTTACCGCTAGTAACTGACCACTACTGAACAATAGCAGCACATGTACCAGAGCTGCTGAGATACAGACAGCACCAGGCTCTAGAGGGGCAGCCGCCATTAGTCAGCTGTTAACCACAGACCTCGACTCGGAAAAAAGGGGTACAAATCAGAGCATTAAGACAGCGCTTGAGGTCTGCGCCAGCAGACACATAACGCATTCATGTAATCCGTGATTCATGTATTTTTGTCCACCAAACACTGTCCGATATGCGCAAAGACTTTTTTGCAGGCACAAAGAGAAGGCAGCGCGAGCCGCAAGACTCTGGCTCTGCGCCAAATCTGTTTAGAATTGTAAATTCAGCCGTATAGGCACTGCTGTCCAATTACATACATCTTTCATGTATGAAATCATGCACGGCTCTCTCCCTCTCCCTCTCTCCCTCTCTCCCTCTCACTCTCCCTCTAACTCTCCCTCCCTCTCTCTCCCTCTCTCTCTCTCTCTCTCTCCCTCTCTCCCTCCCTCCCTCCCTCTCTCTCTCTCTCTCTCTCTCTCTCTCTCTCTCTCTCCCTCTCTCTCCCTCTCTCTCTCTCTCTCTCTCCCTCTCCCTCCCTCTCTCTCTCTCTCTCTCCTTCTCTCACTCTCCCTCCCTCTCTTCCTCCCTCTCTCTCCCTCTCTTTTCCAGGAGGCCAGAGAGAGCAGGCACAAAGGGAGTGACCCCGGCTGCAGCACAAAGTGTATCCCACATGCCGAGCGAGGCCTGCCGTATGAGCCCAAGGCTACAAGCACTATTCCATTAGCACTCTGTACTGAGCCAGGGAGGGAGGGGGGGGGGGTATTAAGGGTGGCAGGGTAGAGGCAGGGGCAACTCTTCCTCCTGACGGTGGCGTCCTCTGGCTGTCACTTCTGCAGCAGTATCGTTGGGCTCTGGAGCGCTGGCTGTGTGGGTCCAGTGTTCACCGGGACATGCAGCGGTTTGCTGATCGTGTGTTTCATTAGCAGTGATGCAGCCCATTTTGGCCTAACGCTTCCGAGGGCTTTACTTTCTGTGCAGAACAGCAAAAAATATCACAGCGAGCCCTTAAGGATGGCGGCGAGGCTCAGAGCTCAGAGGCCTGCACGCTTATTTATTTATTTACACGCTCTTTCCTGTGCAAATGACGGCGCCCTGCTGTGTACTTATAATTTGCTGTGACCTAAATTTGGCAAAATTGCTCTGAACTTTTCAAACAAAGGGCCCCACTCTCCCCGGAGCCCCAGCTGATACGGAGGGGCTCCTGCCGGCTACCTGTTTCCCTTTTGTTTACTTAATTCTATAAACACCATTTACATTCAATCAGGATTACGTAGGGATCATGGGATAGCATTATTCTCAGCCGTTAAAGAGCGAGCATGCCAGCAATGATAGCACAACAGCAGCAACAACAACGAAATCAACAGCACCAAAAAATAAATAAATAAAATAGTATCTCAGCTGAGCAAACATTACAGGGCCAGTGAGCTAATACACCCATGAAGTGAGGTGAAATCACACTGTAGCGTTGCTGTGGCGACGCTGTCGCACACACCCAGCTGCGAAGCACACGCATGCTGGCTGAGGCCTGTGGTGCGTGTGATGCATGCGTGTGCCATCCACAAAGCATCACACGTGCCTGCGGGCCGCATGCACACGCGGCTACATCCCTAGCTGCGCCGACCTGTTTCACGCGCGTCTCTCTGGGGTCCCACGTCACTGACAGCAGCCCTACACCCTACACAGTCCACAACCTGCTACACCTACTACACCTACTACACCTCCCTAGTCCCAAAGGAGCAGATAAAACCAGGGAACCAGCCCCGCTCATCTGCAGTCTGCTCAGCAGGTGGCGCTGTGCTGGAGCCCTGGGAAGGCACCAGGAGGAGGGCAGGCCTGGCCCTTCAGAAGGACCCTGGAGGATCCGCGGGGCTCAGCGGGGAGCAGATGTGATCGCGCTGCCTTACCTGATGTGGTTTTCGGGTTCGATACGCCGCCACTTGGAAGCCCCTCTCTGACCGCCTCTTCTTGTCAAGTGTCCGTTTGAAGCAGCCAGCAGAAAGTTCACCACCCTTGCAGTCACGGCAAGTTTTGGTGCAATGGTCAGCAGAGGCTAACGCTATTGCTAAAGCTATGGTGTTGTACTTTCTATTGGTATATGCAGAAACAATAAAGAATAAGGTAAAGCTTTCAAACACAGTGCCTGGGCACTGTAACGAAGTCCCTAGGCAAGGGCCTAGAGTGACGTAGTCCCAGAAGTCCAGGTATTTCCAGGGTTTGTCAAAGCTATGAGGCCCAGCAGCACTAGGTTTGGTTTGGAGTATCCACAGTCGGCTCAAAGCTTTTCAAAGTAAGAGCGCCACCTATGGAAGAAAAAGAGAAGCAAGCTATTAGAACAAAACAGCATTAATAAATGTAGGCTGAAACAAACTCACATCATATGGTCACTGAAAGCAAAAAGGACATCGAGTGCAACCTCGCATAAATGCAAAAGTTAGCTATGTGTTATAAGTGACTGCAGATTTCCTGTGTTGTGTGCCACTTCCCCAGCATAGAGGAAATCTCTTTCAGGAGGCAAAACACAATATGGCTTCTATTAAAGCTTTTGAATTCTCTAATAAGCTGTCTTAGTGAACACAAAATTAATATAAAATTATTTCTATTACTGTTGCAGGACAAAAAAACCTTATTTTCCAGATTACATCAAGGGATAAATGTGTTGCTCTGAGTAATTCTGAGTGGGCTTTAAAAAAATATAAATAAATGGTGATAAAATTTAGGGAAAACTTAATTTCCTCAATAGCCAGACCAAGAAATCTTCCTGTAATAATGTGTCTAATTCCGCATTCTCCTTAAGACCACAGATGGGTGGGGGTTGAGGGGGGTGGAGGTTGGAGGGTGGTGGGCGGGTGGTGTTGGGTGGCCGAGGGAGAGGCGGAGAGGGTTTGGGAGTCATGGGGGACAGCATCAGGAAGCTGAGTGAACGCTCCATCAGCAGCTGGGGCTCCGTCAGCTCCGTCAGCTCCGTCAGCCACGTCAGCCTCGTCAGCTCATGCCTGTGCTCTCCTTGATGGAGACAGCCTGCCTGTGCTTCGGGAAGCGTCCCCCTGGAGCTTCCTCTATTTGGCAACATTTTTACGATTATTTTTACCTCTGTGGTTCGAACAGAGTTAAAGACGGTGTTTAATTGTTCCCAAGAGCTCTTATTAAGTTGCTGATGAGGAACTCTGGGGAGATGCACTTAAAACAAGCTACAAAAACAAAAAACCTAGGCGGCTGGCACACAGACAGACAGACGGGGAGTTTCACTGGCTGGGGGTGGGGGGGGGGGGTGTTGCTTTCCCACTGACGAGCCTCTTCGTCGGGGTGCGGGGCTGTGGATGGAGGCCCGAGATCTGTCACCCGTGTGGGGCAGAGGCAGACGTGTGGCAGACACCTGCGTTATGCGTGAGCAGACAGCATGGAGCCTGCAGGTTCTGTGCCAGCGTGGTCTCACTGTATCACCACTGAGTCTGCTCACAACTTTGAAATGGTTCTATATAGGAAACGTATACACATATAAGCCATATTTTGTGCACCTGAAAAAGTAGGTAATAATTATGATATTTTTTTATGACAATAATAATAATAATAATAATAATAATAATAATAATAATAATAATAATAATAAAAATATAATAATAAATGGGACTTTCAATCAATCAATCAATTTCTGATGGTGATTTTGCTTTTCAGAATGTTGTAATGCTCCAAACATTGCTCCAAAAAAGATTATTTTAAAAAATGAAATCATAACATTCAAAAACACGCATTTGTAATAAGTCATAAAAATATCCGGCCACATCAGCAATCTGAAGATTCAGCAGAGGCAGCTTCCAGAAGACCAGAGCTACGGTGGTGAGTCAGCCAGCTCGCCGGCCAATCAACACGCCCAGCTCACCGGCCAATCAACACGCCCAGCTCACGGGCCAATCAACACGGCCAGCTAGCACACCGCTGTCTCCACCCCACCCTCACACTGCAGTCTCCCGGGCTGGCCCTGGCTGCATCTGGGGTCAGCCGAGTCATGGGAGAGGGGCAGGGCTCTGGATCAATAGGCCCGGCTGCCGCGTGGCAGGGGGCCGCGGGCCTCCCCTGACCCACGCGATCGACCGGACAGGCTTCAGCTGCCAATAGCAATGTGCAGGATGTGGCACAGTGGCTGAGAGGGAGCAGCAGGCAGGGGAGGGAGGACGCAGATCGCCGGTAGCAGCCCCAAAGCACACTGCAGATAAAAGTCAATTCCACTTAACCAAATCACTGACAACGTAATAGTTAGCGGGTGGAGGAATGTGCATTGGGTCTCGGGTGGTGGTGGTGGCAGCAGGTGGGATGGCTGAGCATTACAGAACATCACTGATGTCACACACAGAACATCACTGATGTCACAGACGGAACATCACTGATGTCACAGACAAAACATCACTGATGTCAGACAGAACATTACTGGTCACAGACAAAACATCACTGATGTCACAGACAGAACATTACTGAAGTCACAGACAGAACATTACTGATGTCACAGACAGAACATTACTGATGTCACACACATTACAAAACATTACCAATGACACACATTACTGATGTCACCCTCTATATGACTTAATCGAGACATCTAAAGAAGAACCAATAAGAGCAGCCATCTATGAAAGGGTTCTTTAGTGTCTCTTAGCCTTTTAATGCCTTTGTGTGCCTGTTAGGCACGTTCATTGACTCCTACACCCCCTTTTTCTAAGTGAATATTAAGTTGTTACACTTCCAACCTTTCACCACCACAGACCATTTTATGCTAGTCCATTTCTGCGTGTAGGTGTGTGGATGGTCCCCTGACTGCCCTATCTGATCCATCTTCCTAGCGGTCATTAGTAGTCCATATCACAGTAGTTTCCTTGCCGCTTTACTGCGCTGTTCTGCTCTTTGGTCTGTCCTCCTTCCTGCCACCATATCTCTCCCTGTAATTGCTGAGTGACAGAAAGGCGATACTGACCAGTTCATTATGATACAGACCTACTGACAACTCCACACTCCCTCCACCCGCGCTACACCTCTCTGGCCAGTCTGGCCCAGGCTGCCCAGGTCAGTGAAGGTCAGTCACCCGGAATTCATCAGTCTGCAGATGACCGTGGTCCTTCCTGAGGGGTCATGACCTTGGTGGACTGGTTACATCAGGTATTGATCTGTGGTCGTCTGTCTCGGTTAAGGCTGGACTAATCTCCCAGCAGCACAGTGCGGGACACGGGGACATGGCAGTGAAAGAGCTGTAGGTGCTTAGAGAGCTCTGGCCAAGTGAGTGGTAGAGAGATAGTGAGACAACAGAGGGACAGTGCAGGGACAGCACAGGGACAGTACAGAGACAGCACAGGGACAGTCCAGAGACAGCACAGGGACAGCACAGAGACAGCACAGGGACAGTCCAGAGACAGCACAGGGACAGAACAGGGACAGCACAGGGACAGTACAGAGACAGCACAGAGACAGCACAGAGATAGCACAGAACTTGCAAAAAGAATTCAGAGATACAGCCAAGAGCCGAGAAATGGTGTGTGAGTGGGACTGTAAAGTGCAGCATCTCCAGGTGTGCAGTGTTAACCGACGCCAAACCACGGAGCTCGTCGACGTACAATACGTTCTTGAAGATGAAAGCAAACAGCCTTTATTCAAAGGCATACTGAAGTGTTAGGCAGAGCCAGTGCACAGCACACATGACAACTCTGCAGACAAGAAAATACAGCAGACATGATGACAAGCCTCAAAATGGCAGAAATCTTAGTCACTCAACTGAACTGATCAACTGACTCAAATCCACACGGAATATGCACTCCGATATTAATAAGATCTGAAAGTTTCCCCAGTTTAGTTTTTCTCAAAGACAATTACGTTACCCAAAGCCTGCCCATGTCTCCAACTCTCCCTCAGAAACTGGTCAAGTTAAAGGGGCCATGGCACTGATCAATACCAGTACAAATCGGTGTTAGTTACTCCTCGGGTCCCACAAGGTTAATCCATCTGCACAATCAACTAGCTGTCAGTCTGTGTCTTCTCACTGCAGCTCAGAACATATGACAGGGTGGAGCTCTTTTAAGAGTCTGCTTGTGTGTGCGTGTGTCGGAGCGCAAGCGTGAGGGCTCTCGTGTTAGCACACACATCTCTGTGCGTTAGTGCTCGTCAGATCCCGGCTACGCTTTACGCTTGGCACCGCTCGCATTAAATGACAATAAAGGCCACGGTACCACAAAGCTGGAGAAAAGGAAGAACAATGTCTTCAACTCCCCCTGTCCCCCCGTCCCCCTGCCCCCCCGTCCCCCCCTTTTATTAGACTTTGCTCTTTTTAATCAAAAAAGTGATGTGCAAAGCTAACCTGGTTTTTAAAAATTCCAAATAAACAGCAACGATTGTGTCTTTAAATAATAAATGATCCCCCAGCTCCATACAGACACGCATATGAGGGCAAAATAATTGAAGACAACAATGTCCTATAAGAGACCCACTTTAGCAGTGCTGATTCAGAGAGCCTTCAGACTTCAAACACTCTATCATAAAGTATGGATAATCCTTTAAAGAAAGGCGTGCGTCTGTTTACAATCAGCTTCTAATTAAAGTTACAGAATGGATGTTACTTTTGCTCAAATTGATCTGTTGGTTAGACTTTGGAAACAAACTGTACCAACTGGCAAATTAGGAGGTAAACAATACAAAAGGAAGCGAACGCTAACATGCTAATGTGATCTGCCGTCTGGGAATAAATATTGCAGGATCTGTCTACATTTGACGCACTTTCAGAGCAAGCGAACGAGTCTTCCCAAAACAGACTTGGTTTTACACAGTAACCTGTGCGACCTGCGGCAGCACCACAGATGGGTGGAGATTCCTGGAGGCAGACCACACAGCTGTCTCCTCTAGAGCACTGCGCGGTTAGGGAGACGGAGGGAGAGAGAATGAGAGTGGGAGAGAGAGAGAAAGAGAGAGAGAAGGACAGAGAGAAAGATGAAGGGAGGGAGAGAGAGAGAGAGAGCAAGACAGAGGAAGAGAGAGAGATAGTCAGGGAGGGGACACATACTTCTTTCTTTCTTGTTTGTCAACTTAAACCAGTTATGGAACAAAATCATGCAGAGTAGCTGACATGAGAATGGTCTGACTATAAGCCCCTGTGGGTGTGTGTGTGTGGGGGTGTGTGGGGGTGGTGGCGCAATTAAGTTTGGACACGTCTCTCATGATGTTCTGTTGAAAGGGTGTGTCACGCCACTCTGGGTCCCAGCAGCGGTTTAAAGAGTTTTCTCACACAGCAGACTTGCTCATGGGCACAGTGGAACTGAGAGGGTCCAGGAAACTGTAGAACACTTCAACACAATCCCTACGCCTGTCGCTGACATTAAAGCTCTTCCACCATAGAGAACAGCACAAGAAATAAGGCCGCCTTGAGCACCGACAAATTTATATTGTTGGTAACTGTAATAATGTCGAGGACTTTGGGATGAAAATGAGAGGGACTGGGGTTGTGTGACTCATATGTGGTCAGAGTAAAACCCTCATACACCAACAATGCTTCTTGATTGAGCTCAAAGGATAATGAAAGCTTATGGCAAAGCAGGAAATGCATGATTATTTCTAAGTGTAACAAAACAGTGGCCTGTGTCTACATGGGGGAGCTGTGAGGATTAGGGTAAGCTGACCTTTTAATATTTAGTATGCCATGTGTAAGACATAGATGCAGCTGGCCTGAATCATATCAGACATTAGCACTGAACTGAGGCCCTCAGCTTCTGTCCTATAGAGAACAGACACAACCCCCTGCTGCAGGATCTGTGTGTGTGTGTGTGTGTGTGTGTGTGTGATGGTCAGTGCCACAGTCTTGGTGGACAGGATTTAAGCACAGTAGGATCTCAGATGCATTCCTCAATATTTTAAACTATACCAGTGAGAGGTGTTCCTGCAACAACATGCAATCTTTGCTCCCAAGACCTTCCTGCTTGTGATCAAGAACCCTGCCCTTGGCTCCGCCCATTGGGGGCGTGGCCTATCGATATGGGTATGGGATCATGTCTGAGGCTGTACTAACAGACCCCAGGACAGAGAGGACCTGGACCCAGACAGCACCTCCCCAACACCTGCAACCTTTACCCCGGGGGCCACTCTGAACCCTGGGGGATGAACTATTCCAGCAAGTCCAGTGACTTTATAAATGACGGGTTTGTCTCTCAGCTACAGAACCGCTTCCTGCTGCCATTATACTGGTGGCCAGAAACTGTGGAAGCCTCTTTGAAGTGGAGCAGCAATGTTTAGCTCTTTAAATTATGGCAGTAAAAATGAGGGGGGGTTATTTTAGTAACCTCTATTATTTCTTATTGGAAATATTCAAATCCTCAAATAAAACCCAGAGCTTAGCAAAGGGAATCTATGAAAAACAAAGACAGACTCCTCGACTGCTTTAAAGCAAAATCATTATGATGATTAATAGCAAAAACCGTCCGTAAAGAGAAAAATCAGAGTTATTTGAGTCCCTGTTGGAAATAACATGGCGATAAAAAATAGCAAGAATTTTTTGAGTTTCATTTTGTTGTTGTCTTTATTTGCTCTTGGCTGGAATTAATATTTTGGTGGTCTTGAGTATTAATCTGGCATCAGGGCTGGGATTAGGGTGCTATTGTCCCCCCAGAAGAGCACACGCACACACAGAGATGGCACACACACAGACACTGCTCCTACCTACCCCTGCATCTACAGATAACAGCCACCACCCCTCATCTCTCTCTCTCTCCCTCCCTTCCTCTACCTCTCTCCCTCCCTCACTTGTAGTAGGGAACGAGGCAGAAAACTTTCCATGGTAGATTTGCACGCCAATTTCACCCTTATGCCGCGTCTTTTCCCTGAGATGATGCTGTGCATTTTCCTAGAGTTTATCAAAGCCTACAACGGGGTTACGCTCCAGACATTCTTCTCCAGGCGAGAGGAGGAGCTGCACTGTGGAGGAGCCACAGTGTTGCGTCTCGCCGACCAACAGCGAGACATGAAACCAGCGCTACAAACACATAGCGCTGCTGGCTTGACCTTTCACCTTCCCGCCGTCTACAAACAGCTGTGGAGAGCCTGCTCCCCCTTCTCTGTACTTCCTCTAGTAAGACGTTCTCTCTCTCTCTCTCTCTGTCTCTCTCTCTTTTTGCTTGCTCACACAAAACTCCCTCCTGCACACCCAAAAGTACACATACCTTTCCACATTTCACACACATATGTTTATGCATTATAATGCATGTATGGACATGTAATGTCATGGGAAAGGGATCAGTCCACCAACCTGTTTTCCACACATTCTTTCAAACCAGCCACCAAAATGCCATTCCAATCTACAGTTTCCTGCAACTGTTAAGACAACAACAACTAGTACTTATGACACAAGCACTGAGCACCAACTAATATATCTATTGACCTGGTATACTAAACCATAAGCACACTCTCTGCTTTAAAGTGTACAACGTTTTGCAAAAAACAATTCTCCATATGAGTTTCATCATTCTAAACATTCAATCATTCGAACATCCTTGTGCATATCTAAACTGTGCCATGCAACGCCACACCCATATTCCAACCTCCCAACACAGGCCTCACAGAAAAGACCTTATAAATCACAGCCTGAGCACTGTGAAGCAGCTACGGGTTAGATATGTGGGTTTGGGTAACAGTGGAGGCAAACCATAGAGAGATGATGAGGAAGAGGATGAGGGCGAGGAAGGGCAAATATCATGGCTGAGATCTGTGCCACTTTGGTTGACCATGTGGTCACGTATTGGTTGTGCTTCAGGGAGGCTGATCTGAGCTGCTACACTGTAGCAAGTGTCAGTGTCCCCGGGCAGCGTGGGGACAAAATCACAATGTGTGCAGCCATTAGCCAGCATGCTGTCATTCATCATCATACAAGCCTTTGTCCCTACAACACTACCCACATCATCACCTTCCTCGACACAGTGAGCAGCACACTTACTCCCCATCACCATGGCGATGGACCACTGCAGTCCTGGGCTTGTTGTCATCTGGGACAGCGCAGGTTTCCACAAGGTTGCAGTGGCAACTGGTTCATTGAGCAGCCATGATGTTTTGCTACTTCACCTGCCACCATGCTCTCCGTGCATCTTCCTCTTCATCCCTCCGTCCTAGAGGAGAGCTGTTGTGGGCATGACTTGGGTTGGTCACTGACCACACACACCCCTCGCCCAGGAGTGGTGGCCTTAACAGGGGGGCATGTTAGAGGGGGAAGAACTCGTCACTCCAGACAGTCCGTCCCTCTGCTGTCTGGCAGACAGGACACAGCCTGTGACGTCAGTGGGATGTTGGTGGCCGGACAGGAGACAGGAGACAGGAGGCAGGAGGCAGGAGACAGGAAACAGGAGGCAGGAGGTAGGAGACAGGAGGCAGGAGACAGGAGACAGAAGACAGGAGGCAGGAGACAGGAGACAGGAGGCAGGAGGCAGGAGACAGGAGGCAGGAGACAGGAGGCAGGAGATAGGAGACAGGAGGCAGGAGACAGGAGGCAGGAGACAGGAGACAGGAGGCAGGAGACAGGAGGCAGGAGACAGGAGACAGGAGGCAGGAGGCAGGAGACAGGAGACAGGAGGCAGGAGGCAGGAGACAGGAGGCAGGAGGCAGGAGACAGGAGACAGGAGGCAGGAGACAGGAGACAGGAGGCAGGAGGCAGGAGACAGGAGACAGAGAGACAGGAGACAGGAGACAGGAGACAGGAGACAGGAGGCAGGAGACAGGAGGCAGGAGACAGGAGACAGGAGGCAGGAGACAGGAGGCAGGAGGCAGGAGACAGGAGACAGGAGACAGGAGGCAGGAGACAGGAGACAGGAGACAGGAGGCAGGAGACAGGAGACAGGAGGCAGGAGACAGGAGACAGGAGACAGGAGACAGGAGACAGGAGGCAGGAGACAGGAGACAGGAGGCAGGAGACAGGAGACAGGAGGCAGGAGACAGGAGGCAGGAGGCAGGAGACAGGAGACAGGAGACAGGAGACAGGAGGCAGGAGACAGGAGACAGGAGGCAGGAGACAGGAGACAGGAGACAGGAGGCAGGAGACAGGAGACAGGAGACAGCATCCACCCACATTTCTCATCTAGCCCACAGCAGCAAGCCTTCTTTTGTCATCTGTTTAATAGTACACATGGCTTGTGTTGTTGTTATTGTTCATGAAAATAAGTAAATAAATAAAATCCATTCCCCATCACTTTTGCAATAGCTTGCTGTGACCGACACAATGAAAACACATAAAACAGAAACTAATAGTGTCCAGTTGGCATTTGGAAAGAGCTATTAATTTGCATATTGTTGTAAGGATGTAGATATTTGTGTATAAATGTAGATATTTGTGTTTTACAAGTCAGAGAGAGTGAGAGAGAGAGTGAGAGAAACAGAGAGTCCACCTAGAAGAGGTTATGGAAATCAAAAATGGAGTGATATGTTTGTGAATGGACTGAGGAGCAGTTGATGAATGAAAGAGAGAGAGAGAGAGAGAGAAAGAAGACAAGAAGAGATAGGGACGTTGTAGCCTCTGATAGCTACAGATTTGCCAGATGTTATCTGTCACCCAGGAGGAGACTCTGGTAGCCAGATGTTGAGTCAGTAGTTGGATAAGAGTCGTGCACCACACATTCATACCAGAACAGGGGCCAGTGCACCAAAATATTTATCTCCCTCTCATTCTTCCTGTCTTCCTGTCTCTAACTCTCACTGCCCCTCTTTATCACTTACTCTCTCTCTCTCTTTCTCACACACACACACACACAAACAAACAAACAAACAAACACACATCAATAAAAAAAGAGTCCGACATTTGTGATATCATTACACACTGCGTTCTGAACCGGGCCTGCTGTGTTATCCATTCCCGTTAGTGCAAAAAGATACATATCTCACGGCATTTTGGTTTTCACTGTATCTGTGTTTACACAAGGGACTACGAGGAAGATGCTTTTTTTGGGCAAAAACAAAAGAACCAAATGTTGCATCTGACATTCCTGAGTGCTGCCCTGAGAATGAAAGAGGGCGGGGTCAGCCAAGGCCGCCTCCCCCAGCACGCTACACGAAGACGCGCTGAGAGCTTTGAGATTTCCAAGCAGCCATCGGCTCACTGCTCTGTGGTCTTTTCTGGCTCTGATTAAGAAACGAGCTCTCAGCTCCAAAAGCTGTTTGCTGATGGAGAATCAGTTAATCACATATTCATCATCATCAATCCGCCTCTTCCCCAGTGTAAGAGGCGGCTTTAAAAAAACATCACATATGACTGATGCAACGTTGCCGTGGGTTCAGCATACACCATTACCAGTGCTGTATTAATTGCATGGAAATAACTCATGCAAAATGTGTGCAATTAATGTAAACACGCGGCGGAGCTGATAAGCTTAGGACAAGACAGGCGGGAAGTGAGAGAGCAGCAGAAAGGCAGGCAGAAGCAATCGAACTTCACTAGAAACCCGCACGCCCATAATGTCAGTTCATTAACTCTTTCATCACCGTGACAACCATTTATAGAGCTTTTGCTACGACCAACAAAATGATCAATTCATTTATTTATGGCCAACAATGACACCCGGCGTCGAGCTGAAATGAATAAACAGGGGAGCGAACGAGAAAGACGAGGCGCTGGAGAACACAATGCACTTTCATTTGTGCTAAGCTACTTTGGGCTTGACTTTTTATTTATTTTATTTTCAAAAGCAAGCTTAGTGAAGTGCGGGGGAGGGGTAGCCACTTTCATCATTTGCTGAAGCGACGAATCTGCTTTGCCTTTGTATTTTCACTTAAATTCATGTTCTGTTTCTCTCCGATAAGTTGTGTTGTTTAAGGAGCATCCGCGCTCTTCCGGCGTTTTGTTCGGCGACGGAACTTCATGCCCAGGGATTTACCAAACACAATTCATCAAAGAGCGGCCACGGCGTTGTTCTGCTCCCCCCCGGGCTGTCCTAATCCTTTCCTTCGCCGCAGATGAGAGATTTGCTGCTCAGACTCATTAAGATTAGAAGCTCTGGAGTTATTTAAGAATGCAAAGTTCCTTTTGAGACCTCCCCGGCCACACAGCGGTAGGAATCTCGCAGACACGCTCCGCCCTTGTATAACAGGGCCGCAGTGGCCGTGCGCCATGTTGGGTGTCAGTGATTGAGTGACAGCTCGTGGAACGGCTCCCTGATCAGGCGCTCATTAGGACGGAGGGACACTAATGCAAGCGTCTGACAGTGAGGGGTACGTTACACAGCTCAGGGCAACAATAACAGGGAAGAAGAAACCCCTCCGCCGGTGCTACTGGAGACGGCCGTGAGGTCTATGCGGCTCGCACATGTGCAGAACTGCGCCGGTGGGAAGGGCTGAGGTGCTATTGTTTTGACTGGGTAAGTGTTGAGAGTTTTGGCTGGAGGAGGCTGTGTTTTGTTTAGATATGTGAGGTTCGTCGACAGGGCTGCTGTAGGGCTTTGGGTTTGGGAGACCTCTGATTGGAGAGGCTAGAACAGGCCTGAACCTTAATGTCAGGGTTTGTCCTTAGGTGAAAGAGTTAGGGAGAGTTGGGTAGGCTGGTAGCCTTTATAGTAGGGAAGGGTCTTCTGGGAACAGATGCTTGCTGCAGTGAAGGGCTCCAGGACCTGTGATAACGTCTTACTAAGGGTAAGTGGTAGTTTCAAGGTCAGGGAAGAAGGGTTTGTCCACCTGATTGTGCAGTAGATTTAGGCAACACATGCATTGATTTGGCTAACGGGGGGTAATATCTTCTTTCTGATGAGACTGATGGCAGAAGTTATTAAACTGTGGTAAGATGTGTTTAGGTTTAGGGCAGCAGGCTTCTTTGGTGGGAATAAGAGCAGTGATTTAGATCTGCTTAAAGCTTTCTATACACGTGAGGAGGGCTGAGGTAGACACAGTGTTTTAGATGTGGGGGTGGTGGTCTGTGAGGAGCCGGGGATTGTGGGAACAGTAGTTTTTGGCCTTCGGGCTGCAGAGGGATTCAGGTCCCAGAGCCGTTTGAACACAGAGGCCTCGGCACTTTTCCCAAACTTGCCGACTCCGAGTGTCGCAATCTGGTTCCATTTTACAGCTGGCCTTGAGATTGTAACAGAATCCAGCTTCCTCCCTCCCCAACCACATATTTAATCCCTGCGCTTATGTCAAACTTAATTACGGGACCTTGTATGAAGGAATAACAAGTGTGCCTTGTAGGAGAGGAGGGCAGGAAAGGGGAGGTGTGGAATGAAAGAGAGCAGTAAAGGAGGAAAACCGAGCTGGGAAAGCACTGGAAATCTATCAGGACATGAAACAGAGCGGGAGGGTGGATGGAAGTGTGGGATACACGCACATTTCTTCCACAAATGTATTAGATGTAGTAAATGGTGTATGGCAAACAGCACACCCAGCCGAACCGACACAGCTGACATCCGACACCTGCCCTCTCCACCTGAAATGTGCGTGGTGCGCTTTGTACTTAAACCAAGAAAGAAATGTAGTGATGGAAAAACAGCCATCTGCCAATATCCATTGTGAGTAGTTGCCGTCGCTCTCGCTAGTCATTTATAATCTTGTCATCGGCATTTGTAATCATGTTAGGATGGGTTCGCCTCCTATCCACACATGTTGTGGTCTGAAGGCTCTTCAGAAGGCTGCATGCGGTTGCTAGGGGCTTCGGGAGGTTTACGACGTTGACTGCAGCAAAATCATTTGTGGTTATGGTGGCTTTTCTGTTTGACATGCCAAGAATCTTCACAACATTACAATCACTGACTAACTGATTTACTCCCTTACTCATGAGCATGTGTGTGAGTGTGTGTGTGTGTGTGTGTGCGTGCGTGTGTGTGTTTGTGTGTGTGTGTGTGTTTTTACCATTTCAGAAATGGAAGCACAGTCAAAAGATGATGTGGTGTTTAGCCTTACTTCAAATACCGAAAATGCAAACTCAATCTGTCTCGTGCAGACAGGGGAAGGTGCTCTGAAGAACAAACTTTTGAAAGTCGAAATCAATTTTCGGAAGGTACCAAAACAATCGCTTCACAGGAGCACGGCGAAGCAGATCCCTCATGCATTAACAGGCGTGTACATCCACGCGATCTTTGTACGGCGAAAAACAAACTAAACGCAGCGCACTTAAACTCTTACGAAAGCAACGTGCCACGCAGGGTACGGAGGAAGGCGGAGGAGACGAGTACAGACTCTCCACCGAAACGCAACAAAGGAGACGATCTCACGGGGGGCGAGAAGGGAGAGGAGGGTCAGAGCTAGTGTGATCTTCTGTCCTCCATACTGCACGGTCTCCAGTCGTAACCCCCTCCCCACCCCGTGACCTGGCCAGACTCTTCCCAGAGTGGTGGGCTGAGCCTGGCGCGCGGAGGCGGAGAGAGATCCAGGTTCCCATGGCACGGGTAATGGGACCGACGCGCCACCCAGAGGTATTTATAGCAGTGGTGGGGTGCAGGGCCGGGGGAAGGGGCTTGTGTTCGTTTCCATTCCCCTGACACTCCCTGGAGGCCTCACATGCAGCTGGTAAATATACACCCAAAGACTGGGGAGTATACCTCCACACAGACAGGGTGGGAACTGGGGGAGAGATGGGGAGAGAGAGAGCAGAGAAAGAGAGAGAGGGAGAGAGAGAGAAAGAGAGAGAGAGAGAGAGAGAGAGAGAGAGAGAGTGAGGGAGGTGGGATGATGTCTGGGTCCAGGAAGAGAGGCAAAGCATATACGTTTGAATAAAAACACGATCTGTTTTGGACAATTCAGAATGAGAAAATGGAGAAGATTAAAATTAGGGAGATTAAAAAAACAGTTTGCGAGTGTATATACTGTAGAACGTGAATGCACGATGGAGATGATGGAGCAGGATGGAGCAGGATGGAGAGGACATACTCTCCAGCTGGAGACAGCCATCCCAGGTCCTCTCCCAGCGAGCATGAGCAGGTCCTGAGCTCTCCCAGTAGCTCAGGACACGAAGCCAAGTAGTGCACCAGCGTCTGGCCCGGGACAGACTCAGGTCAGGCCTGGGCCACCTGTGTTCTAGCAGCAGAGCTGCTCCAAAACAACCCTTTGCCCTCGAATCCATCCGATATCTGAGGGAGGCGAAAAGGAGGAACAGTGAGCCGTCCTCCCTCGCTCTCTCTCTCCTCCCTCGCTTCTCTCTCTCTGCCAAAACAACCCTCCCTCGAATCCATCCGATATCTGAGGGAGGCGCACTTTTATTTATTAAAAAAGGAGGAACTCGCTCTCCCTCCCTCTCTGAAGCGAGAGACCCCTCCCTCCCTCCTCTCGCGTGTGTGAGACTGGGCGGCTGAGCTCTCTCCCTCCCTCCCTCGCTCTCTCGCTCTCTCTCTCTCCCTCCCCTCCCTCACTTTCTTCTAGTCCCTTGCATGGGAATTCCAGAGCAACAATATTACTACGATGAAAACAGACGCTATAAATACAGAAAACTATGATGAATATAACAGCGATTTCACAGGCTCCCATAATTGCAGCAGGAAGAGGAAGAGGATTCGTGGAGAGATGGGGTCGGGGGCGGGAGAGGGATGGACCTCTAGCCTGTCACGGTGAGGGAGGCTCCCCCTACCGGTCGCCTACGGCACAGCGGCAGTTGTCCTGTTGTTGTTGCGTTGTGTGCTTCCCTCAGGTGGGTGGGGCTTATTAGCTCCCTCACCTGATGGTAGTTTGTTTGTCTATATATGCCTTGTCTGTGTACCAGTTGACTGCTGGTTATTGTATCCTTAATTTGGGTCAGTGCACGGGATTTTGGTTAGCGCACTTTATTTATTAAACCCCTCTTTTCCTCTGAGACTTGGCGTGATCGCTTCCTTTTAGTTCGCACACCCTGCCCGTCACATAGCCACCGAAGCTTCTGCTTCTGTTTCTGTCCAGAGAAGATTCCTTTCGAGCAGGGAGTGTGCATGCCAAGCTGTCTCTCTTCGCTTTAGTCTTTCTTCATTCTTCCTTCCCTCTCTCACCCTGTCTGGTCTCTCTCCTCTTGGTAAGGTGCATGGCGAGCTAGCCCTGGTCGTAAAAAGTAGCCTCCCTGGAGGGGAAGGGCTCCCCGTGTGTGTGGGTGACCAGAGGGCTCCGGACTGAAGAGCTTCCCTACTGGCTGCTTGGCTAACGAACCTTTAATGGCCGCCTCCCACTTATGTCCCAGCAGAAGAGACGACGGACCAGAGGCCAAGCGTCCCCTGGGAGGGAGCCGGAACTTTCAGATGCTGTTTGTACTTTTCCTCTAGCCACTCCCTCTCTGTAGCGCCTTCCTCTCTCTAGCCACACCCCCCAGAGCCCCTCCCATGAGCTGATGCCACACCCCCCCAGAGCCCCTCCCATGAGCTGATGCCACACCCCCCCTCTAGCACCCCTCCCATGAACTGATGCCACACCCCCCCACTAGAGCCCCTCCCATGAGCTGATGCCACACACCCCCCTTCCACCTCTTTGCTTCCAGCTCTGGGAACAGTGGACGCCTGCCTAGCATTCTTGTTACCTCTCTCTCCTTTCCTCTGTCTCTCTCCTCTCACTATCTCTCTCTCCTTCTCTCTCTCTCTCTCTCTCCTTCTCTCTCTGCCTCTCTCGGTTCAGCCCACATCCAGCAGGGAGAGGGGAGCAGGGAGAGGGGAGCAGAGGGGAGCAGGGAGAGGGGAGCAGGGAGCAGGGAGAGGGGGGAGCAGGGAGAGGGGAGAGGGGAGCAGGGAGCAGGGGAGAGGGGAGCAGGGAGAGGGGAGCAGAGAGAGGGGAGAGGGGAGAGGGGAGAGGGGAGCAGGGAGAGGGGAGCAGGGAGAGGGGAGCAGGGAGAGGGGAGCAGGGCACGGTGCGGGACAGAGGGGCCACTTCTGATTACGCCACAAGCAAGAGGGTGGAAATTAGGCAGTATTTTTGTTTATGGTTTCTCCCTGTGTCTGTTCAGTTGCCAAGGAATTCTCACTGTTTATTAGACTTTGTAACTGGATGTCCATGTGAACAATGAGCCAAAATGTTTTGTACATTTGTCAAGATCATTTTGTTCTCTGTAAAGTTCACTTTGGGCGCTGCAGAGAGCTTTGAGTCAGAGGGGGGTCTAACATCTGGAACTGGCAAGGCAGAATATGAACACATTTCAGGGTCTTTCGTTTGTAAAAGGCGAAGCCGTTTTAAGAAGTTTTGCTGTTAATAACATGGGAAGTTATTCTGGTGTTCAAAGTCCAAGTGCTGGGGGAAAAATGAATTATGAACAGCTGCATCTGGTCAGCTTGCAGCTTTGACCTCTGGGGAAACTGGTCCTCAGTCTGATGAAGCAAATAGCGGGGCAAATAGGGCGGTCAGAGTTGGAAGTTGGAGTCTTAAGGGAACAGAAAGAGGAGGAACAAAGGGAACCTTCTCAGTAGGGGCCACAGAGTATGTGACACCTCACAGCAAAACATCAGGATGGGGCCTGTTAGTGTGACACGCACACACACACACACACATACACACATACACACACACACACACACACACACACCCATGCGCACACACACACACGCAAATGTGGGCACAGCATGAGTGCGTATTTTGATCAGAGTACCTGTCTGTGGAGATGTTATGTTGTGGGACCCAAGTACAGACACCTCAGTGTTACTTCACCTATTTGTGACTCACATCTCACCCATTTCAAGTTCTCGCACTGAAAATACAGCAGTTTGATTCTACAGATCATATTCTACAGATTCCCCAGTTGTGCAGTATAATTGCATGCACACCTGTTTCTACTGTATGATGCCAACTGGAGACAGTACTCCAGCACTACAACACAGGCCCGGCCAGACCGTGTGCACACAGTGCCGGAAGCTCGCTGACCAATCTCAGGTGCTCCCAGTAAGAACTTAATTTGCATTCTGCTGGGTCACAGCCAATCATGAAGCCTAACAAATGTCTCTGTCATTCTATCATTTTAGTGCAAATAATCCAGACACTTGGAAATGTTCACCCATATATTTTACCAGTGCAAATTATCTAGAATGCTGTAGAATTAATTATTAGATGATATTTTGAGCATATCGTGGAAGCATACGTAAACACACATACTTACGCACGTGCACACAGAGACGCAGGCACCAAAGCAGCTATAACGAGATCTGAGAAAGATTCAGAGTTCGAGGTGAAGGAGGGAAGTGACCATTACTGTGTCCGTTTCAGTAATGAAATGAGCGCAAAAGCACAGGAATAATGTGTGAAACCACGGGAGTCAAGTGAGGTGAGGCAGATTCTACACTCTCTCTTTTACACGCACACGCACACGCACGCACGCACACCCATACACACACAGAGGCACTGACCATCACACACACCCACACACAAACGCACACACACACACACGCAAACTATGCAGGATCCCCTCACTCAGTGTGACGTTGGAGGGGCAGCCTTGACCCAGCGGTTCCCGTCATTACAGCCATCGCCACAGCTAAGCGTTGCAAATTCAGCCTTTTACAAGCCCCGGCCCCTCTAAATCTTTAATGAGTGCGGGTGGAGCTGGAGCAATTGGGCATTTGGGGTGTGTGGAGGCTGAAGACCAGAGGGTGTGGAGCACAGAAGACCCTGCTGCCCACAGGACGTGCGGAGGCAGCGCAAAGTCGTCAAATTAGCGACCGGGATTCTTAACAGCTCTAATGAGTGAGGTTCGCTCGAGGAGTGTGTGAGTCTGTGTGTGTGTGTGTGTGTGTGTGTGTGCACGTGCTTGTCAAGGGGGTTGGAAGGGGCTCTTCATGCATGTCTCTGGACTGTGTGGCCTAGCCCTGGGCAATATGCTAAGACCCCTCACCCATCCCTCTCTCTTCCTCTCTCCTTTACACACACACATAATCATTTACCCCCCGTCATCACTGCAATTGAAACAGGGGGTCTGGTGGGAGCCACATTGAGATTCAACACACAGCCATCATCCCCACAAGAAACATTATTTCATTACATATATTATGCATACAGCAAGAAAGAGTGAGCGGCCTGGTGTGTGTGCGTGTGTGTGTGTGTTTGTGTGTGTGTGTGTGTGTGTGTGTGTGTGTGTTTGTGTGTGTGGGTGTGGGAGAAAAGCCACTCTCTTCATTCGCGTCCAATACTTTGGCAAAAGCATGTGGCAAGATCACTTTTTTTTAAAAGGCTGGAACACCAAAAAAATAAATGTATTCAGTCCATGAGGGACAGAAGTATCAGTGGAGGCATGCAGGACTATTACGGTCCAGCCTCAAACAGTGTGAAGCCACACAGTCCTCTCATGCATAAGTAAACAGTGGATGTAGACTACACGGAGATGGGAAGCCACCATTCTGGGGAGGTTTCGTGCATGTAATGAGTCTGTGCTTGTTTGTGTATGTGTAGTTTGAGGGGCTGAAAGAACACTCAGTGTTATCTGTTTCAAATGCTTTGGTAAGCGCGCGTGTGTGTGTGTGTGTGTGTGCAGTCTGCCTCCAGATGTCAGCTGAGCGGGTTCATTTGCTCATTTGTTCTGTTTTACGAAGTCTTCTTCAAAGAGCACCCACACACACACACACACACACACACACGCACTCACACACTGAGCCATTAAGTGGCTCAATTAGAGCACAAGACAGCTCTTGTCTGTGCCAAAATGCAATCAATTTAGAAAAGAAACCATTTCACGTTGGCCTGAGCCACCCTCTGTCTGAGCTGTGGTATGGTGACCTTTCCTGTACACAGCACTGCTTCTGCACAGAAGGCCAGCTAGCTGATGGCTTGCTCTAATTAAAACCACTGACGTCAGGCTGCATGAGGCTGGGTGACTTATGCCTGAACCCCCGTCTGCTCTGTGTGGGTGACGAACACAACAAAGATCACCCACTCAACTCAGTCGCTTCTCCAGCTCAAATCTGCCCCCATGCTTCCCTACTCTCTTCTTCTTGCTACCATTTCTTGAATAAAACTTTCCCATTTTCCCTAAACTTTCAACACACACACACACACACACAAATACACATATCTAACATTAGAGAAAAATCACAAACACATACTCTCTCTCTCTCTCTCTCTCTCTCTCTCACACACACACACAAATACACATATCTAACATTAGAGAAACATCACAAACACATACTCTCTCTCTCTCTCTCTCTCTCTCTCTCTCTCACACACACACACACACAAATACACATATCTAACATTATAGAAAAATCACAAACACATACTCTCTCTCTCTCTCTCTCACACACACACACACACACAGCAGTAAGTGTCTGAGGTAGATACCAAAGAGGGCAGCTCCTCCTCTCCTCTCTGCCTGCATAGAGGGGCTCCAGTCTACCAACAAACACTCTGTTCAACTGATCATAGTGGGGACAAGATCAGAAAACCCAGCCGGACTGTGGAACAGCACGGCCAAACAAGAAAAGAAGAGCATGAGAGATAGCAATAGATAGCATGAGAGCAAGTGGAAAAGGGAGAGAGAGAGAGAGAGAGAGAGAGAGAGTTAAATGTCCTGAGCACAGCTGTCTCTAATAGAGAAGACGTCTGGTAGAGAGGCACCTCTACAAGTTCAGCTGATTCCTCTGGCCTTTAATACAGGCTTGTTTGGTGGAGGTAGGAATGCACTTGGGTCTGACCCTCAGGGCACTCATCCAATCAGCTCGCTATCTCCTGAAAGGCCCTCCATAATAGTGACATTTTTCCACCTCGTCAATAAGTGTTGAAAGTCACCCTCCGCCTTCTACTTGACCATTTAACTTCTTCCTGAAAAGGCCCTTTCTCTCTCCTTCCCTCTATTTCACACTGAAATCAATAAAAAAACGCACAAGGATGGAGGTTGAAGCCGGAGTGGCGTTAACCGCCCAGATCATCCATGGCAGCACAGGTGCCGGCCGCCGTGCCCCAGCTGGGAGCTGCCCTCCGTGGGCTAACCCGTGGGCTAACCCGTGGGTTCTCTATGGGTTCTCCATGGGTTCTCCATGGGTTCTCAGGACCGATACAAACATTAGTAGCAGTGCTCAGCAGGGCAAATGCACTGTGTGATATATTCAAAAATACAACGGTGTCAGTGTGGCTGAAATCACCACGGCGGTATGCACGGCAATCTGCCCCCAAACAGGGGTACCTGCCCCCAAGTAGGGGAACCTGGGGGGTAAAATGTTTGCTATTGTGGGTTTTAGGGTCAAGGACATGGGGTTAGATTCTCTGACCTGCAAGAGTGTGCAGCTGTTTTAAAACATGTGCCTGGCACCCACATTTCACCTAGTCAAAGCTAGAATACGCAAAGCTGGAATAGTGTAGCACGAGCATCTTCACCATTATCTGTTTAATCTAAATCGCACATAAATACAGCACTTATATGTACACACACACACACACACACACACACACACACACCTTCATTTAACAGTTACAAGGAGAATTGTAAGGAGACAGGTGCTTTGCCTCCATTTTGTTTTCAGCGGCTAGGACTGGGCCCTCACTCATTTGACAGCTGTGTTCACACCTCATCACTTGTGCTCTGTGATTGGCAATAATGGCGGTAGAGTGAGAACAAAATGTCTCCCGAGGAGGGAGGGGAGGAGGAGGGGAGAGAGGAGGGAGGAGGGGAGGAGGGAGGAGGGAGGAGGCTTGGCTCTGCACACATTCGCTTCGTTCGGGTCCGCAGGCAGAGCCGAAATTGATTTCCACGTGAGAAGAGTGGTTCCCGCCTCCGACGGAATAAATGAAAGCCACCTCGAACACGGAGCGAAAGGGAGGGAGGAAGACAGGAGGGAGAGAGAGGAAAAGAGGAAGAGAGGAGAGAAAGAGATCAGGACAAGGGACAAAAGAAGAGAAGAGATTCAGACGGAGAGGGCGATGGGGGTGGGAGAGAATGTACAGTGGAGTTTCTTCTCCACTGATACTCCTGGATCCTCAACACTTACAGTTCCACAGACACTTAGATACACGGATATTTATTTTGTTACTCAAATCTTGTACATGTTGTACTAGTAAAAATGGCAACTGCATGAGCGTCTGCTACATGGTAACATCACCAGAGCCTGCACAGTGAAACATGTCAGAGGCTAAAACAACATTCTTGACTCAGCAGGTAGAAAAGGAGCTGATTAAAACCCCCCGCTGCAATCAGACGGGCTCCGTAACGCAGCCGCGAGATCGTGACACCCCGTGGCTGCACAGTTCACTGTGATTCTGGACCGGCGACACAGTTAGCGCTGTGGAGCAGAGGCACTCAGACAGCCACAGTCGTGCCCCACTGAGAGGGGATCATGGAGGCACTGAAATTTGACAACAGCAGGCTAAACTGCAAAGAAACATCAACACCAGCCTATGTTAGCTCCAGCTAGCTCCATGCTATCCATTGCTAGCCTCATTCTAGTCCCATGCCAGCCCCTTGTTCACAGTGAGCTGGAGCCTGATGCTAGCCCCACTAGCCCTATGCTAGCTCCATGCTAGCTCCAGCTACCTCCATGCTAACCTCCTCTAGTCTGCTGTGTATTACAATACTGAGCTTGAGATAGCCATGTGGCCTGCATCAGTTGGGCAACGGAGTGTGTGAGACAGTGTGTGTATATTGTGAGTGTGTGTATGCAGCAGCATGTGCAGCGATCAACAGCAGTGGGGAAGAGACAACGCAACAGCAGTTCAGTAAAAACCTGGCACTGCCTGCCACTTGCTAATTTATGCTAATGAGGGTATCAGGCTTGGTTGGTTGGGAGGGGGGGTGGAGAGCAGAGGTCTGGGTGTTGTCACTGTAAGCTGCAGAGACGTTTAAAGTGCAGCTCGTTCTGCTGCACCTTACCAGGTGCAAAAGTTTTCCGGAAAGGCTGAGGGAGCTACACCGGAACACTGCTCAGATCCTGGCAAAGCAGGCGGCTGAGCAGCCAATCAGGGCAAGTCTACCTCCTCTGCCCCAGCTGAATGGCATGAGCTCCGCCCCCTTCGCTCTCACTCTCCTTTTCCCCCTGCCGCTCCACAGCTGCCCAGGATGATTTTATAAACATTTTGCCAGCAGATCAATAGCCGTATTGATCAACCATTGTGAGAGTGATCCGTCTAAAACCCCCAGCAGTCCGCAGCTCAGAGAGAGGGAGGAGCAACTCCGAGAGAGGGAGTGAGAGAGAGGAAGAGAGAGAGAGAGAGAGAGAGAGAGAGGGAGAGGCTGCAGAGAGGACGAAGAAAGGGAAAGAGTGAGACTGAGAGGGGAGAGAGAGAGGTAAGGAGAGAGAGGCTGTAGCCACAGATAGAGAGAGAGGGAGAGGGGAGAGGAGGGGAGAGGAGGGGAGAGGCAGACCGAGAGAGAGAGCGGAAGGTGAGGCAGTAGACGCTGGGCATGCGGACAGCAGCAGACGCTGGAGTCGCGCCGAAACGCATTCTAATCGCTTTCTCGTTAAGCGTGCAGAGGGAGGGGCAGCTAACGAGTCCCGCCGTTAAGTCTGGGAGGTAATTGATTGAGGGAGAGAGAGAGAGGGCACAGGGAGCTAATGCACGAACTCACGGAATTGCGCATAGGTACATGGCCTGGTAAGATAACATGCATGCGTGTGTGTGTGTGTGTGTGTGTGTGTACGTGTGAACGTGTGTGTTTGGGGGAGGTGCAGGTGTGTAACAGAAGAGGGTGCAGGGCGATTAATTCTGATTGCTTTGTAATTTCAATTATAATGTGTTCTCTCCAGGAAAAAACCTGAACGTAATGAAGATTTAGCTTGATTCTGGAGAAACTCGCTGGCTCTTCGTGGGAGGAGGCGTAGGAGAAGGCCCACAAACCCCAGCGCCTGCCACACTAAGAAGGAACTTCTTCATCCGGTAAACCAAATATCACCATTCTGCACTGTTAAGAGGACTACTGTGTTCACAAGGATATGCTGGCAAACATTCTGACTTTTGATGGGATTGTGTACAGCCATGAAACCAAACTCTGTACTATGGTGGAACTTTCAAACAGGATAACAGTATTAATTCACTGGACTACCCAGCAGGCCTTGAGCATGGCTGGATGTTGGAGTATTCTGCTCAGAAGAGTCATCTTCTGGGTTTGGATATCTGTGGGGAAAAAAAAATTGGATGGAAATGCCAATCAGACATGCTGGATACCTGGTGCAGGAGTTGCGGGGGTTAGCAAGGTGGAGAACAATAGGTCAAAGGAGCAAGGAGGAGTGGCTGGAGATCGGGCCTGGCCCGTGAATGGCCCAGTGAGGGCGGGGCGGAGCCGACCGAGGAGCCCATGGGAGGCCTGTATTGATCGGGCTCTCAGAACCGCCCCGCACCACCGCACCTGCTCCACTACTCTGGGCCCAGTCTGGGACCAGGCCTGGTCTGATGGCCATGACCAGGGGAAGTGATGTAAGACTGGGATGGCTGAAGCCTGGGTGCCAATGGGACCGGAGGGTCCAACTGGCTCAGCCAATCAAGCGGAGGCTAGACAAGAGTACTAATGCCTGTGGTTCAGACATGGAGAGTGACGCGTGTACACACACACACACACACACACACACGCATGCATGCACGTACACACACAGATACACACACACACACACACACAAACAATTGTGCAGCATTTAATAGAATTAAAGAAAAAAGCCTTTTATAGGTCGTAAAAGGCTGAGATCGTCTGATATGGTAATGGTTTTCTATGAGCTCAGTGGTGTGTGAGTGGTAACCAGGGTGAACCTCAACTGTAGGGTTTCCAGGACGTGGCAGGGCAGACCGGTCTGCTCTGATAATCATTTACTAATCTAATAAATACATAAATACATTGACCTCCACGCGCAGTGATTCATACTGACCATTTTGTAGGACAAAGAATAGGTGTTAATACAAACATGTTTCCTGCAGACTGCCGGCTTTTAGCATCTGGGACATTTTCAAGTATAGCTAAATAGTATTAAATCTGCAGTAACATTATGAGAAGACTTTAAAAATACTATTTATCTATTTTATGACTTAATGACAAACGCTTAAAACCAATAAAAGGATTTTTTTTTAAAGATTGAATGCCATTTTCAAACAACAACAGCAATGAAAATGCAGTTCCTGTTTTCTGTTGAGCGGGTTTGTTTAGATCTCGTTTGCATATGAAGACACGCTATTCACACTGCCAGTAAAATAAACACGGCAGATTTATTATGAAAGAGCTGCATAATGACTGTAGGAAATCAATTAATTGTTCCATAAACCTTAACTAGTTAATAAATTAGGGCAATTAGTAGGAACAAAACAGGGGAGGCAATAGACAGCTCCCTGGAGGCAGGAGTGCATTAATGTTTTAGCAGACAGAGGCTGCCAGAGTGCACAGAGGAGCAGGAGAGGAGCAGAAGAGGAGAAACCGGGAGGTGAAAGTTCAAACCAGGGCAGGGGAGACTTCTGCAGGACCGCCGACTTTGAACAGGGAAATCGGTTAGCATTCGAAAAGCAAACAAAACCTCCGTGTCTGCTTTGTAGCTTGTGCGTGTATGAGGGTGTTCAGAGTTGTACCATGTGTGTGTGGGTGTTCAGAAACGAAGGCTTAAAAGAAGAGATCAATAACGGCCTGTAGCAGGGTGAGTATGTGAATGATCTTACTGGATCATACTGGAGATTTCCCTGCCGTGTGTGTGTGTGTGTGTGTGTGTGTGTGTGTGTGTGCATGCTTGTGGTGTGTACCGTCTACACTAACTTGTACTGAGAGAGAGTCAAGACCAACCTTGTCTGTGAGCCAGAAAGTCTGCCTGCAGTATTTCACTCCTGTCTGTGTGTGTGTGCGTATGTGTGTGCGTATGTGTGTGCGTGTATCTGTTTTTTTTCTTATGATACAGTCTATAACATGTCAGCTATAGTCTGATAATCAGCTATACCATATCAGCTGTAGTCTGATAATCAGGTATTAGTTAGAATGGACATCTGTTTTGCACTTCTCATTTGCACCTGCAATGTCTGGGAGACACTGGAAAGGTAAATACAGACCTGAAGGAACACAGATGAAGGAACAGTTGTGTGTGTGTGTGTGTGTGTGTGTGTTGCCGGCCTGTATTTCTTGAACTGTTAATGCAGTCATCCAAAGGGTTAAATGTAAGAGTTGTAATGTAAGAGTTGTAATGTAAGAGTTGTAATTCTAGAGGGGAATTGGTGTGTATTTGGCTGGAGTCAGGAGGTGTTACTGAACCTCTGTCACTTACGAACAATGTTCAGTGACTGTGTGTGTGTGTGTGTGTGTGTGTGTGTGAGGGTCTACACACCAAAGAGCCATGCGACTCTCCACACAGCAGTTGAACGTTCCTTCTACCAGAGCAGATCCAGTCCTGGAAAACACACACACACACACACACACACACATACAGAGAAGAAAACAGAGAAAGTGTCATGTCAGTTGCCTGTGATACACTTTTAGGATGTGTATGACATGGACCTCTGGAGAGCTGCGTGTGTGTGTGTGTGTGTACGTGTGTGTGTGTGAGTGTGACTCTTCCTCATTCATCCGTCTCCTCACCCTCAGGATCCTCTCGTGTTCTGCATGTGTTTCGAGCCACCATGTTGCGTCTGACTGTGCTTTTACTAATGCATGTTTGTTAATATGCTGGCGTATAAAGGCGACCGAGATGGATTGTTAATGTCGCAGGTTGCTGTGTGTGATGGTGGTCATGGGGCCATGAACACAACACACACACACACTTTCAGCACGTGTAGGGAGCTGGGGTGGAATCGTTGCCCGCTGCTCTGGGGGTAGTAACAGGCTTGAATGATTGCCCTCATGCCTGCTGCTGGCCTCATGCCAGAGTGTGAGAGCCCCGCCCCCAAACCCGATGCCCCGGGCCATATGCTCTGAGTTATTGTTTTCACTGCGACACAATTAGCAGTGCGGTAGATTTATTTAGTCTTATTTAGTCTTGCTCTAATGCGCCATAATTACCTCCAGGCCTCAAACAGGCCCCGCCCCTCCTGCCCCTCCCGCCCCTCTCAAACACTTATTGCATATTCACATATGCACATACACACATGCACATGTACACACATTCTCTCACGCCCCGTGCCCGTCCAGGGCTGGCGTGATTCAGCAGAAGCAGAGGAAACGCTGGAGCGAGTGAAGGAGGAGGAGAGGAGAGGAGGAGAGGAGAGGAGGACATGCCGGCAGGGGCTGGCACGCCTGCAGATCAGCACTTTTTAAGAGATCTTTAGGGGCCTGTTGGTGGAGTGTGGGACGAAAGGGCAAGCATAGAGCTGTTACACTTTTATAGAAATGCTTTGTGGAAAAACACCCCTGACACACACCTCAGCACTGCAGCCCTGTTTGTCATTGGGCCCAGGGGGCTGTGGCAGCCTCTCGCATGGCTGTGAGCAATGACCTTAAAGGGACGCCTTTTAGAATCCCTCCCCTGCCCCCGCTCCCTGTCACTGCAGTGCACCCTGGGAAATGGAGTCTCACACCTCCCTTCCTAGCACACACCCGATGGAATGTGAAAGGTAGCACGCAGTCAGCAGGAAAAAAACCTAACACATGGCTGGGAGACACTCCAACAAATGCCTCTTGATTTAGGATGTCAGGCTTCTCATGTGTGCAGGAACTAAAAAGCTGGACATGGCGAAAAAGCTGTGGTGTTTTTTTTTTTTTGGGGGGGCGGGGTCCGAGCAGGCCGACGCTGGTGAATATGTGCTTTACAGCTTATGAAAACAAGGTCAAAGGCAAGTTCAGTGTCATTTGCATATCTCATTAATATTCATGCTGCAGCCACCTCAATCTATTTCCTCCAGAGCAAAGTGGGAGGAGCTCAGTTAAAAGGGACAAAAGGGACAGAGGCAATACAAAGGACGCATGAACCTAGTGGTGACCTTTTTTATCAGTTTCCTTTTGTTTTCAATTGCCAACTGTATGTAAAAATACATATTACGATTACATAAAGCTGAATTTGATTTTGGGGTCTTTCCGTATTGTGATTTCGTATTCATAAGCAATTACATCAGCGGGTGTATTCCTCAGCTGCCTGTCTGATCGGGGGAGAGGAGGGTGGCCATCAGAGGGATTGAATTAAAGCGTCTGCACTGACTCAATTTGATGCAGAGGATAGAAGCTTGGGCCTCAGCCAATCAGCAGCCCCCAAGCTCACCTCTGACCTCTTTCATCTCAATATGACTGCCATTATCCTGCTGAAAATTAGAAGCGTCCCGCTATTGTCTGGTCTCGCTGGGGGGGGAGGGGGGTTATTTAGAGATAAATATACCAGCGTCCATGCAGAGAGCAGCAATCAAACTCTACACAAGGGTCCGACCGAAACACGGCACTCAACACTTAACAAAAGTGTGTGACTCAGTTTGTGTGTGTGAATTTGTGATAGGATGTATGGTTGTAGGTGTGTGTATATTTGAGAGAGACAGAGAGAGAGAGAGAGACAGGGAGAGAGAGAGACAGGGAGGGAGAGAGACAGGGAGAGAGAGAGACTCTGTTTGGTCTCCATAGGAAACCATGGGTATGTTGTCTTTTCGTCTAAACAGAGCAAGAAGGCAGAATCTTCTGATGGTTACAAAGCCATTACATAGCGATGAGGAGTCTGGGTGATGTCTCTCTGCATGTGAGCTCCCAGAACATTCTATGCCCCTCAGACACACAAAGACACACAGATAGCACCCCTTCCACACACACACACACACACACACACACAGATGCACACACAAACACTTCTAGAAAAAAGGTAGATATTTATTCTTCACTGATGTTTTTGGCTTTAGCCTATAATAACAGAAAACTCAATGCATCCAGCATTTTTGCACATCATTACACACTGCATCTGAATGCAAAAGCATACAATTTAGAGCCATCGGGAACAGCAGGACACAGCTCGACTTCAGAGCTGTCCCCGCACCTCCAACACACACAAATACATTAGTGTTTCTTATTTCCCCTGCTCGCAAGCCCACTGTTGTCCATTATAATGTCCCCGCTCAGCTTGTGTGAGGACACAGGACAGCGGGTGTTTTAAATGTTATATTTCCATGATTGCTTCTGTGTCTCTGTTTCCTGTCTATTGTACTGGTGCAGTAGGCATTGTGTGTAGCATCTCTCGCTGGGGGGAGGGGGGGTCTAAGAAAGGCCACTCCCCTGGGAGCTGGGAGCAGCCCCATCTTTTATTAATCAGGGGCCCCACGCCACACTCCACGCTTATCACATTTAACAGCTAGCCTGCGCTGGAGATGGACTGGGACTCGGTGTGGGGGGGTGGGGAGTGTGTGTGTGTGTGTGGGGGGGGGGATCTCCATCCAACCTCACCAGCAAAGAGTCCTTACGGGGCATATATGTGTGTGCCTATTTGTGTGTGTGTGTGTGTGTGTGTGTGTGTTTAGGGGCGGGGGCCGACCTATCAAGTCCCCCCGTCAGAGAGCTTTCGGACTGAATCACAATACAGCAAATTACCTTCTGCTGACAAGAAAAAATGAGCATGGCCCCCATATGGAAAAAAAAGCAGCAGGATTGTCAAGAAGAGGTGACACATTGATTGCTTAGTATGCGCTCTCTGGCCAACCGGCTCTCTCCTCCTCTATATATATGTAGAAGAGGCGCAGGGCAATGGAGCAGCCAGAGAGAAGATGAGAGATTGAAATGCCACGTTATATTGGGGGCCCCCTCTAAAGCCAAGCTCTCACACACAAATAAACACACACACACACCTGCCCAGCTTAATCATACACACACACACACACACACACACACACCTACCCAGCCTACCCTTACACACACATATGCACTCGCACAGACACACACACATACACACACCTACCCAGCCTATCCTTACACACATATGCACTCGCACACACACACACACACACACACACACACACAACCAGGTAAGGTCTAGACTAGCCTCGGCTGTGCGTGTACAGGTAGGGGACTCTCATACACTGGGCTTTTTTTCCTCTCATTCTTTTTTCTCTCTTTTACTTTCTTTCTCTCCGTCTCTTGCAATCATTCTTTTCCTTTTATTGTGTTCCCCACTCTTCTGCGCTCCACCCTCCTCCCAATCTCCCTCTCTCCCTCTCTCTCTCCCTCTCCCTCTCTCTCATGTATGTCAGGGTTCAGATGAATCAGTGTCAGCTATGTTGAGAGCATTTGCTGTCAACCCCAGCGCCCCAGGCCATGCCACTGATGGACACAAACTATAAAATATCACCCCCCTGGGGAGATATCGCTCAAGTACTGCCCCACAGCCCTGAGGTGAGGAGCCAGCTCTCTCTCTCTCTCTCTCCCTCTCTCTCTCCTGTCTCTACATCTGTCTTTTGACTACTTATGTGGAGACCTTGTGTGTGACTGTTCAAAGGCATGGCTGGGGGTGTCAGTGAAACAAAAGTGGAGGCAAATGTCAAAGGATAAGCATTTCCTTTCTCTTTGCCCATACACCCTCGGAGACAGAGTGAGTATGGAGGAAACCTCTCAGAACATTCTAGAAATAACTCCCTGATGTTCCTCGGAGCAGATCCGCTCCAGGGCTGCGTCAGGTTTGCCGACCTGTGAGTGCAGCTCCTGTCTGGGGAGTGGCGTGTCCGCCAGACCTGGGCCCCCCTGCCGGTGGAGCTCTGTATGTATGCAGGCGTGGGCACACTAAAGACACAGCCAAGCCCCTCCCACATCACACGACTCCTCCCACTACAGGGTTAAATAATGCAATAGAGCACATGCAGGGACAAACATCGATCCCAGCCTCAGACAGCACAGCCGCCCGACCTGAGAATAAAGTAGGCAGAGAGAGAGAGACGGAGAGAGAGAGGGAGAGAGGGGGGAGAGAGAGAGAGAGAGAGAGGGGGAGAGAGGGGGAGAGAGAGAGGGAGAGGGGGGGAGAGAGAGAGAGAGGGGGGAGAGAGGAGAGAGAGAGAGAGAGAGAGAACTGGAAGACGAGGAAACTAGAGGGTCACTCAGCTGTATACCTTTCCCTCACATTAACAAGGTCAACAACAAAGGACACTAGCAGTGTGTATCTTTGCACGTTTGTGTGTGTGTGTGTGGGCGCATGCATGCATAGTGACTGAAAGAGGTCACATCACTGCGTGTAATGGCGGAGTGGTGAAGTGAAGGCATACATCACCTCTGTGCATGCGTGTCAGCTTAGTGCCTTTCCTAGCTGACCTAGTTGACCTCGCTGACCTAGTTGACCTCGCTGACCACGCTACGCGCTCTTGGTATAAAATTCTTGAATCAGGTTTTCAAATATCTTTCCGCCGATGTAGGAAAAAGACGCTATACTAACAGAAACAAACTCACGGTGTGCTAACCACGAGAACCTTTGCACACACACTTATGGCTCAAATCCCAAATAATGACTCTTCATTTGCTTCTGTTGGCTAAGCAGCTCGTGACCCCTGAGTCATCTAATCAAGCTACATTAGCAGGTTTTTTGCTAAGATGGTGGCAGACAGGAAGAGAAGTGTGTGTGTGTTTGCTGGTGGGACATGCATGTAATTGGGCCATGATTCAATTGATTCATGATTCATTCAGTCTAAATGGACTGAATCAAGCGCAGGTCACTTGGTGCAGATGTTGGTCTCCACCTCCCCTTCCTTTCTGATATGCCTTGTGTGCTCCAATCAGAGCCTCTGTCACTGTGGCTGGCCTCATGTGCTCCAATCAGAGCCGCTGACACTGTGGCTGGCCTCGTGTGCTCCAATCAGAGCCCATGTCACTGTGGCTGGCCTCGTATGCTCCAATCAGAGCCTCTGTCACTGTGGCTGGCCTTGTATGCTCCAATCAGAGCCTCTGTCACTGTGGCTGGCCTTGTGTGCTCCAATCAGAGCCCATGTCACTGTGGCTGGCCTCGTATGCTCCAATCAGAGCCTCTGTCACTGTGGCTGGCCTTGTATGCTCCAATCAGAGCCTCTGTCACTGTGGCTGGCCTCGTGTGCTCCAATCAGAGCCCATGTCACTGTGGCTGGCCTCGTGTGCTCCAATCAGAGCCCATGTTGATGCATTTGGTCTCATGTGTTCCAGTCAGTCATAGCTTGCATTCTTCAGTCTTAAAGAAACCATTTCTGGCAGCACTGAGCAACAACCTGATTTGTGATTAACCCATTACCCACTACCCAGACTCATTTGGTCTAATTAATGATTTTATACCCTGACATAGCCTATAATAATAATAATAATATAAATAAATCAATAAAAATCATTAATTGTCATTTCTGTTAATCATGAAAGTGTTTCAGGTTATGTCTCATCAATCCAGAAGTGCTGGATGGGATGGCAGAAATGCTAGGTGGTGTGTAAACACGGAAGAGGATCTGTCTTCATAATTCCTCTCTGTAGTTCCCCAGATCCAACCAGTCCTGTCAGAGATGTCGGTCCAAACAGAAACTCACCCTAGATGGTGACGATTGCCCAAGCAGGAGAATTCAAGTGTAAGAAGATGCAGGCCGGCTATGAGCAGACTAATCTCCACCATATCTGCAGTGCTGTGTGTGTGTATAAGTGTGTTGGGCTGATTGATGTGGGGCGCTGCTCCTCCTGGTGACCTCTCTACCTGTAACCCCACCCGCCCCCCATCCCCACTGGCCTTCTGCACAGGCCTGTATGGGGCCCAGAGACTCATCCATAATTCCTGATGAGTGTAATGCCTTTCCTACCTCATAATTATGGGTTATGCCTCCACCTCCAGCTTGGCCGATGAGCCCCGCGGCCGCCAACGAACCTAATGAGGTGCTGCAGAGTTTAGGATGCCAAGCAGGGTGTTGGGGGAGGGTGTGTGTGTGTGTGTGTGTGTGTGTTGGGGGGGGGGGTACACAGAGAGAGAATAATAAGAGGAAAGAGAAGGAGAAGAGAGGACATTGGGACGAGGGGCAGGTTGCCGCTGCTCCAAAGCGCCGCGACATGGAGATGATAAATGCCGTCGAACAGCATCCATCACCGCGTCGGCCCGCGCTGTTATTAGTCGGACCGCGCTGTTATTAGTCATTTTTTGATCGCACCCTAGGACCGGGATGTGCTCGGGCACCTGCGAGACAAAAGCGATGACCTCACATGAAAAGCCCGGAGAAGAACAGAGAGCAGAGGACGAATGGCAGGTCTGTTCCTGCGAACGCACCCACCGCAAAGGGCTAGCACTGCTACCGAACGCGCCGGCTACCAAACGCGCCGGCTAACGAACGCACCGGCTACCGAACACGCCGGCTAACGAACGCGCCGGCTACCGAACACGCCGGCTAACGAACGCGCCGGCTAATGAACGCGCCGGCTAACGAACATGGGCGGTTAACAAGCGTGGGCAGCAAATGAAGGTGGACAGCTAGCATACGCATGGCAACAGGAGGAGGGGCTAGCTGTGAGGGGCGGAGCCTTCCATGCGCAACCTTAACCCTTCCCCCCTGTGATTTCCAGCAGGGCCACAAACTCAAGCTGACTAAAACTACAGATTAGAAAATACAACTTTATTCCCCTCCCGTTGTTTAATCCATGGGCAATTAAGAAGCTGGTAGTTAGTAGGGGTTTTTAACTTCCTTCATCCTTATTATTGTTACTGAAATGTCAGGCTCTTATTTAACTCCAGGATGAATAATAAATAGCATATAATTACAGTCTTAAGCAAGCTGATGGACTGAATGGATCATTCTCCCCTCTCTCTCTCTCTCTCTCTCTCTCTCTCTCTGTGCCTCTCTCTCTAATTAGATCTTGTAATTAGCTTTTCTGGTGGATAAGGCCGGACTGGGGGGCCGGAGAAGCGTGTGTGGGCTCCCCCCCTCCACCCCCCACATGGGGTTCATTAACACGCAGCTCCTGCAGGGTGGTGGTGCTGTGTCATGCCCCTCAGACCCTGGGCCTGTCAGCTCCATATGGGAACATACAACCACCATGGCTAAAACAACCATCGCCACATCCAAAGAACTGGGACGCGTGAGACAGACAGACAAAAGCAGCAATCAGAGGGACAAGCACAGAAGCAGACAGACATCTAGACAGACAGACATCGAGACAGACAGACAGACTAAGAGGATCCTACACTCATAACACAGAGCTGCACAAAGGAACCGTCAGACAGACAGACAGTCAGACAGACAGACAAGAAGACGGACAGACGGCAGAAGTGCCTGAGGTGAACGCTGTCGTATGTGTGCAGCATTCACACTGCTGGGGTTTGAAATATGAATCAAACGAGACCATATAGGTTTATTACTGCGTGTAGCTATAGAGGAATGTGTACCAGGCTGGTTAAAAAAAACGTTTTCCCTGTTCTAATTATAGCAAGTACCGCAGCTTTCACACACTTCCAGTAAACAGACACACACATAATGACCTCTCCCCAATCTCCTCTCTCCTCCTCTGTATCCCTCCATTGGCCAGGCTACACTAGACATCTCCTCCTAATCAGCAGGCTCGTCGCGCACAGATCGGTTGCCATAGTAATATTCTGCCTGGTCGACATGGCAACCACTCTGAGGTCCACTATTAAAATGATGAGGGGGAGAGAGAGCAAGAGAGGGAGAGAGAGAGAGAGAGAGAGAGAATAGAGAGAGAGAGACTCCTGTCCAAAGTGGTGTGGGGACTTGGAGGCATATGAGAGAAATGGAAAAGAAAAATGAATATAAGCAGAGTGTGTGTGTGTGTGTGTGTCTATGTGAGTGAGGGGGTGGGGGTGGGGGGGGGTAGGTGACGGAGAAAGAAAAACCATCCCCTCGACTGCTTGAGCTACCTAAGAATTGTATTGCAGGATCCTGACACATGTCGCAACAGCACCATTAAGCTAATGTATTATGCCTGAGACTTTACAAGCAGCGCGCAGAAACATATACTCATACACACGCACGAGACGGCTGCTCCTAGCTCCACAAAGCACTGTAGACTAATCCTCAAAATATCTAACATCTAAACATCTAAAACATGTAACGTCTCCTTAGATTACGACTGCTAACGTACATTGGATACATCTCTGATGATTAAGAAATTGATATATATATAAAGTGTAAAGCCTTTCATGGAATCCTGAAATATTATGATCATGGCTGATCATATCAGTTATTGTAAAGGGCAAAAGGATGTGGCTAGAGAGGATCTCAGAACCCTGCGAGCCTTTCACACACCCGAGTGCTGCTCACAATGGAGGGGCACTGAGGCCCTTGACCACGCCCCCCGTTACTGTATGTAGCAGTGTCCAAGACTGCAGGTTAATAGATCGGGCTTATGTAAACATGCAGGAGCCATTTCTCTCCATTTGATTGGATGCAGGGGAGCGCGCATAAATCTGGTACTTTCACACTACAATAAGAACCCTGGCAGACCCCCCCCCCCCCCACACACACACACAATCTCACAGATCTCACTATTGCACTATTCCTGAACTGTGTGTCATTTCACTAGGTGTATCTCTTCTCATCTCTCTCTCTCTCTCTCTCTCTCTTGCTCTTACTCTCTCTCACTCACTCGCCTCAAATTAGCCTACCTCCCTCTGTCCTTTGTTCCTGCCTCATCTTTTTTCCTCCCTCTGTCTCTCTGCATCCACCTCTCATCCCTCTCCTCCTCTCACTCCTCCACCACCTGCTGGGGATGCTCCTCTCCTCTACTTTGTCTCTCCCTTTTCATGCTTGCGTGTCTGTCTCTCCCGAATAAAAGGCGTGTCGTTCCGAGCGAGGTACGTGCCAGTCAGGCTGGGATGCGAACGGCGGCGTTCGTCAGCGGGTTCTGCTGCTGTGCGCGAGATGCGGGGCTGGTTCGGACGCGTCTCCATCTGTCGAGCTGGGCTTCAGGAACAATGTTCCCGTCCCTGCCTGCTGCAAGCCAGCTCAGCACCCTGAACTTCTCCCGCTCACCATTCACTGCCAATTACGGTGAGTTTGAGCAGGATGCGAAAGTGCGTCATCCTCATAATGCAATTACCGGCTGCACACACACACACACACACACACACACACTGCAGAGAGAGGATGGAGAAAAGTGGTTGAGCCGTATGGCATCACGCACCTTCAGCGAATTCAGAACAGCCCAGACACTCCCAGGGTCAAAGTTCAAATGCTCTGTCACTCTTTCTTTCTATGTCTCTCTCTTCCCCCCCCCCCCCTTTTTCCCTCTTTGTCTCTCTCTCACTCTCCCTCCTGTCATTCGCTCTCTCCCTCTCTCTGTCTGTCTTAAGTCTGTCTGGACCCTTGTAGACATTAGAGTCTCAGATTATGCCTGTTCATGTTCAAAGACCCGGACACGTACAATTACTCCAGCTTAACGGTCAATTAAAACCAACAGCGGCCTCATTAAAAGTGGCCAGAATCACCTTGCTTCACTCCAGACTCGAGGCCCATGTGGTCATCATCTCAGTGGGCTTCCCACCCTCCCAAGTCTGGCACCCAGGACCTCCAGAAGTGTCCTAACACAACCACCCTTCAGACGTCAAGAAACATGCTTCTGTCTACTGCCACCCACAATGAACCCCAAGCATAGTGTTGTATTAATTAGTAACATTTTTGTGAATGTGTGTTTTTTTGTGTGTTTGTGTGTGTGTGTGTATCGCTGTATAAGCGCTAGGACAGAGAGAGACAAAAGTCTAGCAGAAATGGCAAAAGCTATCACTGTAATGGAGATCACTGTAAAGGAGATCACTTTAATATAGATCACTGTAATGGAGATCATTTTAATAGAGATCACTGTTTGGAGATCACTGTAATGGAGATCACGGTAATGATGAACGCTGTAATGGAGATCACTGTAATAGAGATCACTGTAATGGAGATCACTGTAATGAAGCACACAAATGGAGATCACTGTAATGGAGATCACAAAAGGTGATCACTGTAATGAAGAATACTTTAATTGAGATCACTGGAGATCACTGGAATGGAGATGTAATGATAATGGTTTTGGTTATTATTATTATTATTAATATTATGATTATTATTATTAGAAGAGAAGCACTATGGTAAGAAAAGACCTGCGAGGATCAAAATTGAACCAGAATCAAATCACAGTAGTTTTAGACTTCAAACTACAGCACTAACATTTGCGCGAGCACACACACACACACACACACACACACAAACACTGTTTCTGTTCTGGTCATGTGTCAGACATACCAAAGCGTGAGCACAGAGCGGTGTCTTTTGTTCGTCGAGGAGGCCCCATAATTGGTATTGATCTATTATGGTGAATTAGCTTCCAATTGGGTTTACCTAAATTTAAAGTCAAGTTCATTGGCTTGCTTGTGACAGCACTTTAAGTGAGCCATTGAACCCCCTCGCGAGACGATGAGATGGTGCAGGCCGCGCACTGAAGCATGCTGACGTCTCTGAGACGAGGCCCGGAGACTCCAGCAGGGCCAGTACAGCAGATCGCATCAATGGTAACACAGCAAAATGCAAAATTTGATTCAGGCCAATGCTAGATGTTAGAGGGTACTGCGAGGGCGGGGCCAGAGGGTACTGCGAGGGCGGGGCCAGAGGGTACTGCCAGGGCGGGGCCAGAGGGTACTGCCAGGGCGGAGCCAGAGGGTACTGCCAGGGCGGGGCCAGAGGGTACTGCGAGGGCGGGGCTAGAGGGTACTGCGAGGGCGGGGCCAGAGGGTACTGCGAGGGCGGGGCCAGAGGGTACTGCCAGGGCGGGGCCAGAGGGTACTGCGAGGGCAGGGCTAGAGGGTACTGCCAGGGCGGGGCTAGAGGGTACTGCGAGGGCGGGGCCAGAGGGTACTGCCAGGGCGGGGCTAGAGGGTACTGCGAGGGCGGGGCCAGAGGGTACTGCCAGGGCGGGGCTAGAGGGTACTGCGAGGGCGGGGCCAGAGGGTACTGCGAGGGCGGGGCTAGAGGGTACTGCCAGGGCGGGGCCAGAGGGTACTGCCAGGGCGGGGCTAGAGGGTACTGCGAGGGCAGGCACGAGGACGGGCCTGAGCACAGTGTGAGATCATGTTTGTACAGATTCAATTAGAACATGCAAACAATGGCAGCCCTTAATGTGCTGTCGTTGTACGAAGGCTGAGCAAGGCCTCTGACAGCATTCTATTCATTAACCCTCTGAAGAATTTAATAAGTCCTGCAGCACTTGGTTGGAGGGGGGGCAGAGATACGGATCAGGGGAGAGAGTTTGAGAGGAGGAGGCAGAGAAAGAAAGGGAGAAAGTGAGAGACCGACAGACTGAAAGGCAAAATAGACCCAGGCGCTGAACCCTGGGTACTTCACCCTGCTTGTCCATCCATAGGACGCCAGACCACCTGTACCACGCCTGAACACCCTCCGTAGAGTCAGCTTACTGGCTGGTGTCCTGTTCCACACGCTGCAATACAGCAGTGCAGCAAAGACAATGACAGAACCCCCCCCCCCCCCCGGTGCTCACGACCCCCCCAATTAAACACCAGCTGGGCCTTTGCCCCCGACCAGGTGCCCTAACTCTGCCTCCTCTCCCAATTAAAGACACACTGCAATCTATCCGCCCCCCCCCCACTCGTCCCACTGCCACGCCGGGCCCCAGCAGCCCAGTCCCAGCACGCCCTGCACACGCAGGTATCAGTCTTCATTTCGAGCGTGCCGCTCAGCATTAAATGGAAATCAATGGTGTAAGTTTAGCAAATAGTTAATTACTGCTGGTTCTCTGATTGATCCAGAGTGCTGGCAACTCCGCACGGTCGTTTGTCTCTTTCATCTGCCATTAAAAATGAGGAAGGAAGCAAGAGAAAGAGAGAGATGGAGAGATAGAGAGATATAGCAGGGAGGAGAGGAGGAGGATGGGGGAAGAGGAGAGAAGAACATGGAGGAATAAGGAGCTGCTAGAAAGAGGTGTGCGTGGGGCGGAGCTAGAACATGTGTACATGGGGCGGAGCTAAGACATGTGTACATGGGGCGGAGCTAAGACATGTGTAAATGGGGCGGAGCTAAAACAGCTGCACAAGACTTTTTAAAGGGTTCCTCGGACACTCATCAAAAAACAACAGAAAACTTATAAAAAACTTCTCATAAAAAAGAACATAAATAGTTAACAATTACTGTAGAGTCAGATCAAGAGCTATTAGCATGTATTTCAACATTATTATTCCCTGTGACAAATACCATTATTGCTTTATTTAATATTAATTGTATTTTTCTTTGGAATAATACAGAACAGAAATTGCAGATGTGCATGTTTTAAAACTGAGACTTAACTCAGACTTGGGTCTGACACACAAACACATCTTTGGCCCTTTTTAAAATAGTGTAATGGCAGCCATGATGATGCAGTTACTAAAGCAAAACTTTGGTATTCAAACGTTGCTCAAAACCATATTTAAATTTATCCATCATCAAAAAATCCTAACAGAACATGAAACATTCATAGATCTCCTCCAGGTCAGAGAGTAGGGTCACAGTCTTACGCTTTCCAAAGGCACGGAAATCAAAGAGCCGAAGGCACACATATGCCCCTCTACACGCACCTCAAATGAGGTAGTGACACTGCCCGCGTCCTTAGCCCTCTGACCACGCCCCTTTCAGGTCTGACCCAACCCACAAAGCTAAGCCCCCACTTCATCCACGGCCTCTGAGAACAAGCAAAGATAAAGCCTCACAATTATAAAATGCCCTTGAGTTTTGGCTGATTGCTGAGTGCAGACCAAACAACTCATGCAATCAGCAGAGAGGTGATGAGGAGCAAAAACCCAGAATAAAAACCAAAATCCAGAAAACATGCATGGGGGGGGGGGGGCAGTGTGTATGTGCGTTGGTGTGTGTGTGTGTGTGTTCTGCAATTACAACCCCCCCCTGTAGCCACCTCCCCTCCCTGCTGCAGGTCTGGTGTGATTTTTCTGACAGAGGAGGTTATTAGTTTTTATTGGAGGAAATAGGTGCTGGGTGGCTTCGAATGGCGCAGTAATGTGTATGGGGCCGGACGGGGGCCCTCGTGACCCTCTGCTCTCCTGGGGCCCATCAGCGCTCAGAGCCAGACATCACGCCGCCCACAGTCTTGCTCCAAACACCCTTGGCCTTTCCCCCCAACCACAGACACTCCTGCCCGACCTCTGGGGTCAACGCACCTCTCTCTGGCCTTGAACTCAACCTGTCGACCAAGACCCCCCCACACACACACACACACACCGCCCCATCACACACATGGCAGCCCAGAAACCTTTTGGCTTTGACATTTTCAGCAACAGTCCGGCCACTCGTTACACACCAGCCGGCCTGCTGTGCTAATCAATACGTTTGAGTTCATTAATTAGCTCTCATTTGGCTGCTCCCAGAGCTGTGGCTGCTCCTGCGTCACGTGCTCGGAGGCAGAACTGTGGCCTGCACACACTTACGTGTGCGGCGGCGAGAGTGACATTCACTTTGGGAGTGAACGTGTTTACAAACTGTCCTTTTTATCTCTCACTCTTTCACGTCAGCATGGCTGTAGCATGTTTGCTCTGTGTGTGAGTGTGTGTGTGTGTTATGAACTACACAGAGAAGAAGCAGGCTGTGTTTACCTTGGTGCGGAGGGGCAGGCAAGTGTGTGTTCTGCAGTGTGTGACATTATTTCAGCAAGTGTAAGCTATGAGCTTTGTGTGTGTGTGTGTGTGTGTGTGTTACAGGCTGCTATGAGCTGTCTGAGTGTGAGGACCTGTGCTTGCAGTGTGAGAATCAGGATCAGATTCATGTGGCAGCCATCTTGAGTGTTTGTGTTAGTGTGTGTGTGTGTGTGTGTGTGTGTGTGTGTATACATCCTTACCACAGCTCTGCTAATCAGTATTCTAGGCAGGTGGACTCTGTTTCTAACCCCAAGCTCCAGCACTAATGGAGCACCTGATGGGACTCTAATGTTGGCCACAAAGCCAAACACACACACACACACACACACACACACACAAACTTGCACCACAAATTTGCAAAACACTTTATCAAAAAAAAAAAACTTATTTAAAAATTTCTTATACAGGCAATACGTAGCAAGCCCTGCTAATTTGCCAACAGTAAAATGAGGTAATGGATAATAGTAGACATTTTACTCAGTACCCTGGGATATAGTTTGATCAATTTAGTCATCTTGCAGAATTATCGAGCACACACTTGTGTTTCAGAGTCGAGTTATGTACCCTCGTTCTCTGAAGTTACACTTTATTGGCTCCACAATAGGCCACACCCCCCCCATCACAAAGCACGGTTGCCCTCGCCAACAGCTCGCAAGCCCCGGTAGAGGAAACAGACATGTCTGACAGCTGTAGCCCTCACCAAAAACTGCAATTATTTAGTTTTCCAGTTTTTTAACAATCTTGTCCTTGTGCTCCTGGATCTGGTTTTAGATTGATTGCATCCATCAGCTACACATGTCTCCTGTCCTAACAACAAGGAGAGGGCATAACAGAAACATTCTCCTACTATGTGTGTCCATCTGTGTGTCTCTGTCTCACTCTGTGTCTCTGTGTCTCTTTGTCTCTGTGTCACTCTCTGCATCTGTGTCTCTGTATCTGTATTTCTGTCTCACTCTATGTCTCTGTGAGTCTGTGTCGCTCTCTGTGTCTCTGTATTTCTGTCTCTCCCTGTCTCTGTTTCTCTCTGTGTCTCTGTGTCCAGGTGTACACAGTGGTGGTTTATGTTCACCCTCTTTTTCCTTGAGGACGTCCGGAGCTCCTGTCTGCAGTCAGGTCTCAGGACGGCCGACTAGGAAATTAGCAGGAACGACTAGAAGAGGCCTGTGTTCATGCAGCTCTCTTTAATGAGGAGAGAGAGGGATTATCGCTGCCTACATCTCTAACCCTGACCAAAAAGGGACCATGGAAGAAAATAAAGCATGAAAATACAACAACAACAAAAAAAAATCAGCAGCTCCAGATGTTCTACCTCTGACCACTCTAACAGATCAGAGAGAGAGAGAGAGAGAAAGCTGGGCTTGGGTATGTGAAGGTCTGCCCCTCCCCCGTCCACAGGCGCCCCCCCCCCACACACACACACACACCCCTGGGTGTCAGCATGGTTCTGCTCAGCTTTTTAGCGTTTTTGTGCTGTCTTCAGGGGAAAAGAGAAGCTGTTTCCTGACTCAGTAATACAACTGTTAATGTGTTATTTTCGCAGTGTTTTACACACAGGTTTATTATAATTGTAGTGGTAGCAGAAGGAACCCAGCGTAAGGGGGGAGCGGCGGGGGACTGAGGGCCCAGAGCCAGCAGCAGGCCAGCCAGCCACGCACGGGCGCTTATGGGGGACAAACCTGCGTTTATGGGGTCATGGGAGTACGCTGCTGTGGAATAGCGTTCTACCTGTGGAGCGCAGGAGCCAACATGGCCTCCCCCCAGGGTTCAGCCGGCCACGTCTCAGAGCAGAGCAGATCAAAAGCCTCTCGCCATCTACAGTCTGCTGGTTGAGGAGGGGATTGGGCCAGAGGTCAGGCCCTGGGGGTCTGCGACTCACAGCTTCCGTGCTGGGCGGCGCCTTGTGGGGGGGGGGGGGCACTGGGAGGAGCCTGGCTAGCTCAACCTGCTTAATCCAAGCTGCCACAGCGACCTCAGGCTCCCGGTCTGACCTATGACCTTTGACCTTCAGCCAGTGACACCGGGTTCAAGTCTAGGCCAGACAGGGGGGGGTGCGTGTGCCTGTGTTTGAATGTGTGTGTGTGTGTGTGTGTGTGTGTGTGTGTGTGTGTGTGTGTGTGTGTGTGTGTGTGTGTGTGTGTGGGTGCAGGACGAGCCATATGGCTTCAGAACAAAGCTGAATATCAATGACTATTAATGAAAAGAGTGTCCATATGTAAACACACGCGTCACATAGAATAAAAAAAGATATGCATACATTGTTTGTGTTATGGAGATAGCAAAGAGCTGTGTGTGTGTGTGTGTGTGTGTGTGTGTGTGTGTGTGTGCGTGCGTGCGTTTATTTTCCAACACCACACAGGCACACACACACACACTCTCCATCTCCATCTGGCCTGCCTGAGTGGGCCTGTTGGTTTACAAGTGTACCACTTCAGAGCTATAAAACTCCACTCAAGTGCATTAATGAATTGAAAGAACACAATAGCACTTCATTGGTGTTGATTAGCAAAACCATATAATGTAGATATCTAATTATGTCGGATTACTTCAGCATCTGTGTGTTACAAGTGTCTTGAGAATGCTTATCAAAGAAAGCCTTACATTGATATGGTAATTACTTGTGCATATTAAAACCAGCGTTTGACACTACTGCAAAGGATTAAACAGCGGCAGCTTTTGGTAGAATCTGTGCTGTTGGGACAGGTGTCAATGCTGCTCAGGGTTCGTTAAGATCAGGAACACGTTTACACACCTGTCCTATCTGAACCAGACAACACAACACTGCACACGCACACGTTGGCTTCCACACAGACACACTCCAGATGAGGAGCATTCCTCCAGCGAGACAGGGGAGTCTGGGTCTCCACCACTGCAGTGACACCAGAACAAGCAGGACTCGCTACACAGAGACACAGCGAGCACGACACAGAGCTGAGGAGCACGACTCAGCAATGTGACGGGGACACAAGACACTTCGCAAAGTATATATTCATTACCAGAACCACCAAGTGACTTAAGTAACGCAACATGCTAGTTCATATAAATCCATCCATCGTAGAAACACTACAATTACATGAAAAACAGACAAACTTATTTTTTTAAATGTTGCAGCATTAGCAGGCAGGAATTTGTTTCAATTATATAATGATACAACACTACACTACACCAAAATACAGGAAACTCAAGCATATTTTGCTTTGCTGAGTCGTGTTTCAGAACGTCCCTGTGCACTTGGTAGTGCAGGCTGAACACACTCGACCATAAACGCTCCCGCTCCAACTCTTCCCTTCACTTCCTGTGGAGATGTGACATTTTGTCATGTGATGACACTCCATTTTTTACCCATAGTTCACAGTCAGTGACAGAGCCCAGGAATAGCAGCAGACGGCTCCAGAGTGAGAGATCAATACTGTAATGAGCTCTTCCAGATCTACTGCCAAGGTCCAAATCGGCCCAGTTCTCACTATCCCACTCTGATAATTCACTCCACTAGCCGAATGCAGAGGACAATAAGGAGAAAGGAAGACGATGGCAGAGCTCACTGGGAGGGTGGAGGAACAGGAAGGAGACGGCAGAGCTGACTGGGAGGGTGGAGGAACAGGATGGAGACGGCAGAGCTGACTGGGAGGGTGGAGGAACAGGAAGGAGACGGCAGAGCTGACTGGGAGGGTGGAGGAAAAGGAAGGAGATGGCAGAGCTGACTGGGAGGGTGGAGGAAAAGGAAGGAGATGGCAGAGCTGACTGGGAGGGTGGAGGAACAGGAAGGAGATGGCAGAGCTGACGGGGAGGGTGGAGGAACAGGAAGGAGACGGCAGAGCTGACTGGGAGGGTGGAGGAACAGGAAGGAGATGGCAGAGCTGACTGGAAGGGGAGAAATGCAGAAAAAGGTTCCAAATGACTCGATTTTTGTGTGTGTGTTTATTGTTTTGCTCGTGCATACACTCTCACACACACTCACACACTCACACACACTCACCGTCTGCCGCCACAGCCCCGCCTCCTCCCCCTCGTCCTCTGCTCTCTGGTGAACCTGAAGGAGACACAAAAACAAGCACAGAGCCTTCAGTCAAACTCACACATCGTCGCCACCTCGTCTGCTAGAGCCAGCGTGGTACACGAACACAGCGAGCCCTTTAAACGGCCACGGCGAGCTGGCGTACCATCCGCATGCCATCCAGCGGCCCCAGACTCAGCTAAAGGCCCATCCCTACACAGCGCACAGTCCTGCCTGCAACGCAGCCGTCTGCCTGCAGCCCAGCTGTCTGCCTGCATCCCAGCCGTCTGCCTGCAGCCCAGCCGTCTGCCTGCAGCCCAGCCGTCTGCCTGCATCCCAGCCATCTGCCTGCAGCCCAGCCGTCTGCCTGCATCCCAGCCGTCTGCCTGCAGCCCAGCCGTCTGCCTGCATCCCAGCCGTCTGCCTGCAGCCCAGCCGTCTGCCTGCATCCCAGCCGTCTGCCTGCATCCCAGCCGTCTGCCTGCAGCCCAGCCGTCTGCCTGCAGCCCAGCCGTCTGCCTGCAGTCTGCCTCACACACCAATGGACCATACTGCTGCATTCCACTGGCACAAGCAACATACAACATAAGCAGTCATACATAAACAACCCAAACACACACACACACACACACACGTGCACATACAATACACACAATACCAAGACAGCCCTTTCACCGAGCTATACACACCCTCCCCAGGTGTGGACAACATCGCCACTGACTCCAAAAATGACACTAAGGCTCAGAAAAGGTGCAGTGCACATATCTGGCTTCCTCATTTAATTCACTGATAAATACAGCACTGAAGCCCCTGATAGATTAGACTACATTAGACACTGCAGAGTGACATTTAGTGCTGATTATGTGCAAAGCCCAGTTCATTTTATTTCACAGTTGAGAGATAGCTTATATATGAATGATATCGAGAGCATATTGAATTGGCAACCTTTAAGACCATAAAGCGTATTGACCGCGTAGATGCAATTACACAAGCTTGGTAAAAACTTATTGGCTTTAGGATCAACAGTAAGAGGCATTAATTAGGTATCGGCATTCTTATTCTGCCACTGAACTGGTGAACAGTTTATCATCACATCTCTGAGCCAGGAGACTGCTGATACTTTCGTACAGTGATGTTTTTTATCATTCACTCACTCTCTCTCTCTCTCTTTCTCTCTCTCTCTCTCTGTCACACACACACACACACACACACACACACACACACACACACACACACACACACACACACTAACTCACACTTCCTATCATGCTCTTTTTTTTTTGAGCAGGTTTGGGGCTTCAAGATAATTACTGATGTCGTTTAATAACACCCTCACACTCACACACACACACACTCACACACACACACACACACACACACACACACACACACGCTCTCGGACAGATTTATAGTGCCCTGCGGAGGCAACAGTAAGGACCCCTGCGTCCCCTGCCCCCTGGTCTGCCCCAGCTCTCTCCTGCAGAGTGAGATATAGTGGTGTATTGATCTCTATGCCACTTCATTTCGCAATAACTATTACACCATATTCTCCTGACCGAGCCTACCCACTGATTTATGCTGGCCTGCTATTTGCATTAGCAGTAAGTGTTTTTCTATACTGCTGCAGGAAGGGTGTCCAAGACCCACCGCAACACACGTATGCACACACACTCTAGCAGGAGGCTGCGGGTTTACACTCCTCGGATCGCACATGCTTCTTCCTGGCCCTCTCTCTCTCTCTCTCTCTCTCTCTCACACAAACACAAATAGGACCTGAAATGCACAAGCATGGACGCATTCCAGCCCCTGTGCATTTGCAATTACCTCTGCATGTATGGGAAATATGTCTTCGGAAATATGATTGTAATGTGAGGTATTCACATGCATTCTTCTCTGTACAGGAAGGCAATGGAAGAGGTGGCCTCCACATAGGATAATGAGGCCGAATCACCGAGACTCGGAGACCATTCTGACTTCAAACTTCTTCTTACTATCACCTTTCTATCACCCTAATACAATACCGGGACAAGCTGTACTGTGAATGTATAGTGAACTGTATACTTACTAACAAAAGGTTTCTATATCTGCTTTCTATGTATCAGTGGTTCTCCTTGTGTGAGTCACAGTCCTGTACGCACTGCCAGGTTGGTGCTGGCGGACCATGCAGTGACTGGTGTGGGCGTGTTCAGGTGGGGCTAGGATGGAGGGGGTGGGGCTAATGTAGGAGGGGGTGGGCTTTGAAGAGGGCAGGACATACAGGCACGTGCCTTTACTGAAATTCCCATGCAAAGCATACGGATGCCGTGGAGCTTGGGCGAGTGGGGCCAGTGCCAACAAACCCCCCCATCCCCCCACAACCCCCCTCGCTAAACAAAAGCCCTAAGCAGCACTAATTACCCACCCGGCTGTTTTACATCCGAAGGGTGTCGTCCTTGCCGGCTGCATGCAAATGGAGCCCCCCCCCTCCCACTCCCCACTCAGCTGGCACAGGCGGTTAATCTGTGGGCGGGGTGAGCACACGACACGTACAGGGATGGCTGCCAAGTCCCGGGGTCGCCCAGTGTCGGTATGAGCAGGGAGGCACTTGTTGCTACACCGCCAGCCTGTTACGCCAGCTGCACATGCGTGTATACACACACACACACACACACACACACACACACACACACTGGTGCTGCCACTTTAAAGGCAGCAGGGGAGAAGAGGCACGTGGCGTGCTGGTCTGGCCTCACCCTGCCAGCCCACATTTACTTCATTCATGAAGAGAGCCCATTCATATGCATGACCTAGGCTAATTTTATGCTAATGTGACAGGATGGGGTGGTGGGGAATGGGGCGACTACATGTTTGTGTTGAATGCCTAATTCTGTGTGTGTGTGTGTGTGTGTGTGTGTGTTTTTGTGTGTGTGTGTGTGTGTGTGAGATAGATTTATGTACACTGAGAAAAGCATGGTGCTCAAACTATTTCATGGGAGCAGATTCTTTATTAGAACACTGTTAAAATGATAAAAATACTTCCATATTGAGAAGGTCTTTGGCATCTTTATAGATAAAAGATTAACGGCAATTATAAGGTTTTGTGGCAGAGAGATATATTTCCACCTTTATAGTCTGTGAGAAAATTAAATCCTTGGACAATTAAAATGCAGTAGATTGATGCAAAATGCATTTTCAGTTTTTTAATTAAACTCTACATCCAGCCAAGCTAAGGGTGATACACACTCTTACTGAAGTGTATTGATACTCCCTCCTGGTTCTATTAGCACCTCAAGGCCACTATAGGTCAAAGCAACTTTACACACTTTTACATGAATAACAATATCACCACCTAATTCAACTTCAGATTTACAGGGTGCAGAACTGTGGTGGAGTCGGGTGGAGTCGGGTGGGGTCGTAAGGTGTTGGTGCTGAGCAACTACTACGTCTCTCACGACAGGTTCCTTCATGTGCGTGAGGCTATTTGTGTGTGTGTGTGTGTGTGTGTGTAGCAGCACAGGGCGTAACACGCCGCGAGGGTCCCTGTGTTCAGGCCTCTCACGTCAGCAGCAAGGGTTGACGCTTTCCCTTCTGCCAACGTTTCAACCCCACTTGCTCCCTCATGATTTAAAGGCAGCAACAAACCTGTCCCATTTTCACACTGACATTATTGATAGACTGTCACTTCAGATTGTAGCTAACTGCTAATGGTTATTTTATAGTGCGTATGTCAAATCTGAGGTGGAGGGTTTTTTTTTTTTTTTTGGCTATTTTTCCTATTCGATTCATCTTGATAGCACTTACTTTGTGTTAGGGCATGATGCTAATAGCTGGCCTCCCTAAGATACCATACTATTAAAATCAGGCTTGATGTTCAAATGTGCCAACCATACAAACAGTGCTGCAGTTGAGCTTGTCTGTGTGCACTGTAGAATTTTGCATGTCGTAATGTAATTGTATTTCCATTAGCTCTCTCAGAAGCTCACGGGTTTACAGTTCATCTTCTCTAGAAAGCACCTGGGAATCTCATGTTTTGATAAACATTTTGCTCACACCATATTAAAAGTGATGTCAGAATGGGAGAATGTAAGATCAGAGGTCTCTGGCAATATTCCAGAGTGCGTGATGCCGTGTTAACTCCGGGGTTAATATTTGCATACAGGCTGATCTGTTTAGGACATGGGGCTTATGGGTAAAGTCCCCAGGAACCCTGAGCTCTGTATTTTTTCCTCCCTTCTCCCCGAACCTGTGCAGCCCTCCTGAAGCCCTCCTGTCACAGATTAGACAAAGGACACATGAACAAAGGCACTGCTCAGCACGTGTGTGTGTGTGTGTGTGTGTGTGTGTGCGTCTCCACATGGCACAGGGAGCTGAGTGGGGGCTAGACTCCCACTTGTGCTCCGATCTTCGAGGACCCCAATTTGTGGGGCATTAATGAGAGCACCTGCTCAGCTGGGGTGGCCCTGTGCATTGTGTACCAGTGCAGCGGTCGCTCGCGGACTTTCTGTTTCACCACTTGAATCATCAGAGCCATTTGAAATCAATTTAACAATTGCGCCTGAGACTGATTTGAGTATGTAAATGCAGTCAGGTGGTGGCTGAGGGATACTGAATGAGATAGGGATAAGCTGGAGAGAGAGAGAGAGAGAGAGGGAGAGAGAGAGGGGGAGAGAGAGGGAGATAGGGGGGAGAGAGAGAGAGAGAGAGAGATTAAGCATGCATTGCCATGTTAAACAGTACAGAATCCTTCAGTTCTACTTTCAGCAAGACGGCATGAAACTAACAAACATGAAAGAGAAGATGTAAAGAGAGATTGAGAATAGTCTAGATGGAAGCCCATTATCAGCATACAGAAAGAGGCTAAACAACAAAAGAGGAGAGAGGGTGTGTTCAGGAGGTCCTGCGTCACGGAGCAGAGACAGACAGCCCGGAGAGACAACGTATAACTGCCCAAAGAGCAGCGCTCGAAGGGTGGAGGAGCTTTAGGGGAGGTGGGGGGCTGGGGGAGGTGGAGAGATGAAGGAGTCATGTGCCGAAGATTTTTATTGTCCAGACAGAAGAGGCACCCACAAAGGCACCGGAAAGATTCAATTAAGTATCATGTGCACTGTCCTCATCACCATGGTAACCAAACAGCAGAAAATATTAATCAAGACTTCACCTGAGAGACGACGAGAGAAGGAGTGAGGGAGAGAGGGAGAAAAACAAGAGAGTGGAGAGATGAAGAAAGGGAGAGCGCGTCCAGGAGCCGGTGGACTTTAACGAGGGTCTCTCTCTCTCTCTCTCTCTCTCTCTCATTTAATACAGCCTGTGTTTGGGCAGTGCTGCACAGAGGCAGACTCTGGGCCTCCTTGGCCCTGGTCTGAAATAAACAGACTTTGCCTTTCAGACAAAGCATCGCATACGATGCGTCAGGGATTCCAGCTTTGAATCTAATGAAGGGATTCGAGTGTAGGTGCGAGTGTGAGAACGTGCACGTGTCTAATGGCGAGTCTGTTCAGTGAATAAGTTCAGTCTTCACTGAAATAAAAAGATGTGGCTTTTTAATGAAGCAGCATTTATTGTTGTCTACGAATATCAGTTCAGAAGCCTGCTGAAGTAGATGGAGTAGCTCTGTTCATACATATACACAAACTCCTGGCATGCAGCGCACCCAACACTCCAGCGCACCCAACACTCCAGCTCCTCCCAACACTCCAGCTCCTCCCAACACTCCAGCGCACCCAACACTCCAGCTCCTCCCAAACACTCCAGCTCCTCCCAACACTCCAGCTCCTCCCAACACTCCAGCTCCTCCCAACACTCCAGCTCCTCCCAACACTCCAGCTCCTCCCAACACTCCAGCTCCTCCCAACACTCCAGCTCCACCCAACACTCCAGCTCCACCCAACACTCCAGCTCCACCCAACACTCCAGCTCCACCCAACACTCCAGCTCCACCCAACACTCCAGCTCCACCCAACACTCCAGCTCCACCCAACACTCCAGCTCCACCCAACACTCACCCCACCCCCCAGCTCCCCCCAACCAGCTCCACCCAACACTCCAGCTCCACCCAACACTCCAGCTCCTCCCAACACTCCAGCTCCTCCCAACACTCCAGCTCCACCCAACACTCCAGCTCCACCCAACACTCCAGCTCCTCCCAACACTCCAGCTCCTCCCAACTCCAGCTCCTCCCAACACTCCAGCTCCTCCCAACACTCCAGCTCCTCCCAACACTCCAGCTCCTCCCAACACTCCAGCTCCTCCCAACACTCCAGCTCCTCCCAACACTCCAGCTCCTCCCAACACTCCAGCTCCTCCCAACACTCCAGCTCCTCCCAACACTCCAGCTCCTCCAACACTCCAGCTCCACCCAACACTCCAGCTCCTCCCAACACTCCAGCTCCTCCCAACACTCCAGCTCCTCCCAACACTCCAGCTCCTCCCAACACTCCAGCTCCTCCCAACACTCCAGCTCCTCCCAACACCCAGCTCCACCCAACACTCAGCTCCTCCCAACACCCAGCCTCCCAACTCCTCCCAACTCCTCCCAACTCCTCCCAAGCTCCTCCTCCCAACACTCCAGCTCCTCCTCCCAACACTCCAGCTCCTCCCCAACACTCCAGCTCTCCCAACACCCCAAACTCCAGCTCCTCCCAACACCCAGCTCCTCCCAACACTCACCCAACACTCCAGCTCCTCCCAACACTCCAGCTCACCCAACACTCCAGCTCCTCCCAACACTCCAGCTCCTCCCAACACTCCAGCTCCTCCCAACACTCCAGCTCCTCCCAACACTCCAGCTCCTCCCAACACTCCAGCTCCTCCCAACACTCCAGCTCCACCCAACACTCCAGCTCCCCACACCCCAACTCCTCCCAGCTCCTCCCAACACTCCAGCTCCTCCCAACACTCCAGCTCCACCCAACACTCCAGCGCACCCAACACTCCAGCTCCTCCCAACACTCCAGCTCCTCCCAACACTCCAGCTCCTCCCAACACTCCAGCGCACCCAACACTCCAGCTCCACCCAACACTCCAGCTCCACCCAACACTCCAGCTCCACCCAACACTCCAGCTCCTCCCAACACTCCAGCTCCACCCAACACCCAGCTCCTCCCAACACCCAGCTCCTCCCCACTCCAAGCACTCCCCAACCCAACACTCCAGCTCCACCCAACACCCCAGCTCCTCCCAACACTCCAGCTCCACCCAACACTCCAGCTCCACCCAAGCTCCTCCCAACCCAGCTCCTCCCAACTCCAGCTCCACCCAACACTCCAGCTCCTCCCAACACTCCAGCTCCTCCCAACACTCCAGCGCACCCAACACTCCAGCTCCACCCAACACTCCAGCGCACCCAACACTCCAGCTCCCACCCAACACTCCAGCTCCTCCCAACACTCCAGCTCCACCCAACACTCCAGCGCACCCAACACTCCAGCTCCTCCCAACACTCCAGCTCCACCCAACACTCCAGCTCCACCCAACACTCCAGCTCCTCCCAACACTCCAGCTCCACCCAACACTCCAGCGCACCCAACACTCCAGCTCCTCCCAACACTCCAGCTCCACCCAACACTCCAGCTCCTCCCAACACTCCAGCTCCACCCAACACTCCAGCGCACCCAACACTCCAGCTCCACCCAACACTCCAGCTCCACCCAACACTCCAGCGCACCCAACACTCCAGCTCCACCCAACACTCTCCACTGCTGAACTTGAGTAGGATGTTCTAAAACATCACAGCCGTGGTGTCACCTGTACACCGTAACCTGGGCACAAGGGTAGAAATGTCCCGTATACAGACAGAATCCAGAGCTCATCTGTTCCAGCAGTGACCACAACCCCCACATCATCCCTCTCCAAGCCATCTGCAGACGCGATCTTACAGACAGAACCTCTCTGTTCTTCATCCACCGCCGCATGCATTAACCACACTCCAGCCCTAAAATGAAGAGAGAGAGAAAGTGGGAGAGAGAGTGAGAGTGAGAGAGAGTGACAGAAAGAGAGTGAAACTGACCCAAGATGAAAAATGACAAACCTTCCTTGGAGCAGGGCCCATATCAACCCTTCATGCAAAATATGCAGCATCATGTCAGCACCTGAGAGACAGTCAGTGACACCCCCATCAGCGACACCCCCATCAGCGACACCCCCAACAGCGACACCCTCATCAGCGACACCCTCATCAGCGACACCCCCATCAGCGACACCCCCATCAGCGACACCCCCATCAGTGACACCCCTGTATACTTCTCCTCATTCATCCTTCTCACAACTGAATTACCCTTACACACACACACACACACACAGAAACACAAACAGAAACACACACATGCACACACACACTCGCACACACATATGCATACACACACACATACACACATGCACACAAACGCACACACACGCACTCGCACACACATGCACACACACATGCACACACACAGTCCCGCTAAATATTTGCCTTGCCTAACTGACTTGTTAGATGTCATTAAAAGTGTTATATGTTATTATTATTACTATTACTGTTTGTGTTGTTGTGGTAGTGCTTTTATTATTATTTTATTTTTCATATGATTATTATAATTATTATTATTAATATTATTATTTTTATATGATTATTATAATTATTATTATTAATATTATTATTATAATTATTATTATTATTATGTGAAGTTAAAATTTAAACATTTTCAGTTCTTTGGCAATATTGTATTTTGTACAGCCATGCCAATCTTTCCTTGAGTGAGAGAGAAAGAGTGAGAGTGAAAAAGAGTGATAGAGTGAGTGAGAGAGAATCCTCATCTTCACATCCTCCCAGTCTCCAGAAAACTATGACAATCATGTTCAGCGGTGCTCAGCTGTGTTTTGCTGCGCGCTTGTGTGGCACTGAGAGGGGAAAGTTAGGCATTGTTGTGTTTGATGAAACTGTGCGCTGTTTGCTCGCTGTCTGCAGGGACCGTCTTGAAAACAAGCTATCTGAAACCTCCCCCCGCTGAGCGAAATGTTAAATAAACAAAGGCACGGATAAACAAAATCCCCCCATTTTAATGTCACAGAGAAGAAAGCTTCTCTTTACTGCTACGGTTGCGTCTGGGCGGGATGTCGTCGTGCACACACCGTTTCTCTATAAACTTTACCATCTCCGCAACGGGGATTATAATTGCTTCGAGTAATTATTCTGGTTATGAAGAAATAAGTTGGGTTAAAGGACAAGGCTAAAAATGAAAAGGTGAGAAATAGCTGGGAAGGTCTGTGGAAGAGGAGGGATGTGCGTAGACATGCCCAGGGGACTGATCTGATCGGACTGGGGGTCTCGGGTCTGCAGTCAAAGCCAGCGCCATACGCAAAAAGTGCCCACAGTATGTTCACTTCCAAACACTCGGCTTAAATCAAAGTCAATGAAAGGGTCAAAGAGAATGGAAGGGCCAGCTGATGTTCATCCGAAAGGTCACACATGAGGTATCCATGGTGAATATTTAAATGCAAAAGAGTAAAAAATAAATAAGTAAAACATTTATCACCAGATGCTTTCATGAAGACGCTGCCCATTTGTCAGTGAGAGGTAGAAAGAGGGAGAGAGAGAAAGAGAGAGAGAGAGGGGAACCAACCACAGGACGTGTCTGTTTCTCCTCCAGAAACACTGGGTGTCATTATGACAGATACGCAGTGCAGTATGTGATTGAGTTTGGTTCTTCTGCTTGGGGTCCAACACATTAGATTTGGAATGTAACATTTAATATGAGATTAAAGTATAGAGTGTCAGCTTTAATTCAAGGATTTATTCATCTGATTAAATAAGAATTGTATCACCTTATATTAAGCACACACACATCTATCTATCTATCTATCTATCTATCTATCTATCTATCTATCTATCTATCTATCTATCTATCTATCTATCTATCTAATTTTTCATTTTTGTACTTAATTGTGGTACAATTATTAAATGTTAATTTATAGAGAAGTTAACTATATATATATATATATATATATATATATATATATATATATATATATATATATATATATACACAAATATATACATATATGTATATATGTATGTAAATAACATTTAATAATTGTACCACTTTATTAAGTAATAAAATGTAAAATTATTGCCACACAAAAGAACATAATTTGAAATGAAAGTGTTATGTTTAAGCCCCTAGATTACAGAGTCTTTTCTGACAATAGCCCACAGGCCTGAGGAGACCCCGGGCAGCCTGTGGCCGCTAGCGCTTGCTGTCAGTGCTCCTCCACGTACGCAGGATCCACTCAGCTCCGCAGAGCTGGCCAGTCCAGAACGCTTCCTCCAGACGGCGAAACGCTGCACAGACGTCTCAGTACCGCCTTCTCTTCCTAGTGACCTGGAGACAATCCAGCCACACTGCAGGCCAAGCATTTAAAATGATCGTTTAGTTAGCCTATAAACAATGATGTGTATCGATGATCGTTTAATTAGTCTATAAATAATGATTTGTATTGATGTTGCACTATATTTTTTTCCCTTGCATTTTATTCATTGTTTTATATTTTATTTAATTCTATTTTTTGTAAGTTTTTCTATGCCTTGTAAACCTTGTCCAAAAATTATTGCTGCAGGTGTTGGTTATTGATAATTTAAATTATTACTATCATCATTATTAATATTATTATTATTATTATTGTTGTTGTTGTTGTTGTTGTTGCTCTGATTGTTGTTTTTGTTATTGATGTTCCTGTGGTGGTTGTCATTGTTGTTGTCATTATTATTATTGTTGTTATTATTATTGTGATTAGTGTTATTGCTGTTGTTGTTTTTATTATTATTGTCGTTGCTGATGTTATTATTGTTGTGGTTATTGTTGTTGTTATTGTTGCTGTGGTTATTGTTGTTGTTGTTATTGTTGTAGTAATTGTAGTTATTGTTGTTGTTATTGTTGTGGTCATTGTTGTTGTTGTTGCTGCTGTTGCTGTATGCTTCTGTGCACTGCTATATGCTTCCGTCCTCTTCCCAGGTGCTGAATTAGCTCTGAGCAGCTTGGATGCTTCATGGTCTGTCTGCCGCCGTTGGGAGTCACGTCATGTGAAAAGCCCTGTGCTCCAGATCTACCAGCAGACACATGTTCCCTCAGAGCCGTGATGCGCTGATGGGGAGGGGGGAGCTTCAGATCCCCCCTCATTCTCTCCAGAGTAGGCGGGTTTCACTCCTCCATCACTCTGTGCCTCAACTGTCCCTGACCTTTAACCTCTACATGCATTTTAAACGTCTGCTTTAGTAAAGTGTCATGTGACCAGCTTACAGCTGGTGTCACTCTTGCTGTGAGTCCTCTTATGTCATGGCAGCATCATACACCTCATACACCGCAGTGTCGGGATGTGTGTGTCTGCTGGCCTTCTCCTTGGTGATTCAGTACTGTTTGTTTTCAGCACTAAGGCCCAGCAGTTGCAGCTTAAGCAGCAAACCCGTGCTAGGAGCTGGGCTGGAGGTCTGTCTGTGTCTCTGATTGCTCATGGTTGTTCTGTCTTTTGATGGTCTGCTTTACTGACACTTCGCAGGTTCTCACATTACAGACGAGCACCACAGACAAAGGCATGCAGTCTGTTAACCGGTCAAGCAGCAATTATGTCATTTTACGTCAGTCTTTGTTTTACCTTGAATCCAGTGCACCAGAGTCCAATGCAACAAAAACGGTCTCTGCCCAATTACAGATGGCCTGTACAATTACTAGAGTGTGTAAGAGGAGACCTGTTGAGCCAGCAATGTGGATGGGGTCTGGGGCTCCAGTGCGG
>JAGXOD010000022.1:7750000-7812500 GCA_020368025.1 Brachyhypopomus occidentalis
TGTGTGTGTGTGTGTGTGTGTGTGTGTGTGTGTGTGTGTGTGCATGTGTGTGTGTGTGTATGTATGTGTGTGTGTGTGTGTGTGTGTGCATATATATATGTGTGTGTGTGTGTGTGTGTGTGTGTGTGTGCGTGCAGTGAGGCGGGAGAGGAGAGGGAAAGGGGAGGGGCCATGCTGAGAGAGGGAAATAGACTGGAGGCCATTTCACGCTGCTAGTGGCCAGTGAATTGAAATGACTACAGCGTGATCTGAAGGTCAGGAACACTGGGTTATACTCCAGCACTAGGGGCGGGAGAGGAGAGGGGAAGAAACAGGCTCTCCCTCTCTCTCTCTACCTCTCTTTTTCAGTCTCTGCTTCTCTCCCTCTCTTCCTCTCTCCTCTTTCCCTCTCTCTCTCTTCCTCTCTCTCCATCCCTCCCTTCCTCTCTCCTCTCTCCCTCTCTCTCCATCCCTCTCTCCCTCTCTCTCTCAGCAAGCACCAACCCAGTCACTGTAACTCCACACACACACACACACAAACACACACACACACACATACACACACACACAGGTGTAGCACGCAGAGAAATTCTCCTTCCTGATGCATTACCTCCTCATACTGGTTTCTGCCACTTGTCCAAAAAAAGGAAGAGAGGGAGAGAGAAAAGGAGTAAAAGAGTAACAGTGAGAGAGGGAGAGTGAGTGAGAGAGAGAGAAATAGAGACAGAAAGAAAGGTAGAGTGAGAGAAAGATACAGTGAGAAAGAGAGAGAGACAGAGAGTGAGTGAGAGAGAGAGAGAGAGGGATAGAGAAATAGAGAGAGAGAGAGAGAAAGAAAGGTAAAGAGTGAGAGAGAGAAAGTAACAGCAAGAAAGAGAAAAAGAGAGAGGGGGAGAGAGAGAGGGAGGGAGAGAGAGAGAGAGAACATGTTTTACACAAACAATAACAGTTCTATCAGGCGGGGAAGCCCATTCGGAAAGCAAGATTTAATAAAAACACAGCGAGATTGAATTATCATATTTTAACTGGATGTGTTTTCAGTTAGAATGTATGATTCTGGGCTACAAATGATCGCTATGCTTTTCCATAGTGAAGCAACTCTCTCTCTCTCTCTCTCTCTCTCACTCTCTCTCTCTCTAAACAAATGCAGAAAACAAGAGAGAAAGACAAAGGAAACACAATCACCCCTCTTTAGTGACGTGGGGGAGCAACAGTGATGTGTCCCAGGGCCCTGCTCCTCAGTGCCATGTGTAAGCCGCTGAGGAGCCACCAACCCCCCCCACAGTAATCAGGTGTAGCAAGCAAGAAGAATAACTGCTACATATTTAGCTTGGCTGGCCAGCTACACCGACAGCACCATCACTCCTCATCCGCTCTGACAGTCTGTACACATATGACTAATAAAGAGTGTGATGTTCAGTCAGGGGGAGAGAGGGAGGGAGAGAGGGGGGGGGGAGAGGGGGGGGGAGAGAGAGGGGGGAGAGGGAGAGAGAGAGAGGGGGGGAGAGAGGGAGGGAGAGAGAGGGGGGAGAGAGGAGAGAGAGAGAGAGAAGGGGAGAGAGAGGGAGAGAGAGAGAGAGGGAGAGAGAGAGAGAGAGAGAGAGAGAGAGAGGGAGGGCAAACAAGAAACAGCAGCAACAACAGCTAACCCAGCGGGAATATCGTGGGGAGACGCGTGAATCAAGCACACTTGTGTAATTCGATTAATCCCAAGGAGACAGCAGTGTTTCCATCTGCTGTGTGTAATCTGGAAATATTTGCTGTGTGTAATCTGGAAATATCTGCTGTGTGTAATCTGCAGATCCTGCCTGCTGTGTCTTTGCTATCATGTCCTTCGAGATCACAAACAGCAGTACATGGAAAATGTAAAAACACTGCCTGTCTGTCTCTCTCTCTGTCTGTCTCTCTCTCTGTCTCTCTCTCTCTCTCCCTATTTTAATCACCTTTCCTTTTGCTACTTTACCTTATTTACTCCTCTGATAAGAGACGTAATACTGAAGTAACTCTAAATCAAATCCTGCGGTACATTTTTTTCACACCGTGCGGGTAAAAGTACTAACTGAAAATCCGGATGTTTCTAGTTTGCTGCACATACACACACAAACACACACACAAACACACACACATACAATGCATACAATGTTATATTTTATTCTAAATTAATATTAACTTCATCGTGGAGCTCCACGTACAGTGTGATACACCTGTGACAGTGTGACACACGTGTGCAATCTTAACGGAAGCTTTTAACTGTAGTAACAATGACCAAAATCAGTCTGATCATTTTCTACTACAGTCAACATCACGTGGCATATTGGCCAGCAAGACCAGCAGGGCTTTGGATTTTCAGCACTTTGTTTTCAGCACAAATAAAGAAGGAAAATAAACTCAAAGTGGATTTGTAAAATTTTTAAATTTACAGTGACATTCCTGACAAATATGACTTTATAAATCTATTATTACTACTATTGTTAATCTAGTACTGATTTTAGAGCAATAAACTAATGAACTAACTAACATTTTAAGTTAAGAAGTTAATAATGTGAATAAAAAAACTAAAGCAGAATTTTGATCAAATCAGTCAAAACATTACAGTAAAATATCAAAGATGAATCAGAAAAACTATTGAAAAAATTCTGTCATTCTTCATATATTATAAAGTGTGAGAATTAGTTTTATTATTATTGTTAGAATTATAGTTTTATTAATAGTGTTAGAATTACAGTTTTATTATTATTGTTAGAATTGTAGTTTTAATACATTTTATAAAATTTTATTCAACACAAAAAGTAATGAAGTTTCAGTGATTGCTAAAAATTATCAAAGACATTTAAGTAGAACCATTACTATAAATCATTAAGAATGGATGGGCTCATAACTCTCTGAATCGACCGAGCCAGCCTGAAATGCCCTCTACAGTGAGGCATATCAGCCTCACACCTTAAACCTGCGACATGGACCAGGCTAGCGCACAGGCCCTCTCACAGTGATGCAGTAACCCCAGTCACACCACAGGACCCTCTCACAGTGATGCAGTAACCCCAGTCACACCACAGGACCCTCTCACAGTGATGCAGAAACCCCAGTCACACCACAGGACCCTCTCACAGTGATGCAGTAACCCCAGTCACACCACAGGACCCTCTCACAGTGATGCAGTAACCCCAGTCACACCACAGGACCCTCTCACAGTGATGCAGTAACCCCAGTCACACCACAGGACCCTCTCACAGTGATGCAGTAACCCCAGTCACACCACAGGACCCTCTCACAGTGATGCAGTAACCCCAGTCACACCACAGGACCCTCTCACAGTGATGCAGTAACCCCAGTCACACCACAGGACCCTCTCACAGTGATGCAGTAACCCCAGTCACACCACAGGACCCTCTCACAGTGATGCAGCAGCCATGGACACCACCTGCTCTGACACAGTGGCCATACGGAACAACTGATCACACTCCACGCAGTCTCTCATACTCTCTCTTTCTCTTCCTTTTCCATCTGTCTATCTCTCTTTCTCTTATCCTCACAAATGCACAAGCACGCACACACACATACACACACCAAAGAATATTTGGTTCACGGTCCAGAATCCGCCCCCATCCTGGCGCTTGTGTGAATCGACGGGCTGCATGTCCTCATGAAGCCCATGCCAGTGTGAATGGCTTAAGGCTGTGAAGCCGGTGTTAATCCTGGATTGTACGAGTAGAACTCAGACTTGGGCATGTTATCACAGCAAGGCCCAAATCTCCCTGTTAAGCAGAGCACAAGGCCTGATCTCACCCGCCTCACAGGCCCACTTCTCCCTGCCTCACAGGCCCACTTCCCCCTGCCTCACAGGCCCACTTCCCCCTGCCTCACAGGTCCACTTCTCCCTGCCTCACAGGTCCACTTCTCCCTGCCTCACAGGCCCACTTCCCCCTGCCTCACAGGTCCACTTCTCCCTGCCTCACAGGTCCACTTCCCCCTGCCTCACAGGTCCACTTCACCCTGCCTCACAGGTCCACTTCTCCCTGCCTCAAAGGCCCACTTCCCCCCACCTCACAGGTCCACTTCCCCTGCCTCACAGGCCCACTTCCCCCTGCCTCACAGACCCACTTCCACCTCACTTCCTACCTCACCAAGAGGAGGAATACAACAAGCTGACAATACGACAATTCTGGTCACCATAAAATGGAAAACACCTACAGCTACATCGCATATACATATAATAGACCATGGGATTTGCTCAAAAGCCTCCAGGCTGCTGTAAGCACTGCAGTCTGGGACTTTAAACGAGGACTTCAGAGTTGCACAAGAAGGAAACCCTCGTAAAGAAGCACGTTTTCTGAGCGCTGAAGCTGATGTGAGCCAGTGATACATCTCACTTTCACTTTACAATGGCCCCTGCATTCTGTTTTCTTCCTTAAACCCCTGCCCCTTCTCTCTCTCGCTCTCCCTCTCTTCTCTCTCTCTCTCTCATCTCTCTGCCACTCTTTCTCTCTGTCATTTCAGAGACTCCGACCATTGATAAAAACAGATGAAAAAAGACCCCAGAATGAACCAGTACATGCAATACAGCTGCGTATACCGAACAGTATAAAATTGACATGCATTAATTTGCATACACACCCAAAGAAAAATAAAAGCTTGAATTAAACCTTAATAGGTATGTTGACAAACCAACAGACACACACACGCAGGAAAGTCAAAAGCCCTTGTCTGAATATAGAGACAAACTAGAGCATACACACACACGCACAGACACATAAACCCATATGTGCACATAAATCTACATTTGCACACACACACACACACGCACACGCACACACACACACTGTGGCACTAGGAGTGGTAAGCTAATGTGCCAGATTGTGTGTTCATATGCTGATAAATCTCTCTGTGCTCTAAGGACCCGACTTATCATTTAAAATATAAAGAAAATGATAGGCAGAAAAAAAGCAGCTCACAATTCAAAACAGAAATCACACACACACACACAAACTTACACACACACACACACATGCAAACTTACAAACACACACACACACACACACACAGGTAATTTAAAAAAAAAGCATTCAGTGAGGACACTCCCGATTGGTGTGTGTGTGTGTGTGTGTGTGTGTGAGAGAGAGAGAGAGAGAGAGAGAATATTTCTGTGCATGCTCTGTAGTGGTGAAATGCAGCTCAGCACACCGTGTGGTATGGAAAGGAACTGCAGCAGTCTATTGACATGAATTTCTAGGGTTAGGACTGTGATATTTCATCCAAAACATGGAACAAACATATCCATTCTATTTAGCATAACATGCATATTTACAACTATCATTAAAAAAATTGTCAAATGCACTTAAGACAAAAATGTATGACAGCAATATACTACAGGGGGTAGAGCAAACAATGCTATATAAGTTTACACGGTTCGAATGTTAGCGTGTGTATGTATGAATGTATGTGTATGTTTATGTGTGACTGTATGTGTGTATGTGCATATGTGTGTGTGTAGGCCTGTGTGTGTGGGGGGGCTGTGATTCTGTGTGTGTGTGTGTGTGTGTGTGTGTGTGTGAGTCTTTTAGACGGGCCACTGTTTATTTCACCATTGCAGCTCAAATGGGCTCCAGCACTGGAATAAATCACTGTCGCCGTAGCAACGCAGCGACAGCCATGATGGATGGCTGAAATGTTTGGGTTGATATCTTTAGTGTCGCTGACAATTTGGTTGCACTGGCTTTTCCAGTTTCTGCTTTCGTCCATGCGTGTGTGTGGCATGGGACGTCCGAACGCTGACACACACACCAGTCCACAGCGTAACCAGTGACTGGAGTGAGGACACCAGTCAGAACTGCCCAGGTGGTGCCCGTTACTAGGGAAAAAAACGTCTTATCAATTCCATTAAATTTGAAATAAATTCCAATGTTTCTCAATGAGAATTATCAATCAAATTAGAGAAACCAGTAGTAGCAAAAAACGATGATGAATGATTGATAAAACACGGGGAACACGGGTCACTCCATCCCCCACGGAGCAGTGTGGCATGCATGTGAGGTAAGCCACAGGAGAGGCAGTGACCCCGTCTCCCTGCCTCTCCTGTGTCACTCAGTTTCAGTGCGTGGGGGTTGGCCCCCGTGTGCTGGGGTCATGGGTGTGTGAGATACCTATGGAAGAGAGACGTGACCAGCGCCAGGTGCACAACATGGTCCCCCATCTCCTCGGCTACATCAGTATGACGGCGCGCAGACACACAGGGAAAATCACGGGTGGAGCACATCTTTGGGCCCTGCTCCACCCGTCCCCACCCCATCCTCCCCGCCCGTCGACCACCAGCTCCTGTTATCTGACTTAAAAGACGCTGACGCGTCAGAGAAGAGCCCGACTCTCCTCACACACACACACACATGTGTACATCACCCAGACGCTGACACAAGCGAAGGGTGTTGGAACCATCTGACCCAGACACATTTCAACATACATCTGGAAGTCTACACACACATATTCACAGTTGTGCCTTTAGGTCTGTGTGTTTGGGCATGTAACCACATAAACAGAGGAGAGTTCCTGGGCTCACGTGTGCTTGTGCTTGTAAACACACAGCAGTCACTACAGCTGGCCTGCCACAGAATCCTGACACACACACACACACACACACACACCCACTCACATACTCTCACAGACACACACACACACACCCAAACACACACACACACATACAAATACAGATACACAAGCACGCACTCACACACCACACACTCACAACACACACACAAGACACACACAAAGACGTGCGCGTGCACACACACACACACACACACACACAGCTAGTGGTCCCACCTGCTCCCACCTGGCATGATCAAACGAGAGTGCACTTCCCACAAACTCCAACACAATCAATACTTTCAGCCAGTCCCTACACTCACCCTTCTACTCCTCACACACACACACACACACACACACACACACATCCACACACTCACACACGTGCACACACTCACACACACCAAACTCCCCCCAAAGAGCAGAAAGAGAGAAGTGGCGTACTGACCTTTCTGTCTGGCTGGTCTCCCCCTCCTTTCCTCTCCTCCTTTCCTCTCCTCCTTTCCTCTCCTCCTTTACTCTCCTTCTTTCCTCTCTTTCCCTCTTTGACGTCCAGTCCTCACTTTTCCTCCAGGCTTCTTCAGCTCTGCCTACAGTAGTGCAGCGCTACTGGCTGAGACACTGTGTGAGTGACTGACTGAGGGAGTGAGTGTGTGTGCCTGTATGTGTGTGTGTGTGTGTGTGTGTGTGTGCGAGGGCGAGGGAGAGTGTGCTCCAGCTCAGGCTGACTGGAGAGAGAGCTTGAGTGTGATTTCACAGCCGGACTGCGGTCCTGCGTCCTGTCCTGATGGGGATCCTCAGTGTGCTGCTTATTTAGAGAGCCAGCGCACTACCTGTCCGCTTAAAGCAGGAGGCAGCATCCATCCAGAGAGCATAATACCCCCACTCTTTCTCCCTCTCTCTCTCTCTCCCTCTCTCTCTCTCTCCCTCTCCCTCTCTCGCTCCTGCGCTCCCACACACGCTCTCTCACACACACACACACACGTGCGTACACGCTCTCCCCCTCGCTGCCTCGTTGGCTGACGAGGCAAACACAGCGCACACGCATACACACACGCGGGTTCGCAAAGGTCTCTATACCTGGGCAAGGCTAGCAGGCAGGCGTGAGGACACACACCCACACACACGCGCGCAGGCTCACAGGCGCTTGCGGACGTACGTACGCACGGGCACTCAACACGCTTGCGAGCACACGGACAGGTCTGGGTACATCCAGGTTCCTTCGATCTCTAAACGTTCAGAAGACAATTTCAACTGGGGACCTGCTCTCAGTCTAGTGGGGATCCACATGGATGAGTTATAATATGCTTGCCACTCTCTCTCTCTCTCCTTCTCTCTCTCTCTCTCTCTCTCTCTCTCTCTCTCTCCCTCATGCTGGTTGATTTAGCCTATTATCACACCACCACTGTTCTTGGTGAGAGGAGAAGCGTCCTCCAGTTCTGCCCCCCCGACCAACACACACACACACCCCACCCAGGACCAACAGCCCACCCCGGCTCCCCCGCCCTGGACAACATGTGCAGGGGGCGCCAAAGGGTCACTCAAACTCAGCGTGTATTAGTCAAATTTATTATTTATCGCCAAGCTGCATTCAAATATCTCCCTCGCTCCCTCTCTCTCTCTCTCTCTCTCTTCCATATGTGGGAGGGCTGGGGGGAGTAGAATCACCGGGGCTGGGCTGAGGTTTCGAGGGTTAAGGCGAGCATGGTCAGGATTTGGTGTGCCCTGGAGGGACCTGAAAAGAATATATAACATATTAATTTAATTTATTTATTTATTCAGCCGTCGCCTGGCGTTATCAGGCGAGCTGTTGCTTAATGACATCACTGCCAGCTTCTCTGAGCTGACCAAAATCAGCCTGAATCTCATTTTTTATCAAAATGACTTCGTCATTCTGTGTGTGTGTGTGTGTTTGTGTTTGTGTTTATGTGTGTATATGTGTGCATGTGTGTGTGTGTATTATTGCCCATATATAAAATAGGATAATGATATTCTATTGCTCTATACTTTCAAGTCAGACTCTAGTCTAAATGGTCCTAATGTAAACCTCTCTAAACAAAACACTAAAAACAGTTAAATAATAAATTATTTAAACAATAAACTAAATCGCTAAAGCACTTAATCAGAATTGGAACTCAACATTGCACGTAAAAAATATTATGAGTTTGTTTGTCAATATTATTGAACTTTTATTTTATTATTATTTTTTTTTTCTGTAAACACAAAGTTGATCATTAAAAACACAAATTGTAACATATTCAAAGAATTCCAAGGCATTTATAACAGCATATAAAAGTGACATCTGCATATGCATTATAAAATATGTGTCATAAAATCCATGTTGTATAGCAGTAGTTTAAGGATCAGCACACTGGACATCAACCAATGAGCACCAGGGTCTTAGTGGGACAGTGGACACCAGGGTCTTAGTGTGAGAGTGGACACCAGGGTCTTAGTGTGAGAGTGGACACCAGGGTCTTAGTGGGACAGTGGACACCAGGGTCTTAGTGGGACAGTGGACACCAGGGTCTTAGTGGGAGAGTGGACACCAGGGTCTTAGTGTGAGAGTGTACACCAGGGTCTTAGTGTGAGAGTGGACACCAGGGTCTTAGTGGGACAGTGTACACCAGGGTCTTAGTGGGACAGTGGACACCAGGGTCTTAGTGGGACAGTGGACACCAGGATCTTAGTGGGAGAGTGGACACCAGGGTCTTAGTGGGAGAGTGGACACCAGGGTCTTAGTGGGAGAGTGGACACCAGGGTCTTAGTGGGAGAGTGGACACCAGGGTCTTAGTGGGAGAGTGTACACCAGGGTCTTAGTGGGACAGTGGACACCAGGGTCTTAGTGTGAGAGTGGACACCAGGGTCTTAGTGTGAGAGTGTACACCAGGGTCTTAGTGGGAGAGTGTACACCAGGGTCTTAGTGTGAGAGTGTACACCAGGGTCTTAGTGGGACAGTGTACACCAGGGTCTTAGTGTGAGAGTGTACACCAGGGTCTTAGTGTGAGAGTGGACACCAGGGTCTTAGTGTGAGAGTGTACACCAGGGTCTTAGTGTGAGAGTGTACACCAGGGTCTTAGTGTGAGAGTGGACACCAGGGTCTTAGCGTGAGAGTGTACACCAGGGTCTTAGTGTGAGAGTGTACACCAGGGTCTTAGTGTGAGTGTACACCAGGGTCTGGGTCTCAGTGTGTCTGGGCTGTAATTGACCATGCAGGAGTGTTTTGGTGAGATTTCAGGTCAGTGCAGCAGTAATGAACACATCTGGCCCACAACTCCCAGCACTGAATGGTGCAGTTAGACAGGAGGACCCTGAATCCAGCCGCTACCAAACCCCTCCCCACACGACCAGACCCGAGGACCCTGAATCCAGCCGCTACCAAACCCCTCCCCACACGACCAGACCCGAGGACCCTGAATCCAGCCGCTACCAAACCCCTCCCCACACAACCAGACCCGAGGACCCTGAATCCAGCCAACAAGGTAAGTTAAGCACGTTCTCCAGTGTAACCTGCACACACTCTGATATCACCATTAAACAACATTCCCACACCACAAAGACACACTGCTTGACCAACAAAGGGGGGCATTTCATTGCAATTCTGGATTTGACAACAAAAATAGGTTAACGAAGAACAGGACACGCTAATGAAAGCCCCGCCCCATCTCTCCATCATCCAAGGCTTTTACGTCTTCTAATTGGCTAAGCCCATAGGGGGAGGAGCCTCTACTGGACCAGAGGAAATAGCCTGGATGATTTCTGCAGGTCCATTAAGTCTGAAAGCAGAGCAGGTAAATGACTCCATCGACATTACCATCCCAGTTCAATCATCTTAATACTATCGTAATAATACAAATTTTTATACATTAGTTTTAAAAGGCCTAGTTAAAAAAAATCATTTCCTTAGTTCCTTTGCGGAAGTATTTATGTGTGGGGGGAGAACAGGCTGAGTAGAGAGAGAGAGAGAGAGAGAGAGAGGACAAGGTGTAGAAAGGGAAAAAAGAGTAAAAATGGAGAGAGAGGGAGGTGAGAGGATGGAGGTGTAGTTCTGATTCCTATAGAAGCTCCAAGGGTCTCGCTTACAGATCAACCAAAATTAACACGAAGGGTGATTAATATTAATGGGAAGCCTGTGTTAGTCGTCACTTTTAAATGGGTTAGATCCAGGTGCAGTGGGACTGGGGGAGTGGAGAGGGGACAGCACTGGGGACAGGTCTGCACCGGGGACGGGTCTGCAGTGGGGACGGGTCTGTACTGGGGACGGGTCTGCAGTGGGGACGGGTCTGTACTGGGGACAGGTCTGCAGTGGGGACGGGTCTATACTGGGGACGGGTCTGCAGTGGGGACGGGTCTGTACTGAGGACAGGTCTACACTGAGGACAGGTCTGCACTGGGGACGGGTCTGTACTGAGGACAGGTCTGCAGTGGGGACGGGTCTGTACTGGGGACGGGTCTGCAGTGGGGACGGGTCTGTACTGGGGACAGGTCTGCAGTGGGGACGGGTCTATACTGGGGACGGGTCTGCAGTGGGGACGGGTCTGTACTGAGGACAGGTCTGCAGTGGGGACGGGTCTGTACTGAGGACAGGTCTGCCCCAGGGACGGGTCTGTACTGGGGACAGGTCTGCACCGGCGACGGGTCTGTACTGAGGACAGGTCTGCACTGGGGACGGGTCTGTACTGGGGACAAGTCTGCACTGGGGACGGGTCTGTACTAGCCAGGTGCCTGACCACAGTCCTCGGTTTCTGACCACTGTTTATGCTACAGCCTCCAGTTCAGCTTGAGGGATGTGTTTACCTAACCAAGCGGAGGCACTTAGCACACCGCTACTGCTAGCCACATTAGCTCTTCTGCTTTACTTTAGCTCTACTCTTCCCTGCTGTTTTTGAACTTCCAATTCTCCTGAATAGCATTATTATTATATATTATTAATATTTCTGAATTATTACTCCTTTTCTTCTTAAAAAATGGAGTGGTTTAATTCACTTTTGAAGTACTCATCAAGACAGGGCGGCAGAATGAATGTGGACGGATACATTATATTTGCAAAAATGCAAAGAGCATATTAAATATATATAGCAATAATAAAATATTAAGTATTAATTTCAAAAGGATAATTTGCCAGGGTAAAAATGACCTTTTCATTAGTGTCATTACCTCTGCTTTTTCTTTTCTGTCTGGACATTCACACTCAGATTTAGAGGAATGTAGGAGACCGTCATGCATATTCCATTACAAACTCTAAATGCAGGAGAGGTGACAAGTGTCCAGAGCCACAAGAGGAGAGAGTGCAGGTCACAGAATAACTATCTATCCCAAACACATACACACAAACACACACACTCTCTCACACACACACGAGCGCACACAAACACACACACACACACACATGCTCTCTCACACACACACACACACACACACCCACTCTGTGCTGCTGAGACACTTGGGCTTTGTGAAGGGAGAATTTAAAGTGCAATCCAGAGAAAAGCAGGAAGGCACAACCAGGCAGACAGACAACCAGGCAGACAGACAGACGGACTGACAGACAGACGGACGGACAGACAGGGAGCCATGGTAACAAACGGAGGCAGGAGAAAGGCTGTGTGGATGCTCCAGCACACTGGGACCACAGCAAGGCCACAGGTACACACAGTCCTCTGCTGTCTGAAGAGCTTCACTATTGTCCGTGGCGATGAACCTGGCTTTGGCCTCCAACCCAGGGGTCCTTCTGTCTAATTCCACCCTCACCTCCCCCTCCTGCCCTCCTCAGCTCCGCCCCCAGACCAGTTCCCTCCTCAGCTCCGCCCCCAGACCTACTCTCTCCTCAGCTCCGCCCCCAATCAGCAGACCACAATCCAGCTGACGCCTGGCCCCTAAAAGTGGGGCAGAGAGGGGTAGAGAGGGGCAGAGTGGGGCAGAGAGGGGCAGAAAGCCTTGCAGCCACCTAGCACAGATTAATAAAATCTCTATAATGAGGGTGGACACAAAATGTCTCCATCACTGCCAGTGGATGAAAAAAAGGGTCACCTCTATGTGTACCTCTCTCTCACTCTCTCACTCTCTCACTCTCATTCTCTCTCTCTCTATTGCCACGAACAGATTCAATTACAATATTGCCAAAATAGAATTACAGTAAAACATGAATGAACCATTGCAATTAAGCAAATTAAGAATTCTATGTTATAATAATAAACTTGGAAATAACTGTTTTGAAATAATACTTGAAACAAGTGAAGATGAGAAAAGTAAAGGAGTGAAATGAAAGAAAAAAATGAATAAGTAGAGAAGGAAGAAATAGATAAATACAGAATCTAGACTATCACTCTCCTCTCTCTCTCTCTTTATCTCACTCTCTCTCTCTCCCTCTCTCACTCTCTATCTCTCACTCTCTGTATCCGCCTCTCCATCCTGCTGCTTGGGATGCCGAAGTCGGCTTATTATTTAAGAGACAAAGGAAGGGTGTGTAGGGAGGAGACAGGTGGCTGCATCTGAGTGATGAGAAAATTACAGGAGTGATATCCAGCCTCGCCAAAAAAGGGGAAAAAACCTCCCCGTTCACAGAACACTGAAGATAAAAAAAATAAATTGTAGCAGAATACAAATGGCTGCCCCCTTTGTGTCTCTGGGCGGTGCTGAGTGAGAGGACCCCTCCTTCCCCCGAGAAGCATCTCAAATCCCCAAAGAGAAGCACAGCCCCTTCTGCTGCCGCCACGTCGCCCCACTCTCCCTCCCTGACGTTTATCTGTTATGCACCGGCCAACTGCATATACCTCCTGTCTTCATAACAGTGGAAACTCCAGGTTAAAGTTTCTAAATGCAGCGGCATTCGGGTGGAGCAGACGGAGCGGGTGCAGAAGGTGGAGCAGACGGAGTGGGTGCAGAAGGTGGGGGAACCTCACGTGAGGTCCCGGTCACCTCGGCTATCTTGCCTCGGCTATCTTGCTCTGTTTGGCATGAACTGACTGGAGGATCCGCTAGGAAAAAGAAGCATAGACAGCCCAGCTCACACACACACACACAAAGATACACACATGCATGGAGAGCCCACCTCAGTGTGCTGCACACACACACATGCATGAAGAGCCCACCTCAGCACACTGTACACACACACACATGCACAAACCCTTACACACACACTTACACAAACCCTCATGCACAAGCACACACACACATATACAGCCTGCGTTCTCTGTTGTCCCTGTGGCCCTCAGCAACACACACACTTCCGCTGATCTTTATCAGGGTTGGCAGGTCAAACAGGTACCGTGACACACACTCTCACGTTCATTAGCAGTCATCATCACACACATACCCCATACAACACACACGCAAACGACTCCGCGCTGGCGTCTAATGACACTCATCCCTGTTCCTGTGGTTAGTAGGCGAGGAAAACAAACCTGAGTGAGTTGACAGAGTTTATCAAAGTGACAGGCAATTAGACAGAGTGACCTTGTGCTCCTCTGCCACAGCCTCTCCACAGCCAGGACCCTGCACACCACAACAGGAGACCAGACAGGGGGCAACTTGGGCCTCGGTACACTGCTCGGAACTGAACATCCAATATCCCGCTACTCCAAACAGCCTGGGGAACTGTGTTAGTCTGTCCCTCTCTCTCTCTCTCCCGCATCCCGCGTGCAGAAAAATGACAGTAAACTCTGGCAATCATGACACCGATCAATTATGCATGCACTATATTTTCTTAGTCTGTGTGAAATCCAAAAGGTTAAAGGTTTTTTAAGCATAGATATCGAACACAAAGCCCGTCACCTTCAATGCGACCGTTCCACAAAATGGCAAACTTCTATAATTAAAATGCTAAACAGAAGGGGTAAAACAGAAGGGGTAAAACAGAAGGGGTAAAACAGAAGGGGCAAACCACACACAAGAGCGAGCTCCTTTTGATCTGATCACGTCCACCACAGCAGGGTGAAACTCTGAAACAAGTCCAGCAAACACCAACGGTGGAGAAACGAACAGCAGACCAACACTCGCCGGATCACAGGCGAACGTGGCGTGGAACCTCGCTACTGAGAATCAACACAAATTTCTAAAGTTATTTCCTGCAGGCAGGTCAGAGCCTGTGCATGAACACAGGACTGCGAATGCTGTGTGAGAGTGTGTGTAGCGGGGGAGCGTCCTGGCCAGAGGGTTACTGACATAAGTAGCTGATCAGTCCCAAAGGTGTGTGTGTGTGTGTGTGTGTGTGTGTGTGTGTGCAGCAGCCATGAATCCCTCCCCGCGGATAATGACCTCTGTGTTCTGCTGATGAGGAGGGACAGGTATTGGCAAGCCATCTGACCACTGCCAATAACACACCTACAAGTGGCGTTAATAACAGGTGACCCATTGGTCTCTGCACACTGTCCAGACCTTTAACTAAATGTGTGCTGTATCTGAGTGTGTGTGTGTGTGTGTGTGTGCGTGTGTGTGTGTGAATGTGTATGAACTTGCAAAGATGAGCAGGGTAAAAGGTGTGATATAGGCTAAGAAACAGAAAGTCCTGTGCACAGACACACACACACACACACACACACACAGAGTCTTTGTGTCTGCTCCTTAGTAACTTAACAGACACTTCCTATAATGTTAACCAATGGCTCTCCTCTAAGATTACATGCAACTTAATCCACCCTCACACACTAATTTGTTTTTCTTCTGCTACTTTTTGCCCTCTGGCTGGGTGTAACTGAGCCCCAGAATATATACAAATTTAATAGAGCAAATAGAATCATTATCAAATTCAAATCAATACAAATCTAGCGCCAGCACCCTTAAAAGGCAGCAATATTGAAATACAACCCTGCCTATACACCCCCCACACACACACACACACATCTTTCTCTCGTACATCTGAAGTTACCATCAGGCTTGAACAAGCAAGCCAGCACATTATAGTTAATCAAACTCACACAAAACAGCTTTTATTAACGCGGGGGTAGGGGGTGGCTGCTTTGATCGGGGTGGTGGGGGGGGGGGGGCACTTTCAAAGAGAACGCAGTAGATGCAGTGACACAAAAACACACTGTGACCCATTACCAACAGATCGCAGAGAAGAGGCTCGCGACTTTCTTCCTTACAAAGCCGTGTAACAATAGATGGGGAAAAAACAGAGAGGGAGAGAGAGAGAAAGAGAGAGAGAGAGAGAGAGAGAGAGAAAGAGGGACAGAGAGAGAAAGAGTGGCTGTTGGGTGGGGACAGGAGAAACAGGAGCCCCTGAAAACACAACACACTTATTTAGAGTCTCTTATTTGTGACTCTCTTGTTTATCGCCAAGTTTTCTGTTGAATTATATAAAAATGTTGATAAACAGTCGTTGACATTCATACTGAGTCCAGATAGATCATCAGGGTGATTGATATGTTCAGATACAAAGATAACCAGCTCACTCATTGCACAAACACATTTTTGATGTTAACACTTCTTTTATGTGTCTACTTTTCTACACCGGTGAATTACAAAGGATATTTGCATTATACCAGGTGTGACTTTGGAACTCTTTCACTGCATGAACACACTAGACCCCCACATACAAATCAGTGCATGGTGTTTGTGTCATTTATCAAAAATACATAATTTCCTATTCATTTCAAAACAGTCAAATCTTTCTGTTTCAAGTACATAACTTACTCCCCCTGACACGGGGCGCTGACACTGGACGTGTTTCATTCGTGAGGCCATGCGTGAATGCAAAATATTGCATTAAGACGTTGCACCCTAACTACCACCCTGAGGTAGCACAAACTACGCTGGTGTCTCATCCTCATCGTCAGCCAACATTTTGTCTTAAAATCACAGAGTTAAAAATAAAAACAAAAAGTGCACTAGATTATCCATTAGGAAATGTCTGCTTTCATCTCTTACACATTGTGCTTAATTGTATGCAACACAATGCTTTATTTTGTTTAATTGTGATATTTCTATTTCTGTTTTACAGATTTTTTTTACATATAGATCTATAGAAAGTGTTGAATTAAAAAAAAATAACATAATCTAAGCATTAAATAACAATGTGCTCACGAAAAAAGAGACAACATACTCAAGCACAAAACAGAACCCAGAAATACAAATATAGGCCTGCAGTGGGGTCAAAGGTCAGCCCATGAAGCCAGAGCCAGACTAGGGCATGAGCTCCCTCCAAACCCAAAGGACTGAAGGAATTACACCCCTCTAACGTTAGACCTCGATCACAGCAAACCACGGCGCTCTGCTACGTGTGAAACAGTAGCGCAGACACTGACCACACAACTTCCCACTGGAACCATTTTAATTTAACCCTTTGACCACCGCAGTGCCAAAAGAGCAAAGTCCTTAACAACGAATAAATACATAAACTACATAAGTATAAACAAGAGAATTAAAAGCAAGATAAAAGTCATAACATTGTAAGGTATCTTAAAGGCTCGTAAATAAGGTTTGACATAAAAAAAACGGTTTCTCTCTTATATGGAAACTACTTTAATCACTGTTATGTGAAACATAAATATTACATTTAAATAATTTCATCTGTCTCTTTTCCTTGAACTTGACAGTTCAAACTCATCTAAGGTTTGAATTAAAAGGAGCCTATTTATTCAAACCAATCTAGCTCACCGAATAATATATTTATTTGTGTGCATTCATTTCCAATAGAACATTTCACTGTTGTAAATGAGAGGCATATTAAATCACAAGCGAATGCCTTCTGCCCACATTAACAGGCACAAACAGGACTGAAGACACACAGCCTTCTGCATTATTCTCTGGGCAGATTACAGATTAATGTCTGTCTGATTGTGTTAAAGAACAAAGTCTTAAATTCTAATGGGCTGTTTGTAATGGCTCCTGGTGTCTTGTGGACAGGGACTGGACATTTGTGCACTAGCCTTGACCTTCATGGAGGCGGAGCTATACCAAGCCCTCGGGGCCAAAGGTCGAGTCTGGCCAGGGTACCAGGATCGCGCCCTTCCATACAAACGCAGAGAACAGCATCTGCTGTGTAACACACACACACACACACACACACACACACACAGATGTCCCCTCTGAGACCGAGACACCCAAAGTCAAGTGCACTGCTACAGCGAAACCATGGTAACAGTGCTCCCAACTTCCTACATCTAAATACAGCGCCTCAGGGTTCACATACGCAAACTGGCATTTGGGAGTTTAAAAAAGCTGAAAAGAATCTAAACGTACTTTAAAATAAGTTCTTTGTGTGTTTGTGTTTTAGCCTTCAACGAAAAATAAATAAATACGCAAACAAATAGAAGCAATAATAATACAGTGTGAGCGCAGAAGGCTACGTAGCACAGCTGTTCACTGGACAGGCACTGTAACCCCGACCTGTAGCTGGTCATCTCTCTCCACCAGTCACGTCTGATGGGGAGCAGATCACTGCTATCTACATAACTACCTCTCCCACCTCTAGGCAGTCTAGCATTACATTTTAAAGGAAGCGTCAAATTATGTCAATACCAGGATCAATAGCACAAAACGTCTCACCAACCACCCTACAGCAAATGAAGTGAATTATAGGCTAGTGGCTAAGTGCTGTATTAGTGTCGGGGAGGTGCAAGTCTCTCTACCTCTCTCCCTCTCCCTCCTTCCCCCCCCTCTCTCCCCCTCTTTCTTTCTTTCTGCCCCTCTGTCTCTCTCCCTCTCTCTCTCCCTCTTTCTCTCTCTCCCCTCCTCTCTCTCTCTCTCTCCCTCTCTCTTTCTCTCTCTCTCTAGCCCTCTCCCCTCCTCCCTCTCTCTCGATCTCTAATGTGGTGGTGATGGGGTCTGATGGAACACTACCGGGGACCACACTGCATAGGTGTGTGCCCATAAATGTCATCAATCTCCCAGCATGCCTCATCCCTGTCATCTGAAAGACATTTAAGCGAGCTCCATGTCCCATTAAAGAGGTCCCCTCCACTGTCCGACCACAGTTCACACGAGGAATTATGCCTCCTGTGTGTGGTGGGCTGGCTGTTCAGACCCTGGAGGAAGATGCTCTCAGGTTCATCTCATTTTTCTATAAGAAATGTAAAATGTCTTTGTCTAAATCACTCTGCGCTATTCACGTGCTGAAGTGAATGTTGTTTTTCCACACTTGTGAGTATCCAGACTTGTGAGGAATGTGTGAGTATTTGAGAAAAGGTACTGTAACTCGCGAGGACTTTACACATTCAGGTCATGCTCCGTTTTAATCACGCTCATTCTCATTAGACAATATCTTCCTCAGAGCACAGCTGAAGTTCACAGACAGAGAGAGAGAGAGAGAGAGAGACGGAGAGAGAGACAGAGAGAGTGAGAGTGATCTAGTCTCCCACTGTGCTCTACTTTATGGCCTGTAATAGACACAGTCATTCTCATTCTCCTTCAATTCTCACCTAAAAGAGCCAACCGCCCTCCCTGGCCTTAATTATATACTCCCCAATCACTGTTTAAACGTAACCTTCTCTGGATGTCTCTCGGCCAGAGAGGCAAAAGTGAGGAGCAGAACTCCAGAGCTTGATGTGCGTTTGAGCCCAGGGCCCTGGAGCAGAACCCCCCCCACCCCCCCGCGGGGAGGGGCCAGCATGGACGTATTATGAATATGGGAAGTGGATGTGGGCTTTAGGGAAGGAGCTGCTTGGTCAGCATCACACAAGCTGGAAATGCAAGCAGATAGACTACATGTGGGATTATGGATCTCCTCTTGTATGTAACTGAGCAAGGTCTATTGAGCCAAATTGAATTATTTTGCCCGCCCCCCTCCCCCACTCGGCCTCTCTGCTCCAGACCCTTCTCTCCACTGCTCGCTGCAATGCTTTTTTTCTTACTGCACACTGTCTCCTTTTCTACGGGCCGCCTTAATTTATCGGCCTAATCTAAAGACGCGGGAAGAGGGAGACTGAAGTGATGAGCAGTACCGCTGCATCTTAATGCTGCGTGTTGGGTCTGGGGCAGCGTCATACACCACGCGTCGCACTGGGACACGCGTGCAGCCCAAAGGCGCTCGCTGCCAGATTTGTCACCTTGAGATGTTTTCTCCCCACATGCTGCACGTATGACGGAGAGCTCTGTGGATGTGCTGACGTGAGGAACACACAGGCACTTGGAAGCCCTGCTCGTCCCCTACAGGCAGCATCTCCTCTACACCTGACGTATAACTCACGGTCCACGCAGGACCAACGCTCACCACGACGACTGGGCAGGGGGGAGGATTTAGGCGGGCGCACACGTTCCGCCTCGCTCTGCTTCCCACTCGTGTCACATGATCGGGGTGCAGGCGACACACTCGCCGCCATTTTGTGTGAGCACCTGCCTTGTTTGTTTACCTGCCGTTGCTCTGCATTTCTCATTGCTGTGGTCGTAAATTTGTAAGAAGGGGGGTGGGAGAATAGTGTGGGGGGGGGGGGGATGGTTACCGCAGCGATCTGTCAGGGATGTGCATGTGGGGGCGGGGCTTCGACAGACAGCCGCCACAACACGGAGCAGAGCGAGCCGGGGAGGAGCGAGAGAGACCGGAGGCCGGTAGGAGCAGCCAACACAGCTCCACCACCTCCACCACATACTCCACCATCCTCCTCATCCTCCATCTTCCTCCTTACCATTTCTGCTGGCCTCTACGTCTCCCCTTTCTCCCCTAAGCTGGGGCTGAATTTTTCAGGGCTCTCTCTCAACCCCTCTCTTCCCTCTCCCTCTCTCCCTCTCCCTCTCTCCCTCTCCCCCTCTCTTCCCTCTCCCTCTCTCTCTCTCTCTCCTCCTCCTCCTCGTCTACCCGTGAGGGGCAGACGTGTGAGCCGCATATGGTGCACTGAAATTGCTGTCTGCAAAAGCATGCTTCTGCCTGTCCAGACTTCATCAGTGGGATTAAAGAAAGAGGGGGGGAATCAAAATATAATGATAGCGGGGCCAGGACTTTCTCGTTCTGTCTGTCTCCTTCTGTCTCTCTCTCTCCCCCCTGCCCCAATACAGACCCCCCCCCCCCATCCACCCCCCCAACCCCATATTCGGTTTTAACAAGAGAGGGGCTGGAGATGAAAGGGAAGGATCTCTCTGTGGGCTACAGAAGAGCGAGGGAGGTGAGGTGGTGTTTGGAACCGGACGGACCGGTTTTTACACCCGACTGCGAGATTAGCGGAGAGAAGTGACCTTACACAGGAAACCAGCACACACCGTACCGGACCGGCCCGAAGTCCACAGGGCCACTGGAGCAGAGGAGGGGTCCCCGAGCGCCGTGTACCTGCGTTTCAGAGATTAGGTCTATATGACTACACACCACAATGGATACAGCCTTACACACCCAAATAAAACTGAACGCTTATTTGTTTGTCTTTTTGGAAATTATTTTTTCATAGGAATTGGAAGAGTTAACATAAATGATGCAATAAATTGCACAATTTAGAGCCAGTCGACAGTGAAGGCAGCACACAACCCGCAAAATAATAATAATCACTAAAATACGGCTCGTCTTTTAAGAATTTCTGAATATTTCCAATAACTTTTATACACATTTTCTGAGATGTGATATCTTAAAAAAGAAGACCCAGGGCCTGAATACAGTGAAGATCGTCCCATTAGGCTGCAGCACTGTTGCCCTGATGGAGACTGGACAGGCAGCTTGGACACAAACCCTTGATAAGGCTAAATAAATGATTGTGTGCGCTGTCATCTTAGCCCCTTTCCAGACTGATCAAGGGACAAAGACATTACGGAGGGTGCACACGCGGTTATTATGAGACGCACGGTGGTTGCAGTCATCATCGTAATTGGCCTCAAATGGACACGGTACTCCAGCTAGCCAATAGTTATCCTTTTATCTTTCAAGGTGCTGTTCATGAATGCAAGGTTTATGTAAGGCTAAATTAGAAATAAACCAGTGTAATGTGTTTCAGCATCGCATGTAAATGTACAGGCCAGTGACGCTCCCGTCCAGTACTCTACGAACACACTTTAATTACTACAAATACCACAATCTAAGTTATGCTACTGCTGCATATCCTAAACGTTTCTAAGACTGTGTGTGTACATATGTTCACATATATGAATCACACTATAAAATTGTAACTGAGCAGTAAAGCAGTTGGCCAACTAAATGATCATAAGATCATAATATTGCACACACAAAAACACTGCATGTGTTTGCATATCACACACAAATGGCCACATCCATGAAATGAGCTGAACGTGGACGTAAACACAGCACTGGACAAAAACACAGCGCTGGACGTAGACGTAAACACAGTGCTGGACGTAAACACAGTACTGTACGTGGACGTAAACACAGTACTGTACGTGGATGTAAACACAGCGCTGGACGTAAACAGTGCGCAGTGCACAAATGTGGCAAAGCAGCTCCAGCCAAACAAACAGGAGTAAACGGGTTTTTATTCTGGGATTTGCGAGCACCAGACTTACTCCTGCATCTGATACAACAAAAATGCAATCTTGACATCTGGCCCTGGCTGCAGATAATATTTGCTGTTTGGAGACCCATTTTCTTTTGTTCCAGATTTCTCTAAGCCCAAGACACTTGAAATTTAAACCCAGTTCAAGAAATATGATTTTCCAGAGGGCGAGGTAAACCTCTTGGCAAGCCCTATCAAAGGGTTGGCCTGGATTTGTTTACTATTTACCTTATTCAAAAGCAAGGTTCAGTTGTTCTTTTCAAAGGCACACTCTGTGCCATGATCGTATGGGTCAAGAGAATGATGAATGCCCTTTTTCTACATTTGAAAAGAAAAAGCCTAGTAATGAGGGGATGATTACAGGACGAGGCCTCTCGTTCCCCCAACGCCCAGCACGGCCCACGATGGGAAACACATACACAACAACATCAGCCATGCTGTACGAAGCACTGGGATCAGCCATCTTAATGCACCATGGCCACTCTGTCAAAGACAGAAATCATCACCCAAAAAGCTCTTAGCGTTGCGATCTGATAGGCAAGAAAAATCACACACACTAAAATGATAAGCCTTGTGTGCGTGTGCACACACACATATATCACAAAAATACACTGTAATTGTGTATGCGTATTAATTAATAATGTGTATGTGTATTAACTGAGTAATGTGTATAAAACAACAGGACTGTGTATTGTGTTCTGTGAGCACAAACATACTAAATCTTGTACACAAAACTTAAAATAAAGGTCACAAGAGAACTTACAAATCAGAATTACAGATTATTTCAGAGATTTGATTACTGATCCTTTACATATTCTTGACACTGTCAGATATATTAATGCTGACTAAATACAGGAGAATGTATTACATTATAATTATACTGTGACAAAAAATAAAGTCTACAGTTAAGCATAACTAATAACTTAAAATCTTCATCAATGTGTCAAGGGAGAATCCAGGAGCTTCTCAATACTTCTATCTCTCTCTCACACACACACACACACACACACTCTCACACACACACACACACCCACGCAGGTGTGGCAGCCGTGTGTTTTAGGTTAAAGGAGGAGGCGTGAAGCCTGGAGCTGACTGGCCGTCTCTGGCTGTGTTCAAAGGCTGGGTCAGTGGCGCCGGAGCCATTTTAAATGGCTGTGTTCCCACTGCTCACCAGGGAGGGGAGCGCCGGACCCTGGAGGACACAGCAGAGACGCTCCATTAAGAGAACCTGCAGCTAGACAGAGCCAGAGGGGGAGAACACATACACACACTCAAACACACACACACACACACACACACACATTGGAGGAGGGCTGTGGATCATACACACACAGACACTCACCCACTAGAGGAGGGCTGTGGATCATGCATGCACACAAAATCACACGCACATACATATGCAGGTAGACACACACATATATACACACATACACACACACACACACACACACAAAGCAAAGTTGAACTTTCACCAACACACATCTGACCAGCTCCCCACTCATTCTTTGAAATAGAAACATAGCACAACAGCACTCTCTCTCTCCCTCTCTCCCTCTCCCTCCCTCTCACTCTCACTCTCTCTCTCTCCTGTTTCTCTGAAATGTACCAGGATTTATTGAGCCAAATATAAACCTAGAAACTAAATATAAGCTAGATTCTTCTTAGAATCTTCTTAGAATCTTCATTGTGACATCATTCTTTATTGTGACATCATTCTCAGGATATATATATATATATATATATATATATATATATATATATATATATCCTGAGAATGATGTCACAATAAAGAATGATGTCACAATGAAGATTCTAAGAAGATTCTAAGATCACAAAATCACAAAAAAATAAATCACAAAACATATTGAGGAGTGATGAAAACATTCCCAGTATGGACTGCAGGAAAAATATGATCTATGTGTTAAAGCTTAATTGGAGTTTCATGCTCGTGGCCATAAACAACAGGGGGACTGCGATGGTTCTTGCAGCAGACGCTGAGGCGGTCCAGCAGAGCGGGCTGATCTGGGGAAGTGGTGGTGTGTGTTACGGGCGGCAGCGCAGTGTGTGGAGCTGGTGTGGGGCACAACTCCGTCACCACCGTGCGGGCTGACTTATGAAAAGAGTCTCAGCAATGCCAGCGTGTTAAAAATACATCTCTGTCTATCGTGTCTCACTAAGATCACTTTCCTCTGATAAGGGGTTCCCTGGGGCTCCTCCACTTACCCACAATCCCCCTCCAAGGCTCGTAAGGTTAACGCTCGCAGTTTGACTATCAGATCAATAGTTGTAAATGACTTCATCGCAGCAGAGAGGCAACTTTCCAGCTAGAATTGGTCCCCCAATTACCCTGACGGAGCTCTGCTGGGAGGAGCTGCCTATTCTTCTGACTTGTGGGACTCTGTCGTATGTTGGATGGTGTGAAAGCATCCAAAGACTAAAGCAGCACTAGACTGTTCTGTTTTAGACAACACAGTGACGAAACGGCCTGGAGATCAAACACAGCTGCAATCTCCTAAATGCACTATTCGGAGTTGTTTAATAGCCAGCGCTGGGTAAGCTTTTTAACGTTTGTCGAAAGTTCTTCTCTTAACTAATTCACTATTCCAAACTATTCAACAGAAGGAGAAGGTCCCTGTGATTACAGGAGTGAGGGACTCGGGCGGTTATGCACACGACAGGCTGGGGCCGAGCCACTAGGCTGAGGGTTAGCCACGGCCGGCGCAGGGCCCCTGTGTGTTGGGGCTGAGAGGGGGTCTGGTCAGATCTCCCCCAGACCTGTGCCAGTGCCCCCCACGCCTACAGGCTGCGAGAGAGGGAGAGAGAGGGAGAGAGAGGGAGGGAGAGAGAGGGAGATAGAGGGAGATAGAGGGAGGAAGAGAGGGAGAGAGAGGGAGAGAGCAAGGGAGAGAGAGGGAGAGCGAGGGACAGAAAGAGGGACAGTCAGAGAGGGACAGGGGAAGACAGAGAAAGAGAGAGCGAGAGAGATAGAGGGAGATAAAGGGAGAGGGAGAGAAGGGGGTGTCTACACAAAGCTGATAGTAACATTTTCATATTACGCTCGCCTCCAGTGCCCCGGTCCGACAGCGGACAGGCCTGTGCTCTTTGGGTGCTCAAATTATCCTCAATTACTGCAGAAAGGCCAGTGGAGGGACGTCACCTAACCTTCACCATCTGTTAGCTTCAAACACGGCAGCAGCAGGCCTGCACGCCCGCACGCCTGCCTCCTGACTCACTCTGACCTTTTGGGGACCAGCCCAACAACCCCACCCACTTAAAACAAAAAAAAAAACCCTCCTTCAGCCAAACACCCCCACGGCAAGAGGAGCCGGGCAGAATGTCCTGTTCGCACAAGACAGGACATTGTCCTGTTCTCACTTCTAGAAGAAACAACAATTCAAACTATTTGAACAATGCTTTTTTTTAGTTATGTTAGCATTCAAATTAAGTCTAAATAAAGTTCAATTTTATTTCATCACAGAAATATTCTCACTTTCATGCAGAAACAGACAATTCTAACTGCTTTATATTATCATATATTTGTGAAACTCTAGATACATAAAGATTTATATAAGATATTTAAAGTGTTTCATGCAGCCTCTAAAACAATGGGGAAACTGTTCTTACTCATTACAGCTGAAATATAAGAAATAATATTATTTGAATTTTGAATTCAAACACTGAGTTCGTTGTTAGGTTCAGGCACACTGCTCCTGCCACACTGTGTTTCTATCTTCCATAAAACAGTTCATTGCTAACTTCACTCTTCAGGAGTCTCAACATCCAATCGCAGTAACTGGCTTTAATTAAAGATTCATTTGGCTTTGCCATTGTTCTTGTGAAACATTGAGCCGCTGTTATGTGTCCAGTAGCACATGCGCTTCTGAATCATTGAAGCTGTGTTTTCTGTTCGTTTTTAAGCTGTGCTGTTTTAGTAAGTCCACATTGTCCGTTTGCGTTTCTTCCTCCCTTAGTTGCTGCCTGACATTAGCTATGCGGGACACTCAGGACACTCTAACGCAGGTCATCTGGCGGGACCTGACGGTGCTGAAATAACTTTTAATAAGTCTGATGAATAATAGATGCAGTATATGCTAAAACCCAGAAATCCATGGTGTAGAACAGCAACCAAGGGAAACAGACAACACTAGACCCTATGCCTAAAAGTAAGCATCTCTCTCTCTCTCTCTCTCTCTCTCACACACACACACACACACACACATTTGCTCCAGACAGGTCAGGGGTTATGGACTTGACCTTGGCATCCCCAGGAGAGTATTCACTTTTTTATCATTTTGGATTATTCAGGAGGCCCAGACCGCCTCCACCAAACCACGGACCCTTCCCCCAAAGCCCAGACCCCTCTCAGCCCCCAGATCTCTGCTCCAGACCACCAGACCCCCCCTCTGAACCCCAGACCCCCCTCTGAACCCCAGACCCCCTCCTCCTTTACACCACGTACTGGTCAGCATGAATCACCACTACACTCTGTTTACACTTTTAAATCCCTAAATCAATACCTGGCATTGACATAGTTGTCCATTTAAATACATTTTAATTCTTATTATTACCAGTGTCCGTCTGGATTTGTCAGTGTTTTCATGGGGCCTTTAAACTGTTTAAAAGCTTTTAGCACATGATTTGACTTATTCTTATCAATGTCATTACTATGAATTTATAAAAAAAATTATATAAAATGTATGCATTCATAAACATACAACTAACAAGACTGTGGGTTTACATATTTTATTCTTATTATGCCATACTGATATACGACAAAAATATCATTATTAGGGGGTTATATGTGCCACAGTGGTGAAATCGTCCTTGTGAGGGCCGTTTTGGGGGAGACATCTTCTTATATCAAACAGACTCCGCATAACATTAATACTATATCGGCCCTGCTATCGGAATCACAGTGGTCAGACTGGCCATATCGCTGTATATTCTTCTGCTTAATCGGAATTGAAAACGGCAAATTATTCCGAGGTAGCCTAATTTTGAACGGTCCTACTGTATAGACAAAAATGATATTCGTGATGTATGAATGTTTCTGCTCATCTGACAAGATAGCACAGACAACAAAGCGTTTTTAGGTCAGATATTCGGCGTATTGCACCACAAAGATAAACGCCGCGGGAAAGGCATAGGAGGGTCAAAAGTATGACACGCATCGCTAATCATGGCCAGTGGTGTTGTAACCCCCACACCCCCCACAAAAAAATACAGTGAGCTCGTGAGGGGGTGCCGGTCTCTCGTGCAGAGAGGAAGGCAGGTGCAGGGCGCTGGATTGCGGTTGTATCAGTAAATACGACGATTCGTGGCACAATTACGTCGGCGGTTTATTTTCATTGTTTGCCTGCTTGTCTGTTTGGACCCAAAATAAGACACACAGGACAGTATAAAAAAGGTTTTCGGTGCAGTGCTTTTATATTTTTATGCATGATCTGGCACGTTGACTTATTGCGTTCATAGATTATTTAACACGATTTTAAGAAGAAGAACAACAAAAAATCTTCAGAACTATTTAATTTTTTTTTAAGTTCTTTGAATGACGTATCCCTATTACATGAAATAGCGGCGATGTGGTGCGCCGATAATGTCCTATTAGCTACTCTGCTCAGTGTGGATTAGCTCGTTTCCCGCCGTCGGGCACGGTGCCATCTACAGAATTAACCAAATAAGTTCTTAGCACGTGTCAGGTTAATATATCAACGGCGAACAAAAGGGAATACCGCTAATGGCAGACTCGGAGGAGGGGGCCTGCTTGTGTCGGTGCCAAAGTTAGTGCGTCTCATTTGAATGTGAATAGTGTTCACCACTGAGAACAGCTTGTAAGGACCGGCTGCTTTGAATACGCAACAACCCCCCTCATAAGGGCTTTCAATTAAGCTGTAATAATTAGAAATAACCCCTCTGAACCAATTAGGCCCAATTAGCCTTTATCCTTGTTTAATTGTCTGGATTAATTACCCCTTGGCAGAGTGTTCAGGAATGTGCAAATGGTATTCAACAGAAACTACAGGTCACCAATGCATGTAATATGTTAATGTTGTTGTTACTGGTGTTAATGTTGTTGTTGATGTGATTATATTTTCATCGGACATAGGTTAATATTATCTACACAAATTATTTATTGTTGATATTGTTATTATTATTATTATTATTAATTGTTGTTATTATTTCATCTTACTAGAATTATTATTATTATTGTTGTTGTTGTTTTTATTATTATTATTATTTCAGTTTTACTAGAAGCCGTTACTGTTTCTTTTTGATGAATTCCAAATAGTGTAAAAAGTCATACTTAATTAATTTCGCGATTTCTTTGCACTACAATTCACAATTCATGTAAGGTGCGGTACAAAACAGCTGACCCATGAGAAGGTGGAGACCAGCGAGCCAGAGCTCTTAGGCAGGTTCCTCATCAACAGCACTAAACACGTGTTTACGGTTTTCGACTGCGCACAGTGATTCGTGCGCTACTTGGGCCCCGTGCGCTTCTTGCTGTAGCACGCGGAAAGAAAGAAACGTTCTGTTAAGTCAGACACCGATTAACATTAACCCATCGTTTTCGTTGTTACAGACAAGTTAAGAAATTTCCTGCGTTATAAGGACAAACTAGTATGTAATATCTGTTACAAAATATTTTTTAACAGTGTTCAGACTAACAACCAACGTACTATTTTGGTTTCAAATCATGGCAATATATAATCGAGTTAATTCATACAATTTCCTTATAGATTTCTCGATCAACAGGAAAATGCAGCATGCAGTGGACTACAGAAAACTACAGTCTCAAAATCATAGCACAACATACTAGTGAGCTAATGATCTTGTTTTAGCCGACTAGGCTAAAAAAAAAAACGAGAAGTTTTTTTCTTGGACCTCTTTGTAAAGGTATCCACGCGCGGGAAAAGCCTGATCGTTGATCAATTAACATGTATGCAACAAAATACCTTGGTAATAAATGAAATAATGGACCAGGGGAGACGAAGGTGGTATGTAATACTTCAAGGACTTACAGGACAAAGTAAAAGAAATAATAAATACGTGTTTCTATTTATACAGATAATAGCATTGCAGTGGGTTATTTATTGAAGGTGACAATAAATCTGGGGTTCCGACAGCTGACACTGCGGAGGACCTATCTGCAACGGCTCCTGCTGTAACCTGAGCTCACAATTCTGGGCTCTGATGAAAGGTCATATCTTGTTAATTATAAAATATCTATATAACAGTGGCATATGCCCTCATTTGTTCAAAATACGTTATTTCCAAATATTCGCTAGGATGTTAACTGAAAATAATGCAGTTCTGGGCAAAAAAAGCTTGAATGAGTTGCAAAGCAGCGATTAAGGCATGACTTAAGGCATGCTGTTTATCACACAGCATTCAGAGAGACGTAGTGAGACTTTCAGATTAACACAAGTGAACAACTAATTTCTTTAGATGCTTAAAGCCGCTAAATTCAGGGTCACTGCTCATTAAAGGGTTCAAGGTAGGGCCGGGAACGTATGATCCCATACCTAGGCACGCGCCACTCACCCGTGAACATATCAGGCATCAAGTCACCGATAAACGTTAATCAAAATAACTTAAAAAAAAATTTTCATCAACACTAATGCAAAAATGACTAGGTTATAACGCAATTCAATTAGTTAAATTAGCTCGTTAATACCTAATTTATTGTTATTAATAAAGTTACGTCAAGTTGCAGGAGCACTTACTATGGCGCTAATTTTTTCTAAAGATCACTTTACATATGCAAAACTAAAATAATTGTAACATATTTGGCTCAGCAGCATCTGTACAGTCAATCTGTACAGGAGGGGGAAGGAAATGGGAAACTGCACAAAACAACAAACAATTATATTATCATTAACAACAACAAAAAAACAAGTAAACACTTAAAATTAATTTCAACAGTGGAAAAATTTGTAGACTTGAAAGGCTATGTTAAAATGTCTTAATTATTGGCGATTATATTATTTAAATTACCTAATTTAAATGTTCGTCATAAAATTAAAAAAAAACATTTGAAAAAAATCTTTATTCGAAAAAAAAATATTTTCAAATAAGACTTCAAATAAACATCCTGCATTTATGTCTGTTTAAACGGAATCGTTATAATGGAACTCAGGTTCGGGAGAAATTATAACGTCTATGCAAATGATGCGTTTCTAAACTATTGCTAAATTGTTACTCTGCATTCCTGTGCTGTAATTAGTTATGACGACGGAGAACGACATTTAAGCTTGATATACCCGTACACAAACGAAAAAAATATACACAAATATTAATTTAAATCGCTTATGTTGTTAAAACATCAATGTAACATTTTTAAAATAAGGAGGCTCACTAATTAATCTTCATTATTTGTTCTGAAATTTTATTCAATAATTTTCCTTAACTGTGCAGAATTTATTAGTTAGTGTACATGTATATACAGCTATACATATATACAGAATATACAGTTCATATATATATATATATATATATATATATATATATATATATATATATATATATATATATATATATATATATATATATATATATGATTGCACATGAGTTCCAAATATGTGTAGTATGTACTGTCCAACCAAATCCATGTCACCACAATCCCTATATGCTCTGTGGAAATGTCCAATTCCCACGGCTTTCATCTCTGAAATTATATATATGCCTTTTCCGGAAAGGATCTGAAATTATTCATGAATTCTTTTTTGTGTCCTTCACCTGTATGGCTAGTTTATCACTTGCCTGTCCACTTGTCTGTCCACTTAAAACCAGCTAGAGTTTAAATAATGCATTTTCAAGCATTTCAAAAATAAATCCTAAAGATATGGAACAGAGATAGAACTGTATAGGTCATTATTTAAAATATATACCTTTATTGTGTGGATAGTCCCACCAAATGTGAATGTAAGTGACATGTTTTTGTAGTAAAATAAGCATTCTACAATGGGGGAAAATACTTAACAATGTAACAGCAAAAATACTTATCTGAAAAAATACCTAACTGAAAAAATACTTAACTGAAAAAAATACCTAACTGAAAAAAATACTTATCTGAAAAAATACTTATCTGAAAAAATACTTAATTGAGAAATACCTACAAAAATAGTGCCCACAAAAATATTTAGCAACAATACTTGCACTAATGCACTACAAAAAACTACACAGGAGGTGAATACGTAGAATTTTGTCGGAGGTAATTACATCCACACAGTCCAGCTATAGCATGTAATGGGTGTGAGCATGGATAACACCTGAGAAGGGGAACTCCTCAGTCACCTGTTCAGTCTATTTACAAATGAGTGTCACTAGAATTTCCAAAGGCATGTGAGAATACGTAAGAAAGCACTGGGGTGTGTAGCAGGACACATGAGTCACATGAGGGCTGGTCAAAGCACGTCCGCAAGGAGCAGGTAAAACACGCAGGACATGCCGAAGTCTCACTCCCTTCCTGAAACTCACGCTTTGGTCTTCTTCCTTATTCTGTGGTTTAAGCCGCTTATATCTCCACTGTGTGTATGTCGCTTCCTAAATAATAGAAAATAACTTGAAAAGACGCCTGAGAAGCAGAAAAAAGAGGAAGGAAGAAACTGGAAGGAAGAAAGAATGAGAGAAAGAGAGAGAAAGACAGAACGAAAGGACAGGAGAGAGATGGGAGACAGACCGACTCAGGGACAGAGGTGGTCCCAGGTGTCTCTGTTCTTTTCTAAACCCTAGTAATGACATCATTAGGGCGTGTGTGCGTGGCCTGAGAGGGATCCTCTTTCTGGAGAGCCTCCCTTCGTGGGAGACAGGTCAGTGACTCGAGCTGTGCCTGACACATAATTGCTGATATTGATTATAGGTTATCATATGCTGCAGGCTATTTGTAAGATAATGCCAGAGGGGTTAATTTGTTAGCCATTAACCTCTTGGGCCTGGGTCTGTGTACATGTGAATTAAGTTTAAAACAAGTCGTGCCTGGTTTCCTTGGCCCTTGAGTCTAAATGGAGACCTAATGTGGTTAAGGAGGAATTAGAATGCAACACCACGAGAGGAACGACACCCCTGAAGCAGCCGTGGGCCCTGGGCACTTCCTGAAGGCCCCTGGACTGGGACACATCCAAAGCTCCAGCTTCTACACACCAGTAACAAGCACTCCTTCTACAAGTGTGGCACTCGTGGAGAGCTTTGGGTGCCCTCTCCGAGGAACCTCCGAGGAACCTCTGAATGCAAACAGCCCAAAGTCTTAGAGATGGGGTTATGACATCATTACTTCAGCTGGTGAAAACGGCTCAATCAGCTTAGAAAGAACACACAAACACATAAGCGTAGTTACAGGACTGTAAACAGGACTGTAAACAAAACTGTAAACAAAACTGTAAACAAATCTGTTACTGGACGTCAGATGGTTTGTTCGTGTTCGTATGTCTCCACTACATATTTCAAATTCCAACACAAGCTGAGAGATTCATGAACTTAAGCTGACGGCCCAAAATAGTTTGAAAAATAAAATCAATTTTGCCATGATATAAAGTTTAGAAAAGTATTAGCTTATCGGTGTCAGGAAAAACACACAGCCAAGTGTCACAAAAACGAGCGATGAGGAATCACAACCCTCAGAAAAATCACTTCAGCCCTCCATAACTAAAACAGCCAGCCATTCATCAGCAGAAGCAGAGGAAGAAGAGGGATAAGTGCAGCTCATCCGCACCACAGAGGCACAAAACCGCAGCAGTGAAAACACAGTGTGCTGTGTGACCATGTGCGCACGCGCGCATGTACATGTGTGTGTGTGTGTGTGTGTGTGTGTGTGTGCAAGAGACAGGGAGCCGATCAATCTGAGCAGCACAGGTGACACTCTAGGACGGTGTGGTGTTAGAGACAATAAAGGCTGTACCTGAGCTTCTCTCCTCCTGTGCTATCAGCTCTCCTCTGCAACTCCGGCAGTTATCCGACAGCAGGACGTGTGGTCCAGGATCTCTCCTGACCCAACTAAGAGCCACAGGGAAGAGGGGAGAGAGAGAGAGAGAGAGAGAGGGAGAGAGAGAGAGGGAGAGAGAGAGGAGGGGGAGTCAGAACCATGGTCACTGTGACACCATGACTGATCCATGTGAGATTGATCACACACACACACACACATACACACACAAACACACACACACATGCGTGTGCACACGTATATGCATGTGGACACGCGTGCACACACACACTTCACTTCACAGTTCACTTATAAGGACTCTGCTGTCTGCTTTGTCTCATTCAGACACATAAACACACACACAAACATATCCTGACCAGGAATCATAAAATCATTTTGGGTCATATCATTACAGCCGGGTAAGAAAATTACCTCTTCATATCCACATCAGTATAAAACAAACCACGAAAAAAAAAAGCAGTGCAAAATTGTAAATAAATAAACGTGATAGATTTCCTCCATCTCTGTGCATCTGGATGCCAAATATATTCCAAAATGTATTTGTGGGACTGTGAAAATGATTTGGGGTCCGTGCAGAATAACATTAGCATTCATTCGCAGGCACCCCAAAGCATCTGCCACATCTCCTAATGGCTACGCAGGGGGCAGCTGGAGTTGTGTAGCCATATAAAAAAGAGGGTCAAAAGTCTAGCATGGAGCAGAGACAGGCCTGCCGCACAGACAATGGACAATAAAGAGGAGCAGCGTCTGGAGCGGCGACAGAGCCTGTGGCCTCTGCTTACTTCAGCCCGAGCCCGAGCCTCCTAATGGCCCGGCGAGCCGCCACTCATGCGCAGCCCCCCACGCCGCTCCGGCCAATCACGCGCAGCCCCCGCGTGTTGCCGGTCCAAACGCACGCCGCGGACCCACCTTTACAATCCCCTAATGACAATTACAGCCGAGCAGCAGGGATGTGGAGGTGGAGGAAGTAAAAGCTGAGATTTCTATCGCAGGATTTAAGGTGCTGATTTAAGCCTCAAAACCTACATGGGGGGGGGGGGTGATTGAAGGTATTAAAAATGTGTATCAGGAAACCAGTTCCAAAAGATGCGGCTTCGTTATCACTCATTTCCCCTTGGAGCATAATACGTCAACAGGACAAATAAATACTCATCACAATAATAACTGGGTTATTCCACCAGCAAGTTGATTTGGAAATCGATTTGCATTGCATGGAACATGTATAAAGAGATGGGCCATTCGGCGTGGCCCTGCTTGGAGAAATCACATTTCTCGCATTGACTCCCTCCCTTCCCGGAGCCCACAGAGGTTCGTCTGCACTGGGCGGCATCAGTCATCTGCTCCCCGGTATGTAGATGCTCCCATATGGTCATGGTGTCCAGACAGGCCAGACCCCTGCAGATGAACTTGACTCTCAGCAGTAGTCCAGATGGGGGAGAGGGCAGCAGGAGGGGGGGGGGGGGCTCCATCCCCTGTCAACCCTGACCTCAAAGCAAACAATGGGCTTCTCCTGAATGGCCAACCTGTTGGTGGAGGTGATGGTCTTGAGGGCCAGGGGACAGGATCGCACTGGTGGGGACAGGATCGCACTGGTGGGGACGCAGTGAGGAGGCAGAGGGAACGATAAGAGAGGAAGTGTTGTAAAGACACTGCAGCGCTGAGGATGGGAGGGGCTCAAGCATCTCAAAGCTCAGAGGTCTGAAGGGTCACAGAACTGGAAAAGCCTGATCACAGAGATCCAGCCATTTCATGATCTCTCTGCTGCACTCTCGCTCTCTCACTCTCCTGCTCACTCCCACTCACTCTCTCTACCTCCCTCTCACTCCCTTTCACTCTCTCTACCTCTCTCACTCTCCCTCTCTCCCTCACTCTCCCTCCCTCTCTCTCCCTCTCTCTCTCTCTCTCTCTGACTCTCACTCTCCCTCCCTCTCTCTCTCTCTCTCTGACTCTCACTCTCCCTCCCTCCCTATCTCTCTCCCTCTCTCTCTCTCTGACTCTCACTCTCCCTCCCTCTCTCTCTCCCTCTCTCTCTCTCTCTCTCTCTGACTCTCACTCTCCCTCCCTCACTCTCTCCCTCTCTCTCTCTCTCTGACTCTCACTCTCCCTCCTCTCTCTCTCTCTCTCTCTCTCTCTCTCTCTCTCTGACTCTCACTCTCCCTCTCTCTCTCTCTCTCTCTCTCTCTGACTCTCACTCTCTTGTGCTGTCATCATCTCAGCCACTAAACATGCACTTTAATGTGATTCCAGGCAAAATAGGCCATTTAAACACAGAAGAAGGAGAAGATGCCATTATACTTAACTTTGACATTTAACGCAGTGTTTAAATATGCGGGAGCTTCCAGCGCTGAGAGGGTTGGAGATTGATTGAAGAAGAGGCAAACTTACATTGATCTCTGTAATAATGTGAATGATACTTCTGCCAATTATGGCAATCACACATGCCTGGTTCAGTTTCGGCTTCTGAAGGGACATCATGGGGAGTTTCAGAGTTGAACTGAGCAACATGACCATGTTCTGGGCCAGAGATTATGTATTCTTACCACACAATACAAGTGACCATTTCAACACACACACACACACATACACACACTTCCTCTGCGCCCATTAAAGTCTGGACACTCCAAGCTTTTTAAAATGTCCTTAATAAAAAGCCGTAATAAGAGATTTCTTTGTAGGTTTGATCTTGCCAAGAACTGCGAAGTGAAGGTTCAACACAGAGAAGTTCTACCAGGGGATTAATGACACACACACACACACACCCTCACTGTGATGTCAGCACTTATCAACACTCACACCTTTTAGGTGTTTAAATCACCTCTGGGGGAAAAGATTTTCAATATCTGCTTTTAACAATCATTTGGAGAAAGAAAGCTGTCAGATCTTTACTTAGCCAAAACTTGCTCTTCTCCCCAAGGAAAACACTTTGTTGGACATGAAAGTGAGTTTAGAATATTACCAAAATATTAGCAAAACCTTTGTGAGTATTTTTCTCACGTAACTGAAATATAAAAGCAAAAATGTATCCTTAAAAGAAGACAAGATGTCAGTAAATGTGTGACAGTGTGTGTGTGAGTGTGCATGTAAAAGTGCAATTGTCAATTGTGATTTTCACCCCAATCGAAATTTGTCCTCCGCATTTACCCATCTGTGCAGTGATAACATACACACACTAGTGATCACTAGGGGGCTGTGGTACACACACACACACACACACACACACACTAGTGATCACTAGGGGGCTGTGGTACACACACACACACACACACACACTAGTGATCACTAGGGGGCTGTGATGCACACACACACACACACACACACACTAGTGATCACTAGGGGGCTGTGGTACACACACACACACACACACACACACACAGTGATCACTAGGGGGCTGTGGTACACACACACACACACACACTAGTGATCACTAGGGGGCTGTGGTACACACACACACACACACACACACTAGTGATCACTAGGGGGCTGTGGTACACACACACACACACACACACACACTAGTGATCACTAGGGGGCTGTGGTACACACACACACACACACACACACTAGTGATCACTAGGGGGCTGTGGTACACACACACACACACACACACACTAGTGATCACTAGGGGGCTGTGGTACACACACACACACACACACACACACACTAGTGATCACTAGGGGGCTGTGGTACACACACACACACACACACACACACTAGTGATCACTAGGGGGGCTGTGATGCACACATGCCCAGAGCGGTGGGCAGCCCTACCCAGCACCAGGGAGCACTTGGGGTTAGGTGAGGTTGCTCAAGGGCACGTCAGCCATGGCCTCAGGAATCAAACCCACAACCCTCCGGTCACAAGACTGGACTGTGTGTGAGTGTGTGTGTGTGTGAGTGCGTGTTTATGCGTGTGTGTGTGTGTGTGTGTGTGTGTATGTGTGTGTGTGTGTGTGTGTGTGTGTGTGTGTGTGTGTGTGTGTGTGTGTGTGTGTGTGTGTGTGTGTGTGTGTGTGTGTGTGTGTGTGTGTGTGTGTGTGTGTGTGTGTGTGTGTGTGTGTGTGTGTGTGTGTGTGTGTGTGTGTGTGTGTGTGTGTGTGTGTGTGTGTGTGTGTGTGTGTGTGTGTGTGTGTGTGTGTGTGTGTGTGTGTGTGTGTGTGTGTGTGTGTGTGTGTGTGTGTGTGTGTGTGTGTGTGTGTGTGTGTGTGTGTGTGTGTGAGTGTATGTGTGAGAGTGTGTGAGTGTGTGTGTGTGTGAGTGCGTGTTTATGTGTGTGTGAGTGTGTATGCATGTGTATGTGTGTGTGTGTGTGTGTGTGTGTGTGTGTGTGTGTGTGTGTGTATGCATGTGTATGTGTGTGTGTGTGTGTGTGTGTGTGTGTGTGTGTGTGTGTGTGTGTGTGTTCGGTAAGCTTCTCTCTGACAGGGCAGTACTGCTCGTCCCTGTGTGTGTGTGTGTGAGTGTGTGTGTGTATGTGTGTGTGTGTGTGTACTGCTCGTCCCTGTGTGTGTGTGTGTGTGTGTATGTGTGTGTGTGTGTGTACTGCTCATCCCTGTGTGTGCCTCTGCCTCACTGGGGCGGGTGTACTGAGCATGCTCAGTTGGCCACAAGCTCCCCAACCACAACCTCTGTGTCTTCATCAAACAGCAGCCAGGCAGCTGGGGGTTGAGGAAAAGCATCATACATTATTAAGATTAAAATCGTGCGTCCATTACGTGTTCTTTCCTCCATCCGCTCCCTCTTCCCTTTTCTTTTTTGACCAAAAAAAAAAATAAAGAAAAAAGAAAGTGAAATTTAAAACATTTATACCCCTCTGTTCCAGAGCAAACGAGCTCGGAGCAGATCCTCCATTAAAAATAAAAGTTGCAGGAGAAGAGGAAGGCACGCCAGTAGGCGCGGCGGGTTTTAGGTTTTAGTCACCTTTAATCAGCCCTGCAGCCTGTGTACGCAGGAAGAAAGAAGCAGATGAAACAAGCAAGTAATGATTTTTGTTCTTCTGCTAGTTTGCTGCAGTCTTTGGATGTTGGCAACTTAAAAGGAGCCACAAAGAAAAGACTTTTTTTTTTTTTTACCTTTTATTATTACTGTCGGGGCTCCTGCTTATGCCACAGCCCTTTGTTAGAAGGTCTTGGCAATTTTCGAACTTATTAAAAAAATGATGCATTAAAAATGTACCATTATCCCAGGTCAGGTGTCTGAGAATAGTGGATTTGTAGCTAAGGGCCTGAGAAACACTTTAATGTTAGTCTTTGCAGTATCAAAGAGAGCCTGGTCCTAACCCTTAGATATTATCTTTCTTTTTAGTTAACCAGAGAAGAGAATGGGACTCTCACACACTCCTAATATATAGAAATAAGGAAATAATACAAAAGTTTAAGATATGTGTTTAAAGTGTGTGTTTAGGAAGAGTGAGTGAAGCTCTGGTGCGTTAACACCTTCCTTTTCTATCTCTACGTCTTTCCTGCAATACACATTGACCTTTTTTGTGGAAAAAAATCTTAAGACAATTTTTTTTCATAGAACGTGAAGCATCTCAGAGCAGCATAACATGCTCAGCTGTTTTAATTATTATTATTAATTATTATTAATTATTATTATTCATCTTATATTCAACATGAGAATGAGCGGACGCAGGTCTTTTTGCGCAGGTGTTTTTGTGATGCTTCATGAGGTCTTGGCCGACTGAGCCGATAAAGAGTCCGGTGCTGTAGTCTCTACAGTCACTTGCACTTCTGTCTCTCTCCAGGATACCTGGCCCACTCACACACACTCACACACACACTCACACACTCTGCTCCCAGCGATCAGTGAAGCCGGCGTTGCTCAGCAGACCTCTAACGTGCTCTTACACGTGTGCAGCTTGGACTGTGGCTAAACACACTTAATAAAACATTTCTGCACATGCCAAATGTCTCTCCTGGCCCACCAGCCCGACCCAATACGGCCCGTAAGTGCAGGCCGGGTCCGGCCATGATTTACTTCCATGGGGGGGGGGGGGTGCAGGCAGGTTTCAGGGATGTGGGTTCTGAAAAGAGGCCACAGTCGCTCAGATTTACATGGTCCAAAGCTTATTTTAAAATGAATTATAGATGGCAAAATGAAATCCATAGTTTGCTGCTTTTGAATAATTCTTCCTCCATCGTCACCGCCTGCTTTTACCATTGTGGATGTGGATATTGTAAGTGTGTGTGTTTGCGTGTGTTTATGTGTGTGTTTGCGTGTGTGTTGGTGTGTGTGTGTGTGTCAGAACATCAGCACCGATGCCCGGAGCCAATGCTGCTTGCTCTTCAAAGCGCAGCACTAATGGGGGGAGAGAAGGCCTTCTGTTTAAAAATGGATGTCTGCGATATGGTCAGATCAGCTCAAACAAACAGCAGTGGCTAATTGGTTTGTCTGAAGGACAGGGACAGTAAGAGAGAGAGCGAGTGTGTGTGTGTGTGTGTGTGTGTGTGTGTGTGTGTGTGTGTGTGTGTGTGCCACTGATGCGGCCACCTCCGCTCAGACCTGGGGGGATGTTTATCGGTGTGTGGAGGCAGGAAATGGCTGCAGGCATTCAGCTCTGGCTTTGAACGACCACAGCAGTCTCCTTGCTCCCCAGTGCTCCGAGATCCCAAACCAGTCAGAGCTGCTCTAACACCAGTGCCCCCCCCCCCACACACACACACACACCACTCCGCAGGCAGAGACGCACAGAGCAGTCCACAGAGCAGTGCCCCGTCACGCAGGTTAACCACTGGAGCCCCTCTAAAGAGCCGAGGTCTGACGTCTTTTGACAGAGGCGACTAGCTTAATGACGGTGGAACAGAGAATACCGAGATGTCTATTCCTTTAACTCCGCCCACTCTCACGTTAATTTTCAGATCTCCAGCATCCTACGGCCATCAGTGTTTCATCCTCTCCTCCCGGAGGGTCTCACACGGAGCGTTTGGATGCTTTATTCCTTTCTTTTAAGATGAAGCTTAGAGCGGAGGCAGTGATAGTGATAGATGGCTCAGCGCTCTAACACTTTATCCAATCCGGCACAGATTTCATCCAATAAAGAATCACTTGTGCACTCTCAAACTAAATGGGAGTCAGGCAGCAGAGAGTAAAGGCCCGCCGCGTGTTTCTCAGCTGCCAAAATCAAATTTTCTTAAAGCCGCCACAGCAGTGGCTCAGAGAAAAGGCGGCAACAGGCACGAGTGGCCGGGTCTGCAGTCATCTGCACACACAATTTAATCCATCACAGAGCGCCTGACACCATATCAATCAAGCTTTCATCAGCACTACCCCCAAAAAACTATATTTCCATCCCGCGGACACAAGCCCCCCCACCCCACCCCACCCCCACCCCCCACGATCGCGGCCCAAACGAGGGATGAAGACGAGACGTGTCCCCACCCACCTACCTACCCACCCCAGTCCCCCCCAAACTACCCCGAGCCCAGGCGAACTTGACCAGACAGGGCAGAACCACCCTCCTCGTCTCACACTCTGCCATGAGCAGACTAGCCTATCCTTCCAAAACACACACACACACACACACACGCTGCAGAAACAGAAATATCTCACCGCAGAAACATTTCAGCGGTGCAACCGAGCCTAAATATTTCTTCTCAATTTCAGTGAGATTGAAATAACAGTCCTGTATTTTCACAAGCATTGAACCATAATTAGAGAGCCATTTGTTCTTATCCTTCCACTGATCTTGAGTCATCAAGGAAAAAGCATCAAAGCAAACAGCAAACAGCAGCATTCTGCATTACACCTGGCTGTCTGCCCAGCGGACAAGACAGAAGGGTGTGGGAAACGCAGGCCTGCGAACAGATTAAACTCTCCCCTCCTATCACCTTCTGCACGCTCACACACACACACACACACACACACACACACACACACACGCACGCACACACACACAAGCAGATTTGGCACACTGTCCTTCATCATCCTTTCTCAAATGATATCCTGTCTTCTTGCCCCCCAAAGCCCCCTCCCGCGGCCCCTTACACCCCCCTGGCCCCTCCCCCTGCCATTGGCCCCTCCCCCTGCCCCTGCCCCTCCCAAGGCTGTCCTTTGTTCCAGGAACATGTGCCCCTTCACCCTCTCAGGATCCCACAGGCAAAGACTCTGCTGGCCTATGATTTATAATTCATAGGGGCCGCTTTAATACAGGACCTTTAGTCTACCTGATACCCTGCGAGTGGCTCCGTCCCGGGACGGAGGGGATCGGGTTGGCGGGACGGCTGCGGTCCCCGTTACTCAGGACACGGCAGGACGGACATGACACGGCGGCAGCAGTGAGGTATGCAGATGAACCCTAATAACCCCCACCCAGCTGTGCACACCAGACTGATGACATCATGGTGTGACCAGGTGACCCGGGGCTCGGTGGAGGTGCTTTCATTTCAGCAGCACATCCGTCTGTCAGCGTCTGCCTCCGCCCTCCTATACTTCTGTTCTGGATACTGTACACCCACATTTTCCCACTGGCTTCATCTCGTTGTGTCTCTCTCCTCGTCTCTGGGTCAGGCTGTGAGTAAAAGCCCATGGTTCTGTGCTCCTCTCTGCAGGAGCGAGCGCTCTCCCTTTCTTCCCTGCAGGATCTGAGAGCTGCTCGCTGAGACATTAGCCTGCCTCCTCTGTAGCACACGGCCCCGTGGCCCTTACAGCAGACCTCAGGGAGGGGCACGGGGCGAGAGACACCGGGAGAGAGAGGGAGGCGCAGGGGAGAGAGAGAGCGTAGCGGCCCTGTGGTCTTAACCCCAGTGTGGGATCCAGACAGCTATGGGCTGAGGTCCAGGCCTGACTCCACTCTGGGCCCCGAGCTTCACGCTCCAGCGGCCTACAGAACTGCACCCGTGCTCTTACACCGCCCCTGCTCCCCCACCACCTCCTCCACCGCCTCCACCGCCTCCTCTCCGGGCCGTCGGGGCTTGTCCGTTTGCCAGCGGCAGGTTAAACGACAAAGAGAGGCTAACCTCGGGCCGGATCAGAGGCGTGTGTTGTTGTTGTTGCTAAGTGCTCTGGACTAATTATTCCACCCTGATTTGCAAATGGACACAGAGCTTATTAGCATTTGAATGCACAGAGAAACGGAGGGAGGGCCCTGGATTTGGGGGGAATTGTAGCTAAGCTTAGAACACACACACTAGACCCTCATCCCAACAACACACACACACACACTAGACCCTTATCCCTACAACAAACACGACCCCCCCACTCAGCCTTTACACATCCCCTACTGAGTTACGCTAATGAAGAGACGAAACAGAGCGGCGTGTGGGGGGCGCAGTACGGACTGGCGTAGAGAGATGGAGAGTCTGTCAAATCTGTGGGCAGCGGCATGACCCTGCACTCCACGGAGATCATTTAGGCAATTACCAAGAACAAAGACGGCAGCAGTGTTGAACAGTAGCACTTCAAAGAGCTGCAGCGGGCGAACAGTTACAGCACACTGGTCAATTTCCATACACACACACACACACACAAGCCCCCCCCTCTGTGCCTGCAGGCATTCTGGCAGTGCTAATGAACAGCAACACACACACACACACACACTTCTAGCCATGATGAGAAGTTCATGATGCACTCTCCACTGGCGTTTTGAGCACAAAGAGACGATCCTCAACAACAGATACTACTTCACTCTTCATCGGAGGATGGTGCGAGGAGAGATAGGGGCTTTGTCCCTTCACTCGGCTTTTCTACCCCCATAAAGCCCTCAAAGAGCCAAACACCACCACTCCGACTCTCCGTCATCCACTCCGCGTGCAAATCAACCACGAAGCTCTCGCGTTCTTCTCAGGGCTCAGCGTTTGCTTGAAGTGGAGATGCCAATAATCTCACACGGGCAGCTTGATGATAACCATCAATGACTTCCCTTCAAAATGCCCCCAGTTGAAAATGTAAATAGTCCCAACAAAGGCATTAGTAGTAAAGAGGCATTTACCAGCTAATCAAAGCGTGTTTTATTTTTGCTTTTTCCATCTCATGTAAATTCTTTTATCGATGATCACACCTTTGGGAAGTAGAACGTCCCCTTTAATAAACGTTACCTTGAGCGCAGAATACGAAACTCAGGCCACAGTATCAAAGGTGAAAACATTTCTTAGTTTGCTGCTAAAATGCTGAATCTCTTCTCGGCAGACAGCCATCATAAACTCGTTATCGAACACAAACACACACACACACTCACACACACACTCACACACACACACACACGCGTCTCTTCTGGCTCTGGATCATGAAGGAGCTGCACTATTTCCTCGTGTGCAGGAAGCTCAGGTCCCCAGGACAGAGGGGTGCTGAGACACATGTGCTCACATGTATTAGTTAATTGTTACTTTGCAAATGTTCTAGGAAAAGTCTCACTTTTCCGACGTGCCCCAACTCGCCGCGTGAGAGACGTCCAGAAATGAAAGTGCTTGTGAGGTAGAGGACGCGACTGGCTCTCCACTGCAGGCTTCTTCAGCTGCCTGCCCAGTGATGGAGTCTCGCCAGTTGAGTGCACTACCCTCCGGCATGTGCTGCTAATGTATTCAGCTGCATTCGCTCTGCCAAGATAGTCTTCCATCTGCTTTCACACAAGGACTGCCGCCTCAATCAGACTCCGTCTTCTGAGTGTTCTTAGCAACAGCTCGGGACAATCATGGACGACTTTAACCCGTCGAGGACACATCACCGAATCCCTAATCGTGTTTGTACGACAACTACAAGAGGCTCAAGATGGCAGACTCTTGTCTGTGTTTATCATTCAACAACTTGATTGGAGCTTGAGGACTGACTGCTTCAAGCACAAACACTTGTGTTCTCACACATACACACACACTCACATCCGCTGCTAACCATTAAGAACAACAGAAAGACAGAAAGACTGAGAGAAAAAGAATCTAACAAGGTTTGGAGAGACACAATTAAAAGCGTCGGCGCCGGCACCAGGTGTCTCCACGGCGGTTTATGGCGAACTGCACGCTGAAGCTGCAGTGTTGACAGCCTCGGTCAAAACTTCCGCTGAGGTGTCAGGTACAGTGACACATCGCTTGCCTTCGCGGCCTGCAGGATGGCTGGCGTGGGTGACAGTGCCTTTGAGGTGGAGACGTCGGGCAGAGCAGCGCGTCTCTGTGTCCCCCACTCGGCCAGGGCTGGTTTGCGGGGAGCAGAAGACCCTGACGGGTCTCCACCACCTCCCGACAGTACGAGCTTCCTGTTCCATTAGTGCGAGCGTGAGCGCACCGAGCTTCACCGCTCAGGACCGAGGCTGTCTGTCCCCAACACCCCCCTCCCCTCTCGTCCTCTCTTAAAGATCCGAGACGAATACAGTGGCAACCAGATCCCCCATTCAGGCTTGGGTTTCAACAAAACATAGACGCTAATCATGCACGATAAATTATTCAGACGCAGCAAAATCGGACTTTTGCGAAATGTTTATTGATATAGGATGTCCAGTGTCAGGCTGGTGACATGGATATTGATACGGGTTGTTGGAGACAGGATGGTTGTCAGGGGCAGGGTAGTCATGGAGGGTGAAAGACCGTAAAAGCAGAGCAAACTGCAACGGATACGAGAAAGGTCCAAAAAGCTCAGGAGCTACGGATGTAATCGACTCGGTGAGACTGGACGGAGGCTGAGGGAGATAAAGAGGGAGACGCGAGAATAGAGAGACCGAGAGAGACCAGCTGAAGTGAAGGCAGCTGATAAAACAATGACATGAAGGGGAGAGAAGATAAAGTCGTCGCCGAGAGACGAGAGGGAGACGAGAGGGAACATACAGATATATTAAGGCTCCACATTCTCATTATTATTAATGCTAATAAGGGGAGATCACATTGTGATGAACAGCTCCCACACATGCTAATAGTCGCTGGACTCATAATGGTAATGTCAGGATATTCTTTCTTCACATGGCCTGCTCATCACTGCATCCGTCTGCCTCCGATCCACCTATTCATCTGACAGCAGTCATATTCCCCTGGATCGAACACTGGGGCCCTTTAGAACTGATAATATAAAATAATGCATTCTTTAAATATATTGAATCCACACGTGGAAATGTAATACCGTCACAATCACCCAGGCCTAGAACTCCCCCCCGCCGCCCCCCGCAGGTCGTGGAGGGGAACAGAGCTGGTGTCAGAAAAATTGGCCAGTATGTATTTGTTGGAGATGCAAAACTGTTTAAATCTTTAATAAAACGACATGGATGAAATATCAGACATCATGAGCCGGGTGTTCGCATGGTGTGTCATCTGAAGGCCCAGGACATCGGTGTGTGTGTGTGCACACGTGTGTGTGTGTGTGTGTGTATATGTGTGTGTCTGCGTATATCTGGGTGTGGGTGTTATGGCCCTATAAGGTTGCAAATTGTTCCATGATGACATTATTCTTATTTGAAATATTGCTCTCAGCTTGCATCCAGTCAAAGCGCTGGAGGGTGTTTCAATCGCAACCCCCCCGGCAGCATCTCGAAACGACTCCCCCCCCCCACACTCCACCCCCCTCTTAACGTGTTATTAATGCCACTTGGTTCTGTTTCTAAATAAGTTCTGTTTTGCAGCAGACGGACTGCCTGGCGCACAATGGCATATCACTTAAAAGAAGAAAAACACTGGGACTAGAGCTTAAATGAGAATGTTCTCTTCTTTCCCTGTTAAGTTATTATAAAAGCGTCATTATGGAGCATCAGAGTACACGTGACTGGCCTAATAATCTCTCCTTTCTCAGCCGTAGTGCGAGAATATCGGGCCGGTTTGATGAAAAATTACTACAGCCATTATGTCTACTTATCATAATAGCTTGGTTGCCATAGACAATAGATGTCTTTGGTGAGGAATTCCTAATGTTCCAGCAATCCCAGCATTTAGAGGTAAACGAGGAAGGTCATCAGAGTGATGCGGCAGTCACAGGCCAAAGGAGAGAGAGAGAGAGAGAGGGAGAAAGAGAGAGGGAGGGAGAGAGAGGGAGGGAGAGAGGGAGGGAGGTGAAGCTATCCCATAGACCTTGAACCAACCGTGTACTCAGCATTCCGTGTACTTTGAGGTGTTGGTGAAGGGACAAAATTAGTCCAGGAGACACCCAGCATGTCCTAATGGCTACCACGTCCTACCATAGCTACAGTAAATTCATCAGATTCCATATCCCATAAAGGATGTGTTGCTTTTGACAAGCGCACAACTTTGGGACACACACTCACACACACTCACACACACACTTCACCAGCAGGTACACCCTTTCTCATCTCCCCTTGTAAACTAAGAGAGTCCTGTGTAGCCTGTCCCAGGTGAACAGTGACGGAGGGGAACTGGGAAGGCTGGTGTGTAATATCAAGCCCTCTCTGCGTCTGCTCCAGGGTTCTGCTCAGCGCAGGAGACGCGGGGGGTTTGTTTAGCAAGCCCGCACTTTGTTTTCGGCAATGCACAACTCCAGAAATGTGCTGTAGCCAAGGCTCTATGAAGACATGCGACTTCCAAAAACAAATCTCAGCTTTGAATAAAGGGGTGGGGGTTAAAACAACAGAGAGAGACAGAGAGAGAGAGAGAGAGAGAGACAGAGAGAGAGAGAGAAACAGAGAGAGAGAGTAAACCAGAGCTATATGTTCCCCCACAACATCCAGTACAAACAAACAGGAACAAAATTTCTTAAAGTGAAAACAGCGCTTGGAAAACGCAGGTTATTTCAGTGTGTCTCAGTTCCTCCACCAGTGCCATCGAACAAAACCGTCTGCTCTTCATTCAGCAGCTCAAAATCAGTGTAGTGGGGACGACAGCGTCAGAACAGCTCAGTCCGGTTTCAAACGCATCGGGCCCGTTCCAGCGATCCGCTTCAGCTGTGATTACTGCCGAGAGTCACACACCACCAGATGCACCACTGCTGCATTAAAAGGTCTGATAAGCAGAGCACGTCTGTGTCTGTAGTAGTAGTTAGCACTTTGTCATGCATGTATACTGAATTTTCATCTCCTCATATGCTAACATTTTTGCTTAAAATTACACTGCATGCATTTACAAATAAATGACAGATTTTCTAATCATATCAGCCATGTGAAACATTTGATTACAATCAAATGCTAATAAGGAAGGCATGGATCTGGCCCGGCCGTCATCTTCCTATTAAACTAGCTGTGCTGTCACCCAGATACACTCCTTCTCTATATTCTCCCAGTGACACCATCAGTCTGAGGCTGAGTGAGGGGACCGTGTGGTGGGAGTCTATCACACTGACGGAGGAATCAGATCAGAGATACACAGGCCTGCCAGAACTGTCATCACCCCCCTACACTATCGTTCTCTCTCTCTCTCTCTCTCTCTCTCTCTCTTACACACACGCGCGCACACACACACACATGCACGCACGCACGCACACACACACACACACACACACACAAGCACACGCAGACCAGTCTGTTCGGCCGAGCTATCTAAATATTGCATGACTAACACGGTCAGAGTGTCAGGAACGCAGTTAGGTATTTCTGATAGAGACAGATCCTCACCGCAGCTCATACAAGCAGAAGCTCAGAGCTCATTCTGCCTTGAACATCTCGTATCCAAGTGGTCAAAAGGCTCTTGGCTGAAGATCTTTCGGAACATCCTCTACCTTCTAAAGTTCAGGAAAACCACCGTCCCTGTATCCCATTGGGAGCGGACAGCACAGTGTGCTGTAGAGAACCTCACACTGGTGCTGTAGAGGTCCTCACGCTGGTGTTGTACAGGTCCTCACACTGGTGCTGTACATGTCCTCACACTAGTGCTGTACAGGTCCTCACACTAGTGCTGTAGAGGTCCTCACACTAGTGTTGTACAGGTCCTCACACTAGTGCTATAGAGGTCCTCACACTGGTGCTGTAGAGGTCCTCACACTAGTGCTGTACAGGTCCTCACACTGGTGCTGTAGAGGTCCTCACACTGGTGCTGTACAGGTCCTCACACTGGTGTTGTACAGGTCCTCACACTGGTGCTGTACAGGTCCTCACACTAGTGCTGTACAGGTCCTCACACTGGTGTTGTACAGGTCCTCACACTAGTGCTGTACAGGTCCTCACACTAGTGCTGTACAGGTCCTCACACTGGTGTTGTACAGGTCCTCACACTAGTGCTGTACAGGTCCTCACACTAGTGTTGTACAGGTCCTCACACTGGTGCTGTACAGGTCCTCACACTGGTGCTGTACAGGTCCTCACACTGGTGTTGTACAGGTCCTCACACTGGTGCTGTACATGTCCTCACACTAGTGCTGTAGAGGTCCTCACACTAGTGCTGTACAGGTCCTCACACTGGTGTTGTACAGGTCCTCACACTGGTGTTGTACAGGTCCTCACACTGGTGCTGTACAGGTCCTCACACTGGTGTTGTACAGGTCCTCACACTGGTGCTGTACATGTCCTCACACTAGTGCTGTAGAGGTCCTCACACTAGTGCTGTACAGGTCCTCACACTAGTGCTGTACATGTCCTCACACTGGTGCTGTACAGGTCCTCACACTGGTGCTGTACAGGTCCTCACACTGGTGTTGTACAGGTCCTCACACTGGTGCTGTACAGGTCCTCACACTAGTGTTGTACAGGTCCTCACACTAGTGCTGTACAGGTCCTCACACTAGTGCTGTACAGGTCCTCACACTGGTGCTGTAGAGGTCCTCACACTAGTGCTGTACAGGTCCTCACACTGGTGCTGTACAGGTCCTCACACTAGTGCTGTAGAGGTCCTCACACTGGTGCTGTACAGGTCCTCACACTAGTGCTGTACAGGTCCTCACACTAGTGCTGTAGAGGTCCTCACACTGGTGTTGTACAGGTCCTCACACTAGTGCTGTACAGGTCCTCACACTGGTGCTGTAGAGGTCCTCACACTAGTGTTGTACAGGTCCTCACACTGGTGCTGTAGAGGTCCTCACACTAGTGTTGTACAGGTCCTCACACTGGTGTTGTACAGGTCCTCACACTAGTGCTGTAGAGGTCCTCACACTAGTGCTGTACAGGTCCTCACACTGGTGCTGTACAGGTCCTCACACTAGTGCTGTACAGGTCCTCACACTAGTGCTGTACAGGTCCTCACACTGGTGCTGTACAGGTCCTCACACTGGTGTTGTACAGGTCCTCACACTAGTGCTGTACATGTCCTCACACTAGTGCTGTACAGGTCCTCACACTAGTGCTGTACAGGTCCTCACACTGGTGCTGTAGAGGTCCTCACACTGGTGTTGTACAGGTCCTCACACTGGTGCTGTACAGGTCCTCACACTGGTGCTGTAGAGGTCCTCACACTGGTGTTGTACAGGTCCTCACACTGGTGCTGTACAGGTCCTCACACTGGTGCTGTAGAGGTCCTCACACTGGTGTTGTACAGGTCCTCACACTAGTGCTGTACAGGTCCTCACACTGGTGCTGTACAGGTCCTCACACTAGTGCTGTAGAGGTCCTCACACTGGTGCTGTACAGGTCCTCACACTAGTGCTGTACAGGTCCTCACTCTAGTGCTGTAGAGGTCCTCACACTGGTGCTGTACAGGTCCTCACACTGGTGCTGTACAGGTCCTCACACTAGTGCTGTACAGGTCCTCACACTGGTGCTGTACAGGTCCTCACACTAGTGCTGTACAGGTCCTCACACTAGTGCTGTAGAGGTCCTCACACTGGTGCTGTACAGGTCCTCACACTAGTGCTGTAGAGGTCCTCACACTGGTGCTGTACAGGTCCTCACACTAGTGCTGTACAGGTCCTCACACTAGTGCTGTACAGGTCCTCACACTAGTGCTGTAGAGGTCCTCACACTGGTGCTGTAGAGGTCCTCACACTGGTGCTGTACAGGTCCTCACACTGGTGCTGTAGAGGTCCTCACACTGGTGTTGTACAGGTCCTCACACTGGTGCTGTACAGGTCCTCACACTGGTGCTGTACAGGTCCTCACACTAGTGCTGTACAGGTCCTCACACTGGTGCTGTACAGGTCCTCACACTAGTGTTGTACAGGTCCTCACACTGGTGTTGTACAGGTCCTCACACTGGTGCTGTACAGGTCCTCACACTAGTGTTGTACAGGTCCTCACACTGGTGCTGTACAGGTCCTCACACTGGTGCTGTACAGGTCCTCACACTGGTGTTGTACAGGTCCTCACACTGGTGCAGGTCTCTTCATTCTTTTACTTCTTCTCCACTTGCACACAGTCGAAAGCCTGAATTCTCCGCGATATTTTGTTTTTAGCATTACAGTCTCATTTTGGTACCTTTGATTTGCATTAAGTGAGAATCAGACTATATGTAAACCAGGATTTCGCTCCTGACAGTTACTCAAACGTAACCACGTAAGCTACTTCACCACACTGCAGTCGTTACACCTTTTATGAACACAGACATGGGTCTACTGATTTAATATTTCATGCAAGTGTAATATCTTGTAAGAATAATAATAATGATGAGTGCAGGAGCCGTCGGTGCAGGAGTGTTAATATAAGCCCAGATGTAAAGGAAGATGTTAATAAACAGGAAATGCTGGGTGCAGGTACCTTGTTGTGATACCATACAATGAAAATTTCCCTTCCTGCAGAGCCGAAATGCCTCGCCCAGCCCGTAACAGCACAAAGACATTTGCCATTCAAGTATTCTCTCTGGTGCGAAAGAGGGCCGCGAGCGAATGTTTTCACTCTGTTATGTCGCTGGCCTGAAGACAAGCTGTCTGCATTCCGAAATCTTCGCTAGTTCAAATAGTCAAGTGGAGATAAAGAGAGGGAGAGGAACTTCTACGCTCACACAAAGCTCAGCAAATTCCAAAAGGAAAAAAAAAAGCAAAGCGTCCGGTCTTTTAGTCTGCGAGTCTCTACGTTATGAAGCTTAAAGCCCCGGATCTGCATCAGGAACAGCAGGCATGAGGCTAGAGCCCTTCCTCCATTACTACTAATTATATCTGCATCACTGGTAATCCTTTTAATAATCATCAGATAGGCCGCGGAGTCACACTGAGTATAATAAGCATCGGCAGAATTAAAATGGAGCCTTTCAGTCTCAGCCAAGATATGAACTTGTACTGGAAGACAGCTAAGAACAATAGCTATATAAATTCAGCACTAGATTGTGTGTGTGTGTGTGTGTGTGTGTGTACCTGTCAGTAGCCCCCGTATGCCTCACCTCCTTAACACATTCACACATGCTATTTATTTGCACATATGAGATCCCACGAAGACGTTGGTGTACTGGGCTCAAAGACAGCCTGTTGAGAAGCACCCTGTCAACAAACTTCAAACTTTCAACCAGCATATGAGGGACACGGAAAGAAAGGAAGACAGGGGAAGAGAGTGAAAGAGAGACAGACATATGCACAGAGAGAGAGAGGGAGAGAGAGGGAGAGAGAGAGAGAGAGAGAGTGCCAGGAGACCTGGGCCAGACCCAGGGCACCCAGCAGCAGTCAGCTGATGTAGAAGGGCCTCCCTCTGCCCCCCCCCCCTGCTCCACCCACCCCTCCCACCCCTTCTGGCTCTCCTCTCCTTCTCATATCCATCTCTCCCTCCATCCAGGAGCTGCTGGGAAAATCTGATTACTTTATACATGAGGACTGGAGGTGGTGGGGTGGAGAAGATAAAAAAGCAGAAGAGAGATTGAATGAGGGGAGGGGGAAGAGGGGAGGGGTGGAGAGGGGAGGAGAGGAGAGGGGGGAGGAGAGGGGGGGGGAGAGGGGAGGAGAGGAGAGGGGAGGGGAGGGGAGGCAGAGATGCAGATCAACGGCAGGGTGCAGGAACTGAGAGGCCGACTATCGCATTCTGATGGCTACAGTCAAACAAAATGGTTGCCAAAACATGTTTCAAAAAAATAAACATAAGCTTCAGAAAACGTGAATGTAAGTTCTTTGAAAAAATCTGTTTTTAAAGCCACTAAGATAAGATAATCCTTTACTAGTGCCACACAGGGGAATCTCAAACTACGCATTTGAAAGCAGATTGAACATCTATCAGTCTACATTTCTCCTAAAGCGAGTTTGATTTTTGTTTAGAAGAACAAAGGGATCAAATGAAAAAGTGAGGAGAGAAGCAAAGGTCTCACGGGCTGGAGCTCCGACTGCAGTCCGGACGCACCTCCCTCCAACCTCGCACCTCCCTCCAACCTCGCTAACTCCAACTGTTCTAACTACACCTGTCATTTGCAAACCCCCCCCCCTCTGCACTTACAACGTCTGCTAACTGGACCTGTCCATCACACAGGCCCACGCAGGGGTGGAGAAGGGAAGGGTGTGGTGTAGGGGGGTTGGGGTAGTGCTGAGCATGTTAGGGGCCGTAGGCAACATGGGATGGGGGGGGCAGGAAGGGTTAATGATCCAGAGGCTAACGCACGCTAACACCGAGTAGAGCGTCCATCTTACCAGCCTCTGCTCAGGAGGGAGGGCACTGTTTCGAAATGGCGCTGTGCGCATACAATTTAAGGTGCGCATCTCTCTCTCTCTCTCTCCCTGCTCACTCACACTCTCCCCAATCTCTCCCCCCACTCTCTCTCTCTCTCTCCTTCGCTTTCTCCTTCTCGCCTGTGTTCTCACTCATAATGTCATTTCTCCCTGCCTCTCTCCTGATCTCTCCCTAGTGCCTCTTAATGCCTCATGGCCTCACCAGGCTGACTGGCCATCGGAACGACATGCTGCTTCAAGTCATTTTCTGAAGATACAGGAGAGAAAGGGAGAAAAAAAGTCTTTCTCTCCACAACCTCTAGGACTGATTTACACATTCTCACTGTAACGGGAACCATGCAAGGTTTATAAAAGGTTTATAACGTGCACTTTGAACTTTCAGCGCTCAGGTTTTTCAAGACAAACTTGCACGGACAAGCAGGCTTGTGCCATCGGGTGACTGCGTGGACGTGTCCCATGTAGCATCAGGCACGTGTCTCTCTGTCCTGGGCTCAGTCTCTGTCTCTCTCTCGGTCTCTTTGTGTCTGTCTGTCTCTCTCTGCGTCTGTCTGTCTGTCTCTCCCTGTCTCTGCATTGCTGTTGCTATTGTTTTATTATTTCATAAAGTGTAAATCTTGGCAGTAACCCCCATGTGCCCCACACCCTCCACCCCCACCAGACCAGACCCTTTCACTCAGGAGTCAGCAGGTTAAATTATAATTTCATTACCAGACCTAAGCACCATAAGCTGCACGAGAGCTCACGGCCCCCAGAATAATTTGAGAAGATGGTGTCTGTCTGTCTCTCTGTCTGTCTCTCTGTCTGTCTCTCTGTCCGTTTGACTGTCTGCTGTGTGTCTTTATTCTTCCTCTATCTAACCTTCATCTGCTAGTGCTGGACCTCTGAACGAACTCATAACCTCCTACTTTATAATCTCCTACCTCGTAATCTGACTTCATCCAACCATGGATTATTACAAACACAGCAAAATTTAAGACACACACACAATGTACCTGGTTAAAAACACACACACTCACACACACACACAAAAACAACCACTTCTGATTTCATTCGACACTGTCAACACTGGAGTCAAGGTGTTGAGTCTGTGATCATTTTCAGTTTAGTGATGACTATGAGAACTATCGGGGCGGCATGGTGGTGTGGTGGTTAGCACTGTCGCCTCACAGCAAGGCGGTCTGGGTTCGATTCTCGGTCTGGGCTGCTCTGTGTGGAGTTTGCCTGTGCCTGTGTGGGTTTTCTCCGGGTACTCCGGTTTCCTCCCACAGTCCAAAGACATGCATCCTAGGTTGATTGGTTACTCTAGATTGCCCGTAGGTGTGAGTGTGTGTGTGCGTGTTGGCCATGTGGTGGACTGGCGAACTGCCCATGGTGTACCCTGCCTTCGCCCGGAGATGCTGGGATTGGCTCCAGCCCCCCCGTGACCCCGACTAGCGGGAATAAGCGGTACGGATAATGAATGAAAAAAAATGAGAACTATCAGGGACTCTCACGCATTTTAGACCCTGTCAGCGCTGCCCAATACTGCATTTATTATAAAGCTCTGCATCTGGGCTTTACAAGGCCCAGTGTTAGACCACACGAAGGCAGACCTAAAGACCTAAAGACCAGGCAGAAGGCAGACCTAAAGACCTAAAGACCAGGCAGAAGGCAGACCTAAAGACTTTTTCCTCCTTTAGACCTCTGCCCCCTCCCATAGACACTGACATTAGTCCTCCACTACAGAGACACACACCACAGAGACACACACCGCAGGGACACAGAACACAGAGACACACACTGCAGACACACACACTAACTCACGCAAAGCACTGCATCCCCTCTTCAAGGTGTGTATGACCCTTCCAGTGGCTTCACTTTGCTGTAACAGTCAACACACCCCTCAGTAAATCCCACAATGAACCAAAAACCTAAGATGTGTAGCTTGTAAAAGATAAAGGTCAAGGTTCATTTGGTTTGACCTTCGCTAGGTGTGGTAAGCGGACTGGCACAGGGTACACCTCCTTAGAGGTAATGGACACCTTAACTGGCACACGCAGGAGGAACGCAGGGACTTGTGTGTTAGTGTCATGGTTAGCATCTATCTATGTGTGTGTGTGTGTGTGTGTGTGTGTGTGTGTGTGGGGGGGGGGTGCAGGGGGGTTGGGGGAGACTCTGAGTCAGCACCACTTCCATTGCACTGGGGCCCTCCACCTGCATTAATGAAAAAGTCGTTTCCTGAAACTTTAAGTAAAAGAAGTCGAAAGGCACGCATAAGGGCAAAACTTTTCTGTACACCCGAAACAGAATATGTCACTTTTTCATCTCCAAGTCAAAACTTTGTTCCTTCCCGGTGTAAAATATCATCCCCAGCGCAGTGAAGTCAAGCTTATAGAGGATGATCCAGCAAAGTCACTAGCAGATCAACACTGCTGGCAACCATAATGGCAAGCAAAGCCCTCGAAAATGTAAAAATAGACCAGTGCTGACCTTTGAAAGAGCGTCTCAGCTCCGGGGGTTTCACTGTAGCATCAATTAAGGTTATTTCATTGTAAACAGAGGAGGATACACTATAACACTCTCAGACTGCATTTCTCAGCATGTAAACGCTGCCCAGGAAGTTCTCCAGTGGTGTGGTGCCAAAGGCAGCCAATGAAGGGATTTATATTCAAGGAAATACAAAAATCACCAGACGAGGGACCACACGATGTAAAAATACTACGTAAGGCTTCTTCTCCAAGAAGAATGGTGTAATTTTCTTTGTGCTAATTTGACACCACAAAATTGTACACCTCAGCCAGAAAAGAGAGTATTATACTGAGGGCCCTTGGGAAATGTAATTTGAAGAAATCAAGGATCTAATTCAGTGTATAATACCAATGAAAAGTGGAAGAGTACTCATTTACCGTACGTCCTGTCTTCATAACGTAAGCATTCATACAGCTTTAACTCAGCCATGTCATAGCCCTGGGCACAGTTAAAAGCCTTTCTCTGCATGAAAGAGGCCCTTTTAAACACTCTGATTTTTCCCATTTTGAGACAAAGATAAGTAAATACAGGAGAGATAATGAATAGCAGGGAAAATGAGCGTTGGTGTTCTCTGCTCTCTTCAATCTCGGGGACAATTGCAGCATTTTGGGTGAAATTGCTAGCAGGCTCTATCACCCCCCTCACACCGTCCTGCTCCTCCCTTCCCGACCCCCTAATCCACGGGCGAGGAGACAGGCCTCCTCTCTGTCCGCACAGACCCCCCACCCGGGCAGACCCTACCAAGGCAAATTAGACCAGAGGGGTGCCTTTGTTTCCTCACACTCTGCGAGGTGGAAAAAAAAAGTCCAAATTATTTCTCGAGCTGGAGCAATTTGACACGCTGTGATAACTGCTCTGCTAGAAACTTCTTTGACAGTATTGAAAGAGAAGATTTTCCTGCTGCAAAGCCCTCCCTCGCCTAGAAGAACCCTCCGTGCTTACAAAAGAGCCAGAAACTCATTAAGCTGCTTAATTACGCCTCTTTTTCCTCCCTCTCTCTATCTCTCCCTCTATCTCTCTCTTTATCTCCCCCTCTATCTCTCATCTCTGTCAAAACAGGGATGAAAACTCTCGCCCCATTCAAAGTAGTTAGAGCCCTCATTAGAACTCCCCCCGCCCCAACACCCATCACTTCCTCTCCCACACTCTTTCTCTCCATCACTCTTTCTCTCCATCTCCATCCGCTCTTGCTCCGTCTTTTCACCTCCTTCCTGTGTCTTGCAAACCCCCATAAGTAATCACACTCTCTCTCATTCTCTTGTTCAGCATTTAGTTGTAGTGTTGTGTGCCGTTTCACTGATGTTGCTGGAAGCCCAGAGTGAAGACACACACACACACACACACACACACCACTTTCCTTTGAGGGGAGGATATTCTCCTAGTCTTCACTGACCACATCCCCAAACCCCGTTTGTGCTGTTTGGACAGGAACCTGGAGAGTGTTTGAATGTGGAATCAGAGAACCAACAGTCCTGTCTAATGCAACACCCTGTCACAAAAGAGCGCACAGGACCCTGGAAACCTTACATGACAAATGGAGAAATGCATTTTATATGCAAATGGAGCTGCGTCTACCTCAGAGCGAGTGATTGATCTGGGGCTTTACAAATGTAAAACTCATAATTAATACAGCAAATTATCTCCAGAGCAGAGGAATATCATCACGGCAGTATTTTGTGAAAACAGTTTATCTGCCCTTGTCAAGTTCTCTTATTAATCTAATTCATAGACTTTGGTGCACTGTGATGTTGGCGAAATATCAAACAGGTGATGAAAGAATAAATGTAGTTTCTTGTTTTATTTTGTTTTCCTCTCAGTTTATCCAAAATCAGACACACTGTCTAGAACATTATCCTCAAATTAATTTTGCTGTGCATGGTCATCAGAGTTCAGCAGTAAAGCAAGGTAGTGTTGATTACTTTTTATCATTTATTTCTTGGAAGAAATTGAGTATTTTTTCAAAACTCAATTTCTTCCAAAAACAAACACTGTTGATCAGAAGTGGTTTTTCTTTGTTATTTACAAGCAAGAAAGCTGAATCTGTTCTTTATCTGTTTGAGAAGCTGAATCTGTTCTTTATCTGTTCTTTATGTATTTTAAAACAAAACCAACATGTTCAGAGAAGCTTTAACAGACCTGCGTTGGGTCTACGGGGTGGGGGGGGGGGTAACTGGTCATGCTTATTTTGTTTTCATCTTGCTCGGAGTTGAGAGAGAGGCACCTCACCAGCTGCTCTCGTTCAGGGCCCGATTAATGCTGTCCCTACAGCCAAACATCTCCATCCTTTACACACACCATCCTTTGTCATCTTGTCAGGAGTTCTGCACCAAACAGGAAATTTGACTTTTACAGATCCAATTACGGCATCTTCGCCTCACCTCTTGCCTGCTACTGCTCGTACACACACACACACACACACACACGTATGTACACACACACACACACACACACACACACAGAGGAGAAATGTGAACAGAAATGTCCATCCTGCTGCAATCATGTCAGTCAGTCAAAACAGTGACAGGAAGATGTCTGTGATTACCTTCCCTTTGGGTGTGTGTACCAGTGCACAGGTACACTCGGTGTCTCACACAGACCATAAGCACATCGGTATGTGTAGGCCAGTGTGTGCATGTGTGCACCTAGGTGTCTGTTTCACACTCCAGATCAATCCCATTCACTCAACACCGAGGGGGCCACACAACAGGTCTGAACGGCCCCAGCTTGGTATCAATGGATCCGTTCTGCCCATCTGCCAATATCAATGATAGGAAGCTATCAATAATGTCACCTAGATCTGTATTGATATAATTAAAGCAAAGGAATCCATAAAACACACTCCCTCTCCCTCTCCCCCTCTCTCTCTCCCTCTCTCGATGTTCAGGAGCATGTGTTCAGTGAAGCGCATACAGGATATTGGCTCCTCTCTCTGCAAATTTGCTTTTCGCATCCATTCCTTTCTTCTTCATCCTGGCGATGTTGGAAGGGCTTGTTATTGAGCTCAGTGTCTACAAATGCCATTGATCCGCACCGCTCTCGGCTCTGTAGCCAGCTGCTTTTAGCACCTGCTCTCCTCGTCAGTAACACTAAGCCCATTCAACCTGTGGAGCCATTGATTTTATAGATCTGCCCCAAAAGGTGTGATAATGATGTATCATTGCTAAATTTGGTGGAACAAAATCCTGCGTCGATCCACTGACACATGGGGCGGAGGTCACGGAAGGTGGCCGGTGGAGTGTCTCGCCGGGCGAGTGTCAGGTGGACGTTAGTCTCTGCTATAGAGGGGACACTTGAGAAGGAGGTAAGACTTTACAGGCAGCTGGAGTGCTAACACACAGCCTTCCTGACCTGAATCCAGGGCGAGTTTCACCATGCCGAGGGACCCCAGCTCAGTGTGCGTGGGGCATCAGCGCAGGGGATGAAGCTTCTTAAGCTCTCAAGAGGCTCCGCCAAAATGGGCGTGTCTACAGGAAAGCCCGCCCCTTTGCTACTTTAAAAGAGACCAGAGGGGGGGGGGGAGGCATAAAATGAAACATGTTTACTGTGGCAACATCTCCTGCTATGTGCAGGGGAGGGCGGGGCCCTGGGTCCAGGGCGGGTGGGGCAGGCAGCGGGGTGCGTAAGGGGAATAGCACAGCTCGGAAAGCAAGCTAATGGGCTACGCAGCACAGCCGGGTGCAGAGGTGCAGCCAACCAGCGGTGGCCTGATACAGCTGAAGGCCTCGGAGGACAGAGGCGCCTATTAGAGGAGGATAAGGGGCCTGGTGGAGACAGGGCTCTCACTGCCGCACTGGGCACCCGCAACAGAGCATCAATTAAAGTCAGGAAAATATGACATGGAAGTAGAGACGCGTTAAATAAAAACAACAAACTGGCCAAGGGGGTCCATAATGCCCCCCCCCCCACACACACACACACACACACACACGTCGCTGTAGCATGGCTCTGTGGGATGAGCACTCATTGTTAGGTGGGTAAGATGAGGGGTCAATGGTGCATGTGTGTGTGTTTGTGTGTGTGTGGTGGTTTAAGTGGTTGCATTGTGCAGGACACCGTGCAAATGAGCAGTCATGCCTCCTGGCCTAAATTAGGAGCGGCCTTCAGAACGTAACAGCGAGAGGAAGAGGAGGTCGTCCACAGACAAGAGACAGCCACAACGCCTAATGTACTTCTAATTCTTCTGGGGTTCCTTGCTGCACTCGAGCCTACAGGCCATGACTCTGCCAGCTCCGGTGGCCTGGATTCGCGGTTTAAACGGCATTAAAGGCGCATCCACTGTCCAAAACACAGCCCATAACCCAGAGCACCCTGTGTCTAGCACCACGCCTGTTGGGTTGAGCAGGGAGGCCTTAACGAGGCCAGGAAACAACACTTCTAGGAAGGAGACCAACCAGAGCTCTTTTATGCCGTTTGAAGACTCATAAGTCCAGACATGGTGGCGTGGCCTCCAGCTACTGGGACGTGTTGGAAAATTAAAGTGGTAGACTGGTAGACTGCTCTGCAGTCTGGAACAGCTGATTGAAATTAAACTCCCTGTCAATCATGGACTGAAGGCAGCAAACGAGGAATCCTGAGATGGAGGGGGAGTGGCCGATGGAGGGGGTGTGGCTGATGGAGGGGGCGTGGCCGAAGCCCGTCCGACAGCTTTCCTGCAAGGACAGAGCTTTTGGGTTGAGCACGCAGGGCGTGGTTACAGATAGATCTTGGGAAAGCAGGAAAGAACATACATAACTGTCAAACTCAGGCACTTTGGTGCTTAGCCACTAAAGCGCAGTATGGAAATCCAGTACTTCTGCAGGAAGCACTCCAGCTACTCGAGTGTGTGAGATAAGTGAGAAAGCACAACTACACAGAGGAGCTCCTTAAACAGAGTGGGGTTTAATATTATTATGCAGATGTCAGCAGTCAGAAGTGTTTTGCCATCATCACCTCAACACACTTTGGAGCTCTTCGCTGTGTAGGTGACAAACACCCTGACTGGCTCTGGCAAGCAAACCACAGTGAGCTAAGCTGACACCCACCACTGATAACGGGGTAACAATGCGCAAAGTGCCTGCTCTGTGTGTGTGTGTGCGTGTGTGTGTGTGAGACGCAGAGAGAGCGTATATGTGTGTGTTATGGTTTGGGGTGGGTTAATGTGATTTCTGTTCCGCCTGTCGACTCCTGAGCACTGGCTTTATGAGCGCTGGCCAGGTAAGGCGTAGACTCTGCCCCCCTATGGCCATTAGTGTGGACAGGAGACAACCCAATAAAGCAGAGACGCTTTGATGCCCATAGGTCACTGCACAACTGCCAGCAACAACCCATCTCTGCTTGCCCCAATAAGTGAGAGGTGCAGGGCGGGCGGGGGGGGGGGGGGGGGGGGGGTTGTTGGGCGGAGGAGGAGACAGGAAGGGAGGTCTAATTACCAGCCTCTCTCACAGGCGGCTTTAACACAGATTCTAGAAGCTTCCAGGAGAGTGGGCTAACGCAGCACGAAAGGGCCGGCTGACGGCACAGCGCTCCTGAGTGTAGTCCCACGTGCTGGGGGCCGTGCTGGGGGGCCGTGTTGGGGAGCCATGTTGGGGGGCCATGTTGCGGGGGGAGAGGGAGCACTCACGGCATGTGGGAGTAGGAGAGCAATCTTCATGTCAAGCGTTATCTTCTTAATGCCTTGTTTTCTGTTTATTAATACACACACTCGAGTATGCACTTGCACCCCCCCCCACACACACACACACCCACACACACTGCCCCGCCTCTGATGTCTTTCTGCCATCTCCTTACACATGCGGCACCACCTCTCAGAAGAGTCTGCAGTGAATCTTTAAGGATTTGACTTGCAAAAAGCATCTCATATATTGTTTATGAAAGAGCAGATGCCCCCCTCCACCTCCCCCCCCTAGTCCTACCCCCTACCCCCTACCCCCTACCACTTCTCATCTGTCCGCAGCATGTTAGTTTATTTTATTTACTTATTTTTAGACTTGTGCACTAGTTAGGGAGAAGCTCACTGTCGGTGTACATCTGCCTAGATGAAGACAGACTGTGTCCTCATCTGTCATTTCTTATAAGGAGAGTCAAAATGCTTCTATTCAGGTTAAAGATTCCTCTGTGACATCTCCAATTGAGTCAACAGAACCTCTCCCCTTCACCTCCTAAAACAGGAGCAGAGAGACACAATGAGAGCCCTGGATGTGTGCAACGCTAATGATGAAACAAAAAAATCAGAGGAGCAAAGGAAATTCTTTCCCATTTTTTCCGAAACAGAATCTGTCACCCTGATGTCGACTCTCCCCACACGGGGGGGGGGATGCTTTTGTGCCGTCTTAAGAGAGGAGAAGAGAGAGACAATTACCCTCTGTAATTGGCACGTTGATCAAACCGGCGGTGGCAGCAGAACAATAAAACCTTTAATTTATCAGAATTCATTATGAGGGAGCACTGTAATGGCGGGAAACAGTAGAATAAATAGTGGCAGCAGACGTGGAGAATCAAAGCTTCCTTCACTAAATGGTTTTGTTGACTGCTCCTGCTCGGAGCTCACATGGTTGACGGGTGGGGCGGGGGGTCTACAGAAAACGGAGGATTGTGCATATGTGTGTGTGTGTGTGTGTGTGTGTGTGTGTGTGTGTGTGTGTGCAGTTGGGTGTTCACTTACCTACCTGATCACAGTTCACTATAATCACGACCTTGACGGGTAAACATGACATTTAGCGCTAGGATCATGAATATGTATGGCTACCCTGAGTCTTGTTGCCGAGCAGCAAGAGAGTGGAGAGAGCAAGGGGCGGGTCTGAGCGAGGGGCGGGTCAGAGCGAGGGGCGGGTCAGAGCGAGGGGCGGGCTCATGATGCCTGAGAATAACGGACACACACAGCCGGACTGAGGGGTGGCTGCTTTGTTCATTAACAGTCCAGGCCCTGGAGATGGAGGCATGAGGCGGCAGGCACCGGGACCCTGCAGACACCGTGGGAGCATTCTGAGGGAGGGACGTACAGCTGAAGACCTGCACCAGGGATCTTTCAAGAAGGGCCACACGGGAACACTCACCCTGGGTGAGAGCACCTGAACGTCCGTAAGAGTCATTCTTCAGAGTCATTCACAAGTCGAAATTCTGGAGTCAGAAATCTGAATTTTCTGATTCATATCTTGTCCAGGTTCCTTCATGCGAAGAACCATGACGAGTGACAGAAGCTCAGGTGATCCCGACAGCATCCCACACACGCACAGACCTCCACCAATCAGCCCTGCGGCCAGTCTGACAGTTGTCAGAAAAGGCCAGTTGGAGTCACTTCCTGTTGACAAATACGTTACTGCACACCAATTAGACTGTTGCTCTGTACTGGGCCAGACTGCTGACGCTAATCAGAGCATGAGGGATGAGCCTCTTAAAGGCATTACAGCAATCTTACTGTTGGACTGACAGCATTCTGAATACTGCACTGCCTCCTTACACACCTGCATGCTTCTCTCTCTCTCTCTCTCTGTCTCTGTCTCTCTCTCTCTCTCTCTCTAATTCTCTCAATATGGTCACTGCAACCTCCTTCCAGTGATGCCCCCCACCAACCCAGGACACTCCCATGAGCACTGCAACCGGGCCCTCCCTCTCCCTACGCACTGATCCCAGAGCAGTTCCGGGCCGCTCCCTGGCCCGGTGGTTCTGCATGGCCTCGTTAGCACGGAAGGTGGCAGAAATGCAGGCAAGCTGCACTTTTATGGCTGCAGATCTGAACTGACATATGATGTGATATATGGCTAACAGGGCTGTGGAGAAGACTGGCTGTGCTAGTAGAGGCAGAGGGTCA